>ML796364.1:267144-291224 GCA_009831015.1 Picea engelmannii
GATCTAGAATCCTTGTCCATTATTCAAATTTTCCACAAAATAATAAATTATACAAGTGTGAGACCCTAGGTCTCTTTGAATTCTCTCAACTTTGGTGAAGTCATGGGTGACTTCGTTTTCATGAGCTTATGCTCCTGCATCAGGAATTCACTGAGTGAAGAAATGCTAGCAGGGGGTAAAGAATGGTACCATTTACGCGCATCCCCTGCTAACGAGAACATGAACATCTTCAGTAACACATCCTCATGATGTATCTCCCACTGATGCATGAGTTCATGAAACTCACTGAGGTGCTGAGCAGGGTTGTCCTCTTCACACTCTCTAAATTTGGGCAAATAATTGCTCCACTCATCCATAGAGGGGACAACATTAGGAAAACCAGGAATAGTAGAAAAATTAAACAGAGCAAACCTTCGAGCCAGGATTTCCTCCATATCGAACCAGTGGAGTCGCTAATTGATCCTCGAATCATGGAGTCGCCAGGTGAAAAATGTGCAGATTTGAATGTGTCTGGTCCTTGTTCACCATCAAAGGCCAGATCTTAACATTATCGTTACCCCAGGAAACTTCTCATCCTGAGAAAGCAGCCGCTGAAACCTTCTCGAGAAAGCTCCTCTGGGTTAGCTTTCAGGTGTGCCAACAATGGCCACAACTGAAACAGTAAAGTGGAAACAATGGAGTCACCATAGTGGAGTCGCCAGGTGCACAGTAGCAATCTGAATAATTCTGATTTCTGATGCACCTTCAAAATCAGTTGATCGTTGTCGTTCTGCCCAGGGAAAATCTTCAACTTTGTCCCCGACAACGGTGCCAGAAATGTTGGCGACGGAAGTCACTCCTGGATTGCTAGCAGGAGCAGAGCCCGACGCCCATCAGTTTTATGTCACGATGGTTCATAGATGGGTGATCAAATGGAAGGAAACTCGAAACAATAATGTTCCAACTCTGAAAACAGGCCAGGTATGCATGAGCAAGTGAGGTCTTGCGTAAATTTCAGACAGTGAGTTGTAGTAAAGGGTGAACAGGCGGAAGACTTATGGAGAAGAGTGAGAAGGTCTGTTATAAACAACAGGTTCCTAACAGACTGTAGAAGAAGGCATCCAAACACAAGGTCTTCTTGCATTTAAATACATAACACCAGAAAACACAATAATGCCACGATAAATCATTTATCATAACAAAAATGCAACAATTCGCGCGACTCAGTCAATCACGAACTTTCCTAGCATAAGATGAAAAACTAGACGGGTAAAGAAGAAATGTCTGTCATAAAACAAGAAATCTCATATACAGATACACAAGCTGGAAACTGAAATAACTGCTAAAACATTACAATCAGGAGCTCTGCTCAACCATCGATGCCTTACAAAATACCAAGACTGAGTCTATATACTCAGAGAAAAACGCCTAACATAGGCGTGCCCAGTCGCCCAAGGCTTGACATCCCTTCAGTCAAACTCATACTGATATTCTTTGTCAGACACCACCTTAACTGCGCATGGCTCCTGCAGGGGGAGTAGCTAAATCAGTAAATGCCGAGTTAGCGTGCGCAGACCTCCTCTGGCTAGTCGAGGACTCGACATGTCTTTTCTGAAAGACTGGGTACACAGGACACTCTCAAGCGGACCGCTTACCAGACCCTCCATACCTTGCAATTAATGATTGAGGTGAGGCCTCAACCACCCTCTCGTTTCTTCATTCATTCCTGGCAGGTATCGGGATCCAGACCATGTCGAACTGGAGTCTGAAGAGCAAAGTGCCCCCCTTCGGAGTTTTAGCTCAACGCTTCGGGGCCCGAGTAGCTGAATGAAAAATATAAGCGCCCCTTCCCCAGGCCTCCTTCTTGATGACCAGGCGCCAAAACCATGGGCCCGACTCTGGGTGCTATCGGGAATTCAGGGTTTGGGGTTTCGCGGTTCCCGCTGTCGAGAACTCCTCGCCTCTCCAATCCCCGATTTGCGATGTGTCCTTTTCTCCATGCGCTGGCCCTCCTGGCTAGGCTATTTGGTCCATACGACCATCCCTCATAAGACCACAGCCCTATACCTCCATCGGGGTTTCGGGCTTTACGACGTCGATGTGCACACACCCTTTTGACTTGCGATTCTTCGATTCTCCGATGGGTCCCGGTCATTGACCTATCAACGGTCCCTTCGCATGTCACTAAAATATGCCACTTGTCCTCCTGTCAGTCAGTGTGGCCCCACGCTCCTAGGCCTTATCGGGAAAATGTGTATCACGATTTTCCAATGCACGAAACCTTTGTTCCCGGGATCTCCGATATCCCGATTCCCGACTCTTCCCAGGCGTCTGACACCTGTCCTCCACGCTGACTCCTGTCGCGGCTTTTCCCTGGGAAACTTAACGGCCCCGAAAACCTGATGACTGTCGATCTGTTTTTATGGATGGATCTCGGCCGCCAACGGAAAAAAACTGCGCCTGCTCGCTTGACTCGCTATTGAAAAAGGGATTCTCCCGTGTTGCGCTTCCTGCGCTTCCTGCAGACCCGGGTATGCCTAATCCCGAGACAAAAAATATCGCTAACAGGTTCAAACGACTTCTCAGAGATCAATTAGATTCTAAGGGACACCTACACCTAATATTATCTCCATGAAAGACCTCATGCAGTGAGTTGGAAACAATTTATTAATGCCTTCCAACAACTTCTTGAAAATTACCAGTTTGTTGGATTCTTGTCTCTTTGACTATTGCCACCTATATCCAAGGCCTAGAATCCAATGGAAGAGATGGGTTTCAACCTCCTAAGAATATTTGGGATTTTATTTTGGTGATTCAGGAGTAGGGGAGAGAGAGGTTTGGGAAAAATATCCAAGAGAGGAGAAAGCTTGAGGAGCAGTTCTAGTTGTTGATTTGTAAGCGTGAGGGCTTGCTTGTAACCAACATTTTTTCCATTGAAGATTCATGAGATTAGTTATATCAGATTGTGTTCTCTTTGTTGTTAATCTGAATTTCTATCTTACTTGAATGAATTATAGCTTTCGAGGATCAATGGTTGTATTTGATTTATATATTCTTGAGCAATAAAGGATTTGTTGTGATTGCCTATAAATCATCATATTTATTCAAGTAGCTTTCCCATTTGGTTTGTAGAGAGGATATCTCTTCAATGGATGATCTACTTTATGTTAATTTATCCTTTCTTCCATCTGCCATCTTATAATCCATTTTTTCTGATATGCTCTTTAATTGCCTTCTAACTTCAGAGTGTTTGTGTGACTCAATTTCCCAATGGTGTAGCCTATTGATCTACATTTTGATGCCCTCCCTTTCTTTATTTTTCTTTCTTGTTGATCCACCCTTTTATATTGATTTAATTTTTCAGGTTCGAATGGATGTATAGAGGCTCATACTTTTAGACTGTTTATGCAGTAGTAATATATTTCTGGTTGTATATACCAAGACTTTGGATCTTTTGGATAATAGAATTATTTTTCCTTTCTTTCTAAATCCTTGACTAAAGTTCTTAAAAACCCCATTTTATTGTATGTATTTCATGGAGTAAACTGTGAATGCCATTACCTTAAGATTCCTTCATCCATTTGTTATCTCTTTTATAAATCTGTATTTTATACTTTTATGGGTATTGGGATTAACAGTCAGAGTGTGACTCCCACATGCTTACATTTTTGGCGCCATTGCCGGGGATGAAGCAACGAAGATATTTTCCCTGGGAAGAACGACAACGAAGAGATATAGCTTTGGATGGTGAACTGAAGCTAGACACTTTCAGACTGCTTATCTTTCACCATGGTGACTCCACTATTCATAAATCCATAGGCGGCTCCATTGGTTGAATATCCAGAATGACATCAAATGATTGAATGAATCCATTGCGGCTGCAAGGTTTACCCCTTTGAATTTTATTGATATTGATGGTTTACCTAATGTTGTTCCTACTATAGATATTTGGGGAGACTTCCTTACATGGTTCAGAGAGAGAAAGGAGGATAACCCTTCAGATCACCTTGTCAAGTTTCATGAATACATGTATCGACTAGATATATATCACGAGGATGTTCGTATGAAGATGTTTATGTATTCATTGGAGGGCGATGCACGATAGTTGTACCGGTCCTTGCCTTCTTCGAGCATATCGTCCTTGAGGGAATTCCATGCAATATTCATCAAGTATTGTAAAAGGTATTATTCTTCTCATACACTTATTGAGGATTGTATTGAACAATTTGGGTCATATATTCAATAGACAGAAGAGAGGATGTGTGATGTACTTGATGAGACATTGCACCCAATGATTTGTGAAGACATTTTGGAATGTGCTCATAATTATTTTAATAGTTTTCATGACCATCTAAATACTCATCCTCATGAAAATCCATTTTTGACTAAATAAATTCTTGTTGAAGGTCTTTATGTTGATAAAAAATTATTTGTGGATCATCATACTCTCGAAAATATTGTTGTTTTGATGAAAGAAAATGCAGAAACCATTTCACATTATTCGTCACTAGATGCACAACCTTTTGATGCACCCATTTATGACGACTATTATGATTATGATTTCTACAAGAAACAAGTTGTTCCTTCATCTTCTGTAAAGTATGAACAACCTGATTATGAGGAAAGTGATATACATCAAGGTCGTGATAAATTGAACAAATGTGAAAATCCTTTTGATAGTTGTTGTTTGGATGGAAGTGAAGGAGACCAGGACACGTTTCATGAAAAGTTCACAAAAAATTCTTCTTCGTTAGTTGTAGCAGATCCATTTCTGGAAATTAGCAAGCCTATATTTGATACTTATGGTTCAACATCCTCAATAGATATTGAGTAATTTGGGATTGGAATTATTGAAGAGTTCAATTCTTCTTCTTTATTTCCAGCATATCATGAGAACTAATTTGGTATGATTTATGGAGAATGGGATTTTCATGAACAATCCATTCATTTCAAGTAGCGAGAATAAGTAATTTCTTATGAGTTCTATTATCCCGTTGCCACTTCTTTAGAGAAGTTCTTTATTTTAATCCCCTGTCTTGGTTTCATTCCAAGTGTGAAGACCAGATTTATGATCCATTGTTGTTTGAGTTTAAAAATTCTATTTTGACAAAGCATGTTCGAGAAACCTGGTTAGTCAGTCAGTTACTTGAATGGCTAACTTGGAAATTCTCTTTTACATAATTGTTTTGTATTTTTCCATTTAGAATATAAGAGTGTATATAAATAAGCTCGTGTTCAAGATTTTCAGTTTTTAGTTTTCTTTTCGTATTTGAATAAGACTCCACCAGCCCAATGGATACAAGGAACTACTGGTAGGGACAATTTGATTTGCATAATGTGGTCAGTTTAGATGATGGGAATGGAGAGCTGGTTACAGTTTTTAGGTTACATCAATGAGAAAGGCACATGGTCTAGTTGTTCTTGGAAGCTCACAAGGAGAATTCCATCCCATGTGGAGCCATATGTTAACACACTAGGTTGTAGGGGATCAAAATATCTTGTGTTGATGTTTTGAGTCATAGGTTTCAGAGAGTTTAAGTTTGAAATCTTGTGATGGTGGTCATGTCAACACCTATGGCCTTGTAAACCTCATTTTTTTTCCTCATTATGATTATGACATGTCATACCTCCACTCATCACTTGGGTCTAATTTTTGTCATTATCTTTAGGTACAAGTGTCAAGTCGAAATGGTTATGTATATGCTGCTAGCGAACTAGGAGAGTTCGTAGCGTACCTTCTGGTACAATTGGTTTCATGCTAATCATTACTTTGAAGGTCTTTCCAAAAGGAATATTATGGTTATCAGTGTATTCAATATAACCTCTCTTTCAGGGATTTTTCTACCCAAATCTACAACATCCTTGAAATATGGGATTCACCTCAAAGATGGCGCTGCAAACTTACCCAGTCTTGGCACGGGGAACTGTCTGGCGCTGTGAATTACCTATAACTCATTTTATTTATTCAAGTAGATTTCCCATTTGTTTTGTATATACGATCTCTCTTCAATGGATGATCTACTTTATGATAACTTATCCTTTCTTCCATCTTCCATCTTATAATCCATTTTTCTGATATGCTCTTCAATTGCCTTCTAACTTCAGGGTGTTTGTGTGACTCCATTGCCCAATGGTGTAGCCTAATGATCTATAGTTTACTACCGTCCCTTTCTTTATTTTTCTTTCTTGCTGATCCACCCTTTTATATTGATTTAATTTTTCACGTTCTAATGGATGTATAGAGGCTCATACTTTTAGACTGTTTATGCATCAGTAATCTATTTCTGGTTGTATGTACCAAGACTTGGGATCTTTTGGATAATATAATTCTTTTTCCTTTCTTTATAAAGCCTTGACTAAATTTATTCAAAACTGATGCAGGGGCATCGCTATCAAATCAAATAAAAGTGGATGTGGAAGCGAAGTTGACACTTCAACGCATTGAAAGAGCCAAACCGACTCTTAACCAGCTTGGTAGCGATGTGGAGATATTTTTGAATCTCTCGTTAATTAATTAGTTTTATGTAAAGTCGGGCCACCGTTTTGAACCGACTGATCATTGTAAATCATTACATGACTGTAATATATTAAAGGTGTAGGATATTAGCCCATATTAGTTATTAGGTTGCATTAATTAAGTTGAGTAGGTAACCGCTAGAGTGATAGGTGATAGATTTTAGATAGGAGGAAGAAGAGTGAGGAAGATTTGGGTCCTCAGGCAAGTTTTCATTGTAATGACTGTAAGAGATAACAGTGTAATCAAGTATTTTTTTTTTTAAATGAATAGGATAGAGGAAATTGATCCAGTTGTACATTATTGATATTGTTTCAGAGTTTTACTGTTGTTATGTGTTTTATGGATGTGTGATGTTCATGGTGAATAAATGAATTTACAAAGAATTGAATAAGTTTCAAGTGTTTCTCTTCTATAATTCATGCAAGGAGTGCATACCAAACAAAAGGAGTGCGTGTGAGAGAGTCTTTCTTTGACTCAAAGTTCATAAGAGATAGCATGGAAATTTTATATGCAAAGTGTGCATATTAAGCGCAAGGAGTGTGCATAGAGGCGAACTTATTCAAAGTTCAAAAGATCATAAGGTCAAGCACAAAGTGTACCAGGAGGGCATCAGAAAGTATTTTGAAAGACGCAGAAGGGTTGAATCCCTTGGAGACTGAGTAAGTTAAAAGCTCAGGGAGGAATAGTGCAAGTTTGCATGTAGGAGCATAAGTGTGCACCAAGGTGAAGTCAAATTTCATTGACAAAAGCTCAAGAAGGAAAATACCGCTGATACCTTTGAAACAATTGAAATATTTCAAGTCAGGAAACAATTCAAGCTCAGAAGGGTTGACGCCAAGTTATTTGGAAAGGAGCTATTGAGAACTTGGATGGACGGTAGAGACTCTTGGTGGGAGAATTGTCGATAGTCGTGCACCGTTAGATACAGAAAATCTACGAGGAGGATAAGGACAAGAGTTATTCAACACTCAAAAGTTAAAGAGAGATAGGAGTTGTCAATCTAAGGGAAGATCAAACCGTTGGTTCTTTTCATCGAAAATTCAGACTTCAAGGAAAGGGAGGAGAGCTATTTCGCGAGTTTGCGAAATACGAAGTCTCATAGAGCTTGGAATATGGGCCCTAGGTCATAGCGAAGGGTCATGTTAACGAAGGTTAAGAAAAGGAGCTAGTATTAATAAGCCCTAGTTTAGAACTCATGAATTTGGAAGGGTTGGATAGCTCACATTTGAATACCCGAAGTTGCGAAGTGAGAAAACCCAAAGCACTTAAAGGAGTTAAGTCAAGGGTCATAGCCCGAGGTCATATCAGAGGGGTCCATGGGAATAGAGTTAGTACTCACTAGACTCCTAGTTTGGAGTTCAGGAGTTCAAGAGTCTGGAGAGTCAAGGATGGATCACATACAAATCTCGGACATACGAAGCCACGAAGCACCTTTTTCTTAGGCTCATGGTCATAGTTAGTGGACACGTGGAGAAGGCTTGCGCCCAATGCTAATTCACGGAGGAGGATGTTTATAAAGACTTGTGGATTGTTTCTCGGAGGTTCCAACAGGGAATCGAAGAGATGTTTCAACTCAGTATTGTGAGCGATCATATACTGGGAGGTCGGGCAACCCTTGGAGAGAAGGGGGGTCTGCACCAAGTGGTATTAGATCCTGAAATTTTTTATTGAAGTTGTATTTTGTGTGTTAGGAGAAGTTGAAATAATGCCGCCAAGGATACACGTAGATCCACCTATAGTAAATTGTGCTGTAGGAAGGGAAGTGAGAGATGTTCACGGAAGGTTGGAAGCAATGGAAGCAATGAAAAGGAGAAAATATGCCACTGGAGACGTCAATGATACAAAGAGTGAAGAAATAGAAGTTGAAGAAGCTACAAGGGAAGATGCAGGCGATGAACGCTTCTTGAAAGTTGTTGTGAAGTTGGGAGCTAGAGAAAAGATGGACGTCCCAATGTATGAAGGTAACTCGAAGAACTATTGGATTGGATAAGGCCCATGGACATGTATTTTGACTATGAAGATGTCAAAGAAGGAAGGAAGGTGAGACATGTTGTCACTAGATTAAAAGGACATGCAACACTGTGGTGGGATGAATTGCAGGCAGAGAGAAGGAGAAAAGGAAAACAAAAGATAAATAATTGGGATAGGATGGTAGCCAAACTGAAGGCTAAATTCATACCTAAGGATTACCATATAAATCTGTTCAGAAAGTTATAGAACCTGAGACAGAGGGGTATGATAGTGAAAGAGTATACCGAAGAATTCTATAGGATGAATATTAGGACTGGATAAAGAGAGAAGGATGATGAAAAAGTTTCCAGGTATATAAATGGCTTAAGGTATGAAATTCATGATGAGATCAACATGATGACTGTGAGGACAATGGAATATGCTTATCATATTGCACTGAAGGTAGAAGAAAAGTTAGCAAGAAACCAAAGTCAATGAAACATAAGCAGAGGCTCAAATAGAGGTAAGGGAATTATCTATGATAAGGCACCTAAAACCAAGGATGAGAGAGAGAAATCATATGGTCACTTTGAAAGAGGATGAAGTTTCCAAAGAAGACCGTTTGGTGGGAGAAATTATTTTCCTCGAGGAAGAGGAAGAGGTAGAGGAGGTGGAGTTAAATTTTATGCTTGTGGAAAGACAGGACACATGTCTTGGGAATGCCCCAAGAGGAAGAAAGAAGGAGGAGGAGAATCACACATTTTTGAAGCCCAGAAGAATGTGGAAGCAGAAGCAGTAGAAGGAGGACAAAGCCTTATGATGAGGAAAGTTCTTCTAAAGCCAGAGAAGGAAATAGAAGGCTCAGTTCAACGAATGAGGTTGTTCAGGACTACTTGTAAAACAAAGGACAAAGTTTGCAAAATGATTATAGACAATGGGAGCACTGATAATTTAGTATCTATAGAAATGGTGGAGAAGATGGAGCTGGAGACAATTTCACACCCAAGTCCATATAAAGTATCGTGGTTGCAGAAAGGACATAAAGTAATGGTAAGTCAAAAATGCAAAGTTGAATTTAAAATAGGAGGCTATAAAGATGAGATTCTGTGTGATGTAATTCCCATGGATGTTTGTCAAATTTTGTTGGGGAGACCATGGTAGTTTGATAAGAATTCCATTCATGATGGGAGGAAGAATACTTATACTCTGGGAAAAAATGGTAGAACCCACATGTTACTGCCAATAGAAGAGAAGAAAGAAAAGGAAGAAGCCAACACAAGAATACTTCTCATGAGTGGGAAGGAACTCTTGAAGGAAATCAAGAAAGATAAAGAAATGCAATTTGTTGTAGTGAGGAAGCCGAGATTTATCCTTACCAATACTTCCATGAATGATTTACCAGAAGAAATCCAAGAATTGTTAGAGAATTTTGCTGACATAGTAGTGGATGAGTTGCCTCACCTATTACCACCCATTAGGAGTATCAACCACCATATCGACTTGATTCCAGGAGCCAGTTTACCAAACAAAGCAGTGTATAGGTTGACACCTTGAGAGAATGAAGAGTTTAAGAATCAAGTTCGTGAGTTGTTGGATAAAGGTTTAGTCAGGGAAAGTCTAAGCCCATGTACAGTGCCAACTGTATTAAGTCTAAAGAAGGATGGAGGATGGAGAATGTGTACAGTTTCCAAAGCCATCAATAAGATTACCATTAGGTATAGGTTCCCTTTACCCAGGATGGATGATTTGATGGATTGTTTGAGTGGAGAAAGCTATGTTTTAAAAATATACTTGAAGAGTGGATATCATTAGATAAGAATGAGAGAGGGAGATGAATGGAAGACAACATTCAAGACAAATGAAGCTTTGTTTGAATGGCTAGTCATGCCATTTGGATTGACAAATGTTCCAAGTACATTTATGAGGTATTGAAATACTTCATAGGTAAATTTGTCATTGTAGATCTGGATGATATATTAATTTTCAGTAAAACAAAGGAAGAACATTTAAATCACTTGACATTAGTGATGATGAGATTGCAACAAGAAAAGTTGTTAATAAATTTGAAGAAAAGTTCTTTTATGAAGACAAAACTCATATATTTGGGTTTTTTTATCTCTTCAAATGAATTGAAGATGGATCCAGAGAAGGTGAGAGCAATCAAAGAATGGCCGTCACCAAGGAGCATATTTGAGGTGAGAAGTTTCCATGGGTTAGCAAGTTTTTATAGAAAGTTTAGCAGAAATTTTAGTGGTATATGTGCACCCATAATGGACACTGTGAAAAAGAAACATAAGTATTTTAATTGGATAGAGGATGCTAAGAAAAGCTTCAGAGTGTTGAAAAAGAAGATAACAAAACAACCAATTCTGGTTTTACCATATTTTGGAAAAACATTTCAGGTGAGGTGTGATGCAAGCCATTGCAGCAGTTTTGAGTCAAGATAATAGGCCAGTTACTTATTTTAGTGAAAAATTGAATGACACTAAGGAGAAATATCTACATATGACAAGGATTTTTAAGTAGTGATTCAAGCTTTGAAGAAATGGATACATTATTTAATTCCAAAAGAGTTTGTTTTGTATAGTGATAATCAAGCTTTGCAATTTATTACCAGGCAAGAGAAGTTGAATCAGAGGCATGCTAAGTGGGTAGAATTCATGCAAAATTTTACTCTTTTCATTAAACATATTTCTGGAAGTGATAATAAAGTTGCAGATGCTTTGAGCAGGAGAAGTTTGGTTGTACAATAATTCCAAGTGAAGACCTTAGGGTTTGAGTACCTTAAGGAAATGTATCAGGAAGATCCAAATTTTAAGGAGGATTATGAAGCATATGAAAATACTTTGTTGAGGGATAACAATTTATGGGCAGAATATTTAATCCAGGATGGATTGTTGTTCAAAGGAATCCAATTGTGCATACCAAGATGTTCAATGAGAGATAATTTATTGAAAGAAAAACATAGTGGAGGTTTAGCTAAACATTTTGGTCATGAAAAAACATTTGCACAACTGAGTAGTTTGTAATATTGGCTAGGTATGAGGGTAGATGTGAAGAAATTTGTAGATCGATGTAAGATTTGTCAACATGCAAAAGGAAAGAGACAAAATATTGTTTTGTATCATCCATTGCCTATTTCAGAAAGGCCTTGGGACGCAATTAGTATGGATTTTGTATTGGTATTACCTAGAACCCAGAAGGGAAGTGATTCAATATTTGTTGTGGTCGATATATTTTCTAAGAGGCACATTTCATACCATGCCAGAAGACAAATGATGCTACACACATAGCCGATTTGTTTTTCATAGAAGTTGTGAGATTACATGGATTGCCCATAAGTATAGTTTCAGACAGAGACACTAAGTTTGTAGGACAGTTTTGGAGGACTCTATAGAAGAGGATGGGAACTAATTTATCTTTTAGTTTAGAATATCACCCTCAGATAGACGGACATACTGAAGTGGTGAATAGGAATCTGGGAAATTTGTTAAGGAGTTTAGTCACTGAACAAGGTCGTCAGTGGGATCAGATTCTGGCACAGGTAGAATTTGCATTTAACAATTTAGTTAACAGGAGGAATGGAAAAAGACCATTTGAGATAGTATATGGAAGACAACCAAGAGGGATTGCAGAATTGAGAGAGTTAAAACAAGATGAATTTAGGTGTGCTGGAGCAGAAGATTTTTCTACAAAAATGCAAAGACTTCATGATCAAGTTGGGAGACAGATACATGATAGTAATCAAATGTATAAGGACAGAGTTGATAAAAAAAGAAGGGAAGTTCAATTTGAAGTGGGAGATGAACTTTTAACTCATTTGAGGAAGGAAAGGTGTCCAAGAGGAACATATAATAAGTTGAAGATGAAGAATATATGACCATGCAATATCCTTAGAAAATTTGCATCAAATGCTTATGAGATAGAGTTGCCGGACAATGTTGGAATATCACCAATATTCAACGTTGCAGATTTGTATCCTTATAAAAGAGATGACATAGGAGAATTGGATGATCAAGAAGAGATTCAATGGGAAGCACAAATGCCCAGAGTAGAAAAACCTCAGATGGAGAAAATATTAGAACAGAGAGTTGGAAGGAAAACCAGAAGAAAGATGCATCCTGAATATTTGGTAAAGTGGAAGGATCACTGTTACCCATGATTTTGGTCATCATGATGGTGTACTCAGGCTCCTCATAAGAACTTTCTCCTAAGAAAATAGACATTCATCTCTTCCCAGAAAACATACTTTTGAAGAGAGTTCGCAGGTTGCTAATATACCAGGGTGCGAGAATGACCCATTCTCGCAGGCTGCCTTAAGCTAAGGTGTGAACTTCTCACACTGTGCTACATAGTTAGGGTGCGAACTTGCTCTAAAGCTTGGAAAAAGATGAATTCTCGATGGTTCTAGAAGGGAATCTTCTAGAAGAATGGGTTGGCATTCGAATGGTTATCCTTTTACTGGTTTCCCTGATATTGTGGGATCATTCTTATCCAAGTAACCATCTCATTCTCTCCTATATATTGAGGGAATTCTCATGGAAAAGGTTAAGCAAGATTCATTGGAGAATTGGTGAAAGAATTGTGTGAAGGACTTAGCTTGAACAAGAGCTAGGAGACTCTAGCAAGTCTATCAAGAGGATTTGATCTTCTTCATACAAGGATTGAGCAAGTGTGTGTGTGTTGGAGCCAAGAGCCACCGAAAGGGAGCTTGCGACATCAAGGCGATCAGGTTGTAATCTTCTACTTTCAATTAATATGATACAGTGGCATGTCCTTTTCCCATAAAGTTATTCTCACTTTATTGTGTAATTCCTTGATCAGACACATAAGTTGACAGTTGAATATATTTTGCTATCTTCACTTTGGTTGGTTTGTGTTGTCTTGGTCTTGATCTCACGAGAGCACCAGAGCGAAGCGGGAGCAAAAGAGACCCTTGGAAGCGATATAAAGGTATGTTACTTGTTCCTCCCTACTAGCTAATTAAATGGTCAAAACTTAGGGAAAGAGTCATGTCATGTCCTGTTTTGTTCTAGATCTAGGTGGATCTAGGGAGATTTGTTAGTGTTCGCACCTACCGATTAGTCCGATAACAAAATTGGCGACTCCACTGGGGAGATAACCTGTTTTCTTGTGGTTTTTGGTATTTTTCCTTGGCCATTTTCTCTTGCCTTACCTTTCTCCATTCATATCAATCTCTGAGTCTTCAGGATACCCTGATAGACCCTCTGGGTCCAGAGGCCTCTTCAAATTTTGTGTCTTTTTCCAAAAAATTGATTAGTTTCAGATATTCTCGCACTGCACTCCACAGTGGCCCGCGAGAATGTACTAAGTTCGCACCCTGCTTTTAGGTTCAGTGCAAGGTTCTCGCACTCTGCTCAAATCTCACCTGCGAGAATGACCTATTCTCGCACTGTGTAATACTCTCAGCCTGCGAACCAATTTTTTTCAAAATTTTTGCTTTAAGACTTTTGCATGATCAACTGCTTAGATCAGTATAGGTGCTGAACAAGAGTGTTTTGGACCATTGATTGATGTTTTCTTGTCTTCGTTCTTGTGCACGAATAGTCTTAGGAAATCAAGACTCTTCTTGTCCATTTTTCTTGATTTTCGTTTCTTGACTTTTCTCTGCAAAGATATACTCTCTGATTTCAGAATCTGAGTGTGCTTTTTTGGATAAGAACCGTTGATCGGTTGAAAGTTGAGCTTCTTTGTATTTATCATTTACTCATTGTTTGAAAACTCATTTTTCTCATGCAGTTGACAAGACTAGTTTGGTTTTCTTGTTATTTGTGTTTCCATTGAAAGATTGGTTTGGGTTGTCTATTGCTTGTTTATTAGTTTTTGATTTTCTACACTCTCACCATCATGGTGTAGGTACATTTTGAAAAGTGAACAAACATTTTTCTTTCAAAAAACATTTTCGTCTTCGAAAGTATTGAAAATCAATTGTTGAAATTATTGAAAAAGAAACAATAGAGAATTGTTATTTTTGCGTGATTTGTTGCAATTACATTTTAAAGGAAATTGTGTCTTGTAGTTCAAGTTTGATCCGAAAAACTTCTCTTTCCCTCCCGTACATAGGATTCATTGAAAAAAAATTGCTATATTTCATTCTTATCCATGCATCATTGGGTCAGAGTCTTATACAACATCAGTTTCATCTCCGCTTCCTTTGAGTAACAACAGTCCTTAATAACACTGTGCAATTGTAAAATTTAACTAGTAACTCTTTTCTAGGGCTCTATTACACCAACATTTAGCTAGGCTAGCGCTTTGGAATAGGAAGAGAGATACACTCTCCAAAGCACAAAACACACAATAGCATATTGTGTTAAGGAGTGTTAAATTCCATTTACAACATCTTGTCCTGGGAAGCCCTTCTCACACAAGGGTCAAACATGAGGTCGCATTGGTATTGACAGAGTTACTCACCCTACTTTGTTGATATCGGTGTAGAGATTTCACGTATTACAGGGGTCACTCGGAGGTATACCCACAATGATGAGTGGAAGCCTTTTGAGTTGATTTCGGGCTAGATACCCTGCCCTTACGTGTGGATCGGACTGTCGACTGTCCCCCCAGGATTTATTGTTGTCAGTGGTAACCTTAGTGGCCTATCTTTCTAGGGTCTTACACAAGGTGACTGTGAAGGGGAAAGTCTTCACGGTACCTGGAATTGATGTTGACCAAACTCACTCGGGCTCCTTGGAGGGTATACCCACGATTATGTGTGGGAGCTTTAACCAGGGTGTAAGTTTGTTAAGCAGGTAGTCAGCGTAAATTTTCCACCCTTGCCCCACCCCTTCTCGTCTCGTTGTTGCGACATTGGATTTCATCACCAACTAGTGACTTCAGAATTAGAAGGTCTTGTTTGCTTGGTGTTGCTTCCTAGATTTTGTTTACTAGCGCGTGTTGTTTTTTACCAAAGTTGACCATAAGATTTTCTTCGTGAAGTTTGTCACTCGGTTACCATAAGATTTACCTAACCATAGGAGATGAAGCGCCAAAAGTCATGTGGGCCCCGTTTGGGTAAGTCAGTACATCAACTTCCCAGGGTCGTAACTTTTGCATACGATATCCGTTTTAGGCGTATGATAGCCCATTGGAAAGATCTATCCGAGGACTACAAAAATTGCACAAAATTTCATGATGAAATTTTGTGCAATTTCATCATGATGAAATTTTGTGACCGCAATATACCCCAAAAAACGTCGTTTAGGGCCTCAAAACGGCTCCGAAAGTTCAGGACCCAAAAACTGCTAAAAATAGTAAATTATCAAAATTGCTAGAAAGTTGTTTTGAGCCAGCTGGAAAAGGTGGGTGGCCACCGATATCCACCTGGATCAATCCTCCCTCCTTAGGAATCAATGGTATCCATTGCATTGAGTTCCCCCATAAGATGAGGAAATTTATGCTGAATTTGGCCCCGGGTGAGCTACTTGCCTTGGTGCAGGAGTTGCCCTGCTTTGACGACTCGATAAAGCTGGATCCTTTGTTGTCAAGTGCCCTTGATCTCTGTGTCCACAATATGATCATTGTATGCTTGTTGTATGCAGTCAGGTTTGAGCTCTATTGGTGTCATTTGTTCTGCTACGTCTGAGGTGTCCAATAATGGTGGGAAATAAGGCCGAAGGAGGTCCACATTGAACACTGGGTGCAGGCCAAGGAAATGAGGAATGTTGAGTTCAAAATCATTATTCCTCACAACCTTGTTGATGGTGTATGGCCCATAATGGAGTGGGTGAAGCTTCCGATGGGGTCCTACAAGGCATTCTTTCTGCAAGTGCAACCAAACTTTGTCGCCCACCTGAAACTTATGTGGCAATCGATGTTGATCATGGTGCTTCTTGTACTTGTCATTGGACTTCTATAGGATATTCTAAACCTGTTGGCGGATGTGCTGGATCCTCTCAATGAAACAGGTAGCTTTGTCAGCCTCAGTTGGAGCAGGAGAGGAGTCGGTCGAGGTGACTGCAAGATGAAGTGAAACATCTATGGGACCCAATGGTTGGAATCCCAGCCCCACCTGAAAGGGTCTGTGGTCAGTTGAGCTATGCAGGGATCGGTTGTAGCTATGTTGGACATAGGGAAGACTCTCATCCCATGTGTGAGGCTTCTTGGAATTATACATGCGCAAGATATGCACGATCATTCAATTTACGACCTCGGTTTGGCCATCGGTCTGGCGGTGGAAGGTCGTGGATTTGGTGAGCTTGGTGTCCAATAGTGACCAGAGGCTCGACCAGAATGTGATGAGAAATCGACTGTCTTGATATGAGACAGTGGTTTGTGGGATTCCAAAATGTACCCAGACTCGTTCAGAGAAGAGCTTGGAAGTGGCTTCTGCTGTGATGCTCTTCTTGCAGGCAACCATAATCGCCATCTTAGAAAAGCGATCAACAACCAAAAAAACACAGTCATTTCCCCGCTTGGTGGACGGGAGGCCCGACATGTAGTCCATTGAGATGGATTCCCATGGTCTGACAGGAGTAGGAAGAGGAGTGTACAAGCTCTGTTTCTTAGTGGTTGGTTTGGCAATAGTACATGCAGTGCAAGACCTGATATACTTGTTGACCTCCTGTTGAAGTTTCAACCAGTAGAAATATTTTTGTAGCATCGCCACTATCTTTTCGACTCTGAAGTGTCCTGCCAGTTGACTGTAGTGGGATTCCCAGATCAACTTTTCTCACTCGCTTTATGGAACATAGATATGGACCAGACGACACAACAACCTATCCTGAAGATGGAAATTATCGACAACTGCCTTTGCACCCAACATTTGGTAGGTGGTGGCGAAGTCCAGGTCTGTCTCATAGAGTTGGGGACATCTAGAGGTCTCATGGCCACAAGAGTCTAGCAGTGTAGTGAGTGCCATGACTGGTGGTCTGCTGAGGCAATCAACGACGCATTTGGTGCTTCCTGTTTTATACTTGATTTTGAGGTGGAATTGCTGCAAGTATATGGACCACTTTTGATGGCGGTCATTCTGCAATTTTTCTTGTGTCTGAATGATCTGCAGTGGCTTATGATCAGTGTGGATGACTATCTCCCTCCAAAGAATGTAATGTCTCCACTGGCGGCAGGCTTGCGTAATGGATTACATTTCTTTATCGTAAGTAGGGTACTTACGAACAACATCTGATAGTGTCTCACTATGATAGGCCATGGGGTGGCCATGTTGCATGAGAACAACACCCACAACATAGTCTGACACATCAGTCTCAATCTCAAAGGACTTATGCAGGTATGGTAGTGAAAGCACTGTGGCTGAGCACAAGAGCTGCTTCAAATCATCGAATGCTTGTTGTTGGGGCCGACCCCACACAAATTTTTCCTTACCACCACCCCTGGTTATTTGGCTAAGGGCCCATGCAATATGAGAGAAGCCCAACACAAACCTGTGATAGAAATTGGTAAGGCCCAAGAAGCTACAAATCTCAGTGAGTGTGGTTGGGGATGGCCAGTCACGGATGACTTGGATCTTGGATGGATCCACAAGTACGCCATGTTGATCAATGATGTAGCCTAGGTAATGGGCCCTATCCATGCCGAAGGATCATTTTTCCAAGTTGGCGTATAGCTTGTGTTGTCACAGGGTGTGCAAAACCCGTTGAATATGCTGCAAGTGTTTGACCCAAGTCTTGTTGTAAATGAGAATGTCATCCAGATACACCACTACAAAAGTATTGGTGAATGGTCACATAATATCGTCCATCATCCTCATGAAAGTGGCTGGAGCATTTGTCAGACCAAAGGGCGTGACCAACCATTCAAAAAGGCCTTCCTTTGAATTGAAGACGGTCTTCCATACATCTATCTGTTCCATCGGGACCTGGTGGTAACCAGACTTCAGATCAATCTTACTAAAGTATTTGGCCCCCATGAGTTGATCAAGAAGGTCGTCGATTCGGGGAATCGGGTACCGATTTCTGACTGTGATTTTATTCAGAGCCTGGTAATCAATGCAAAGTCACCAGGTTCCATCTTTCTTTTGTACCAGCACGATTGGGCTCCCACAAGGTGATGAGTTGGGACGGATGTGCCCCTTGTGGAGCAATTATTAGATCTGTCGCTTGATCTCCTCATTCTCTAACAGAGAGCGACGATAGACTGGCCCATTGGGTAGATGTGCGTCGGGGGTCATATCAATGGGGTGCTTGACCTGGTAGTGCAGAGGTACCCCGGTAGGTGAGGATAAGATATATGAGTATTCTTGCGCAACCTTATCTACTTGCTTCTACTATGTGGAGAGGTCATTCACAGAGACCCTGGATGTGGCTATGATATTTCTCTCATTCTGAGAGCGAATCACGAAGAAGACAAACTTCCCCATCTGAGAGATGAACTTCCTGCATTGCTTAGCATAGATCAAGGAAATAACACTAGGTGGGACAACCTCGGGTATCTTGTACAATTTCCTTTTCAAAGTAATAATAACACTACGAGGCCTAGACTCATATACAACATGACGTTTCCATAAATAAGGTTGGCCCAAAAGAACATCACAAACTTTGAGAGGAGCAACATCACACAATACCTCATCTTTGAAGGGCTTGATGCCATACGACAATCGACACTGTTGGCTGATGTAGAGATCGCTTCCTTGGTGGAGCCATCCAATGGTGTAGGGTTGTGGGTGTGGAATTTTCGGCAGGGCCAACCGCTTGATGACCTATACTGAGATGAGGTTCTTCTGGCTACCACTATCAACGATGAAGTCTAGCGGGGTGCCTTTTACCCACATCTGTGAATGGAAGAGGTGCTCTCCTTCTTCTGGCTCGTCTGGTTCACCATGCTGGAGCTTGGTGGTAGAAATGGTGGCACTGGGTTCCACATCAATGATTTGTCTTCCCCTTTCTAGTTCTGACTCAGAGTTAGAATCCACATTTGATTCAGAGGCTTTCACTTCAGCCACCAACGACTGCTCTAAGCGACAATCAACAGTGTTATGCCAAGGGCTCTTATGGAAGTCACACCACTTCCCAATATCTTTCTTTGTTTTTCTAGTGTCCTTCTTTGCTTGTGGATTGGACCAGTTGTCCTGATACTATCCATATTTGATTTGTCCTTTTTTATGTGGGTTGGGACTGCCCTTTCCTGGCTTTTGTTGTGCGGGTTTCCCCGACCCAAATTGTCGCGTCTTTTGTTTGAGCTTCTGCTCGATTTTGATGGCATATCGGTAGGTCGCACCCAAGGATGAGATGTCCAGAAATTCCATTTCGGTCTGGATGTATCTATGTAGAGCACCACGATACTTGAGCACCAGATGTCTCTCTGAATCTTTGATACCCAGCTTGGTGTGCAAGGTATGGAAGATATTTTTGAAATCTGGCACTGCTTGGTCTCTTTCTTGCCGCAGTGTGGTCCATTTGGTATATAAGTCGTCATAACTTCCAACAGGGTATTATTGTTCCTTAATAGCATCCTTGAAGGATTCCTAGGTGGTTGTGACTGTAAATAATGAGGGTTCCTCTATTTCCTTTTGCTCACAGAAAGTTTCCCACCAATCTTTGACATGGGGAACAACTTTGAGGAGCGCAAAAGTAATATTTTCTCTATTCGAAAAGTTATGGATAGAAAAATACCCTTCTAGTAGATTCAACCACTTGTCTACAACATATGCACCTATCTGACCTTCAAATATAGGAATATCAAATTTTATTTTCACCTTGAAGGGGGCGGTGCCTCTGCTCGAAGAAGATGCGTCACTTGTTGGTAGCCGCCGAAGGATTTGTGCGAAATTATTCATCATCTCGTTCCTCTGTTGCATGAGGGATTCCTCAATCAATAGTTTGAAAGGATCTCTTGTCCCGTCATATTTATTTTCTCCTTCCAAGAGAGGTCGCTTGGGTGTGCGAGAGCTTTTGTCCTCAAGAGAAACAAGCTCGAGACCCAAATATTTGTACTCCGACCTCGTTGGGGAGATGCATTAAGACGACAAGGAGTAGACCGATCTGATACCAATGATCCGGATTTTATGAGTAGAACAAAATGAGTACAGATTATTGCCAGATTCTTAACACAGAATAATAGAGATACAGTAAAACTGGTTTTCTATTCAATAAGGAAATAAGCTGAAACTGTAAAATGCAGCGGAAAACAAGCTTGCTGGAATGGTGGCGGCTTATCTCCGAGAAGAATATGATTACAATGAGGCTCTCAAGGCCTTTTTAGAATAAACAGAAGTTTCAAAAACCCTAAACATCCAAAAACCTAACCCTAGGAGATGAAGCGCCAAAAGTCATGTGGGCCCCGTTTGGGTAAGTTAGTACATCAACTTCCCAGGGTCGTAACTTTTGGATATGATCTTCGTTTTAGGCGTATGATAGACCATTGGAAAGATCTATCCAAGGAATACAACATTTGCATAAAATTTCATGATGAAATTTTTCGACCACAACATACCCCAAAAAACATCATTTAGGGCCTCAAAACGACTCCGGAAGTTCAGGACCCGAAAACTGATAAAAATAATAAATTATCAAAATTGCTAGAAAGTTGTTTTGAGCCAGCTGGAAAAGGTGGGTGGCCACCGATATCCACCTGGATCAAGGAGTGAGTGTGAGAGAGTCTTTCTTTGACTCAAAAATTTGAAGAGATAGCGTGGAACTTTTGTATGCAGAGTGTGCATATTAAGCGCAAGGAGTGCACATAGATGCGAATTTATTCTAAGTTCAAAAGCTCAGAAGGTCGAGCACAGAGTGTGCTGGGAGGGCATCAAAAAGTATTTTGAAAGATGCATAAGGGTTGAATCCCTTGGATACTGAGTAAGTTAAAAGCTCAAGGAAGAATAGTGCAATTTTGCACGCAGGAGCGTAAGTGTGCATTAAGGTGAAGTCAAATTTCATTTTAGGGTTGATGCCAAGTTATTTGGAAAGGAGCTATTGAGAACTTGGACGGATGGTAGAGAATCTTGGAGGGATAATCACTGATAGTCATGCACCGTTAGATATAGAAAATCTACGAGGAGGATAAGGGCGAGAGTTATTCAACACTCAAAAGTTCAGGAGAGATATGAGTTGTCGATCTAAGGGAAGATCGAACCGTTGGTTCTTTTCATCGAAAATTTAGACTTCGAGGAAAGGGAGGAGAGCTATTTCACGAGTTTGCAAAATACGAAGTCCTATAGAGCTTGAAAGCTAGGCCCTAGGTCATAGCGAAGGGTCATGTTAATGGAGGTTAAGAAAAGGATCTAGTATTATTAAGCCCTAGTTCAAAACTCGTGAAGTTGGAAGGGTTGGATAGCTCACATTTGAATACTCAAAGTCGCAAAGTGAGAAAACCCAAAGAGCTTAAAGGAGTTAGGCCCAGGGTCATAGCCCGAGGTCATATCGGAGGGGTCCACAGGAATGGAGTTAGTATTGGCTAGAATCTTAGTTTGGAGTTTGGGAGTTTGGGAGTCAGGAGAGTAGAGGATGGCTCACATACAAATTTCAGACATATGAAGCCACGAAGGGAATTTTGGTTAGGCTTGTGGTCATAGTCACTGGACACATGGAGAAGGCTTGCACCCAATGTTAATTTACGCAGGAGGAGTTTTATAAAGACCTGTGGATTGTTTCTAGGAGGATTGTTTCGCACAACCCTTGGAGAGAAGGGGGGTCTGCACCAAAAACCCCATTTGCTTGTATGTATTTCATGGAGTAAACTGTGAATGGCATTACCTTAAGAATTCTTCATCCATTTGTTATCTCTTTTATAAATACATATTTTATACTTTTATGGGTACTGGGATTACACTCTTAGCCATCAGAGTGTGACTCCCACGTGCTAACACTATCATGATACGCATCTAGCGCAACAGGCATATATTCCATGGTCATATTATATACCATCCATATGTGTATAAAAAAATTTCGTCTTCGGCTTTACTTATATATGTTACAATGAGTACATGCATGAATGTGTTTTCTTTGCTTATTTATCTGTAAAATTCCAATCTAAAATATAATTAGCATATGCATCAGATACATGATTAGAACTTATAGGTATGTTATTATAAGTAAGAAAATCAAAGTATCATTCCAAAATTCGTACCTATAGGAATCGTCGGAGTAGAGTAGGGTCTCGCACATGCTAACTGTCATTTAACTGTGACACGACTAACTGGGATTCTAGGCGAACCTCTAAAGACCAAACACAATGTGAAATGACATCGCATAATAGTTCTATAACATCTCTATACTCGGTCACATTATTCGTTGATGGCTCCAGACAAATGCCACCCGAAGACACCAGTTGGCCCTCGTGTGAGTAAATGACCCAAGCAACAGAAGACATGTTCCACATATGACAACTGCCACTGTCCGTGAAATTCATTGAGTACAAACTCTGCTTCCTCGTGATTCAAGCAACAACATAAAATATTATCTACTCCTCGACGATACAAAGTGTCACCGATGATAAGGTAGTTTTTATCCTAATAGTGTATATGTCGTCAATAATCTCTCTAGGATAGCTTCAAGGTTTGAAGATAAATTAGAATGTCTCCATACCAGGGGTTCGAATATGATATAAGGAAGATATGTTCATCCACGAATGAATTGTCATGAAAAAATTCTTCATCGAGTCGAGGGAAGTCCAATATCAACTTGGAAAGAACTAGAGATTTCTTAGACTTCACCGAAGAAAAATCAAGATCAAATTATTGCAAAATAACAATCCACTTATTGTATTTCCCCCCTATGATATGCCTGGTGAGGATGTATTGAAATGGATTGATATCTGCAACTATGGTAGTTTTTCAAGGTAATTTATATTTTCGTAATATTTGAATTACATGTACGACGACCAAGGCTAGTTTCTCTACATGAGAGTATTTAAGTTCAGGACCGAATAGGTTTCAACTGAGATAGTATACAATGTTCTCATGGATCTCATCCTCCTCCTGAACCAGAACCATACCAATCGTCCCTTGGGACGTGGAGACATAAAACAAATAGTCTCTATTGTAGTTTGGAGGCTTCTACTGAGGTGTCGATACCAAAGATTTCTTAAGAGCATCGAAGGATTCCTGGGCTCACTCATCCCATATAAATGGAGTATTCTTCTTCAAAAGACACATGAAACCCTTAGTTAAATTGGCATAGTTCACTATGAACCAACGCAAGAAATTATCCTTCCCTTGTAAACCTTGAAGTTGTCGAATGTTGCACGGGGGAGGCAATCGATGTATTTCCTCAACCTTCATAGGATCTACCATGATCCCATGCTTAGATACTAATAATCCTAAAATATGGATAAAACTAACGCAAAAGATGCACTTGTGAGGGTTCAATTGGATGCGATAGTAACAACATCTCTCAAATACTAATCATAGGTGAGTGGAGTGATCTACTCTCTTGTGAGAGTGAGTAGCAAGATCATCTAGGTAAGCTTCGACAATATACTTGAGATCATGAAAAGCAAAGGTCATGGCACGTTGGAAGGTTGCTCCGACATTTTTAAGGTTGAAAGGCATTTTCTGGTATGAAAAATTACCTGTTGACGGGCGAAACAGTCCATCCGTCAACTGGAAGAGTGGAACCGGTCCGGGGTTGTCTAAATAACCCAAGCCGTTTGGTATGGACCACCCTGATGAGTTTAACGGCTCCGTTGGCCACTCTGAGGTCTCGTAAGGAAACCAAAGAGA
>ML796364.1:308755-376801 GCA_009831015.1 Picea engelmannii
ACAAGACCAATAACTTTTATGCCCAAAGGTTTAACAATCAAATATATCCAAATGCGCAATCAAGGTAAGATAATGCTCAAGAACATAAGTTCGAGACAACCTTTAGCAGTCATGTGATAAACCAGTGATCAAACGTCTTTCAACAAATCAACCAAAAACGATGACAATATAAGCAACGAAAGAGGTGTTTTCACACTTGCAGTTGTGAAAACTGACACGAAATTGAATTGTAATTGTCGCAAAAAATGAGACGAATGTCTAAAAGCACAATGCGACAATGATTTGTCGTAATACGACAAGGGGTTTAGGTAGCTTTTTGAGAGCAATCAAAAAAATGGGTTGGCTGCCAACATTACCCCAAGGACAAATAAACGTCGCCTTATGTTGATCCTCAGGTTGGATTTGAATTTGATTATACCCTGCAAATCCGTCCATAAAAGAAAAGATTTTGCTTCTTGCACACTCATCAAGAATCTAGTCAATGAAAGGAGTCAAGAAGTTATCTTTAGGAGAACCCTTGTTCAGGTCTCAAAAATCCATACGTATGTGGATGGTTCCTTGTTTTTTATTCATGGGGATGGGTTTGGACACCCATTCAGTCAAGGGAACTGGGTAGATGAAACCAAAATTAAGTAGCTTCTCTACCTCTGCCTTAATAGAAGGGGCCTTCCTAGGTTTAACAACTCTAAGATGTTTTCAAATAGGTCTAGCATCCAGATAGGTCTTGATCTCATGTTCGACAATGATGGGGTCGATCCCTGACATCTCTTTGTATGACCAGGTGAATACATCACACAATTATTTGACAAGATCGATGTAGATATGAATTTATCCAGGCGAACAATCTGCACCGATATATACATTCTCAATTTTTCCAAGAACTCGATGGATGTCGATCATGATGGTAGGAGAAATATTCTCCATGTTTCCTTCGGAATAAATACCATGCATATCTAGTGGAACCAAAATGTGACCGATCATCTCACTCAAGGTATATCTAAAGTCATCATGTTTGATCCTAATAAGATATGGGAGGAAATAGGATTGATGATGCATATCATCCCAAGGCCTATCATGACCATACATGGCCTCTAAGATGGCTTCATCTGAGGGTAAAGTGTCATAGAGGAAATCATGCGAACAAGAAGACTGGATGGCCCATACAGGATCTAGAACAAGATCCTCCTCTCTCATCTGTGAGGAGAAAGGATCTGAGTCAGCAGTAGTGTCAAGAATAGAATGATACACAATTTCTTCCATTGACAGTGGCATTTCCATCCCAATGTGTGACTAACCTTTGTATGACATATTCGGGGAAATCAGGGTCCAAGGATCATTTAAATATGAAGTACAAAAAGGAATGAACCTCATCGACGACGAATACTCACTGGAAATGGCATGCATGTGATGAGTTGGTTCCACGAAATCAAAGCTACCCATGAGAGAAGAATACTTTCCGACACCAACATCCTCAGTTTCTTACTGAGATTTTTTTATCAAAGGGACTGAAGGTCCAACTGATGTGTTAGGAAAAGCATACACAAATGACAATTGATCAATCGTCACTATTTTCCCTTCATGAGGAAAACATAAAGTGTAGAAAATGGACGACACGACTGATGTCATGGCACGAGTCCAATTACACCCTAATAGTAAATTATAGTCGAGAGACACATCAACCACCATGACATTAACCTCCACTGTCTTTCCACCTAACTAGACTGGAAAAGAGGGAATAATTCTATGGGTTTGGAATGAATTCCCATCAAAATCGGTCAACATAGTCATATATTGGGATAGAGTCAGAGATCCAATGACTTTCCAATAGGTTAGGGACATCACGCATGTCACAACACCTTCATCAATTACAATGTGTTTGATGGTAATTTTCGTGCACTCCACATGGATTTGAAAGGCCACATGGTAAGGTAAGCGAGGCCTAACATATGTGATGTCAAACTTAATAACCTTTGAGCCACACGGGTCTAGAGCTCCTAAATCAGATAACAAGGCGTTCATTTGTGAAGGACATGTCTAGAGCACCCCAATATCACACAAGGGGTTTGACCCAGATCTTCAACAATCAAATAGTTTTGGGAAGCTATGGAATTAGGATTGTGGGTATAGAGTTTTAGTACTCCTTTTAGAATACGAGGCAAAGGTTCTGGCTTTTTGATCTGCAAAGGAATTTTTGGAGGAGGAGGAGACTCTGAACCTACAACAGTTTGTCAAGAACTGTAATCACAAGATTGAGTGGCTGCATCAATTTGAGACTTGACCATATTGACACATAGATGGCCACCTTCATGTGCCGAGGGGTTTTGACTCCCGTTCGACGCATTTTCAGTGTTGGAGGCCCCTCAGGCCATGTGTTGATTATGTGGAAATGAATTTGTCAACACAATGGGTGTCTATGATAAGAGCCTCGAGGATTCCTCAATTTTGGGGAATAGGTGGGTAAGGTGATCATATTTACAAAGTTTACTAGGAAACTTCACCTTCTGTTTTTATTTCTTTCCTTCACCAACATTATTGTTCGATCTATCATTGCTAGTGTCATCCTTGGATTTGTTATTATTTTTCCCACCCTTACAATTATTACCTTGTCCTTTCCTTTTATTCCCTTCTAGTTGATGGTTACCATTTGGGTTGGCTGACGACTATACAGAATGCACATCCGTCAACTGAGTGGGAATGGAGGAAGAAGCCAAAGCTTGTCTTGCTATAGGCTGGCTTAAAGACAAATATTTCAACTGGTTCGTCACCAAATCTGTAGACTTAGAATTTGTGGAGCCTATGATGCCATCGGAATGAGGCCCAAGCTTTTGTCTAGGATCATAGTTCGACCGTGACACATCAGGAATAATTTCATACAAAATCCTAGATTAAACATATATGAGGTCTAATTGTTGGGATTTGAAAATATCTTCTTCCTCAGATGTTACTCCGGATGTAGAGACATCCTTCGAAATATAAGTTAATAAGGACTTAAAGAACCACTCCAACATAAACTCTGGAGTAATGTAGGCTTTGATCAACCTCTTCCATCTACACCACTCTTGGATATGGTCCAAGATATGCATGGCTCTATCTTGGTGGAGGGTCGACAAAAGTTCTATGTCGGAATCATAACAAACCAATAACTATAAGTGGTTGAGAAAGACCAAAACCATATAATTAAAGTTTTTGTATGTTCCCCCCGATAGCTTAATGTACCAGTTCACAGCGACCCCCGTGAGGGTGCGTTGAAATAGCCTCAAATGAATAGAGTCATCATTAAGGGAATTAAATGAGCACCAAAGATGAAAAGTAGTAACATGATCACTCAGATCCTCACTAGTCTTACCTTAGAATTTTTGAATGTCTAAAGGAAGCTTGGTGGGGATGGGGGGCCATAACATATTATGACGCATAGGGTCAATCATTGATTTTGAAAAATCTGGTAGATTAAGCATGACCAAAAAAGGGAGTCGAGATTGTGGCGTCTGAGCCCATGCTTCCGGGAAAGATTGGGACTAAGGGATTGCAGGCCACCCAGGGTTCTAGTATATACCATGACCCTGTCTAGTAGGATAATATCCTCCTCCAAACGAATTCATAAAATTTTGTATGGGCACCATTCCCATGGAAGCAATATAATGAGGGTTATATATGTTGCCCCCATCCAAAGAAGCTTTGCGTTGGGTGTTTCCCATAGTGTGAAACTGACTCCCTCCATATGGAAGTCCGGAGGATAGAGGGGGATTGTCCATAATAAATGAATTTGTTGGACTCGACATGGAGGAAGAGGGGATAAAGGATGTGATATAGGAAGTGACTTGTCCACCCGATTGAGCACTCCATCCAGGAGAATTGAGACTAGGATTAGAATCAGAATAAAAATGAGGCCAACCTCCAACTATAGGATTCATTTGGGGAATATGGTCTCCACCAAATGAGAGAGGATCATATGGAGGAGCCATGCCCCCATGTCCAAAACTAGGATTCACATTAGCCGCTATAATAGAGGATGAAATTTGCAATGTCATGTTGGGCATACCAAAAGAAAATGGATTAGAGACATAAGGTATTGACTGAGAATTGTAACCTAGTGTACCAAAAAGAGACCCGAAGGGTTTTTTTCCTATGGGTTGAGTATAACCCACAAGTTGGGTAATAGTAGGGTCAAGGATCTCCGACACCCCAACCGTTGAGGCTGAAGGAGTCGAAGGGATCCCACTAATCACATAATATATATGAGTCAAGGGACTCCATGTGACATTCGCGTTTGAATCAAGACTCATAACTGAATAATCACAAGTCTGGGAGGTGGATATATATGTACCATGCTTATTAAATTTACGCCTTTTAGAAGGAAAATTCAATAAAGACTCAAGATGCGGTGGTAACTTCAACAAACGACAAGACCTGCGATGAATATGGTCTTTCTCCATGATGACTTAAGACTCGAGATATAAAACTAAATCCTAGGGCCAACTAACAATCAAAGAGCACACCGAAATAAATAAAAAAGGCCAATGCACACAAACATGATATAGTGGATGAAAAGGGGAATCCCTCACTAGAGTAGGTATTTCTCACCCAAGAGGGGCCTGAGACTCCCTTCAAAAGATTGGAGGTATCAAAATCAATTATAAGGGCCCTCATCGGATTAACAACGCAGTCATCCATATCCCCCCGGAGAGGTAATCCTCCATAAAGGTTGTGTGTTGTATGACCCTTATCTAACTCAGGGTACCTACATAATAACCCCTGCAAGTAACCTATGTGGCTACCTATGTCAAGCAACTAGAATCACCACAATACAACCAATGCACAAATGAATAATCACAAGTCTGTTCCACCGTATGGGAAGGGTAACAAAGCTCGAAATATTGAAATAACCTCCTCTCATGGAGGTAAAGGTACTAGGAATAACCCCAAACATGAATAGAACCCCAAAAATATCTCTGATGCTATTATACGACTATCTCTGCAACTAACTCCATGCGACCTCGTGCGTAACTCCAGTGTGAGCGGAACCTCCTAACATCACTAATTACACAATGGGTTTCACCACTCCCTGGTTAGACACATGTTTAGTTTAATATCCTTGGAGAATTTTACTCACAAATCCTATTCCAAGGCCCTATGTCCTATACTTGTTTGTGTACCCTAAAAAATAAAATCATTTCTAATCAATTTTAATTAATTAATGTTACTTTTAATGGCTTCTACTTATTCAAGAGGTGTGGTCATGAAACTCATGCTATTAGGACTTAACATTTAAAATAATAAAATATAAAAACACTTCTAAGTACTAATCTTGAATTCCAAAGAGATGGTATGCTTCTAAATGCAACTTTTCAATGCAATCTCTACAATTTCAGTGAAATGCAATCTCTCCACATGTGTAAAAATCAATGCAAAGTAATCAAAAGAGAAAATGCCATAATGAAAAATGAGAAAATGTTTTTGTATTTTCAATATAAAGAAAATAAAATGCAAGGACTGAATAACATCTTCACATACAGATCCTACTGCAAGCAAAAAGAGACAAGCCAAGCAGGATACCAAACATTGAGAACAATGTGCAAGGACAACCAATGAAAAGATGATAAGAAAGAATACCACCCAAAATTCAACAATAAGAAGGTTTCCTATCACTCTGTAAGCACTTAACAGTCAAGACAGAGACCCAAGAAGACTTAGCAACCAACTAAACTCACCCAACAAACACCAAACTCAGCCAGTGAGACTAAAGATATGATCTACACGACTATTTAGGAAAAAATCACGTATGTATGCACCCTACAGGAGGATAGCTCATGTATGTACATGTATGTAACACCCTTGTTTCCCCCAACTTGTAATTAATCATAAAATATGATTACCATGCTAAGGCATGTGGACAATATAAATGTATTATTGTTTGAGTTGCCAATAACTGTCTGTGGGGGTGAATCCTTGAAAGTATTGGCCATGATATCACTAGAGGAAAGAATGTGAAAACTATAAGAGAGGGTTCATTATATCAAATAACCCCAAATTTCCCTTGATGGGGATAATAAATCTCCTTCGGACCCCAAGGAGAGAAACTAGTTAATGAAGAAAGGACTAGTGGTTGAATTATCAACCACTCCCATGAATGGGAGCATGGTCTAACTGCAGAATGTCAACCCAAAGTACCACTGGGTATGAAATACCAAGCTAACCCAAGTTCCCTTATGATAGAATGAACATGATGGGTCGAGAACCATCCTGGGGAAAAGACATAATAAAAATCAGTAAGGAGAATGCGCAAAGCTCTCCAACATAGGATGAAAAGAAGGCCGTGAGCTTGATGCCGAGTGAGCATATGATAAACCTCTCCCAGGTCCATGACAGAGAAAGAAATCTCTGAAATATGCAGAGAAAAGAACCTGAGCGGAAGCTGAAACAAATAAAGAATCCTTGAGAACTGCGAGAGTTCCCTGGTGATATCATGGCTTGGCACGGGGGTGGCCAGAGTGCTAAGAATGAATGCCTCTGATCCTATGGCTGGGTGGAAGGATGAACACCCACAGTCAGTTAGTTGGCTACCACCTATAATAGATAATTAATCACATATATTGTGTATTTAAATGGTACTCTGAATTAAAGTTGGATATTCTATGAATGTTGCATGGATATATATGTTTGCTTAATGATTTATGCTGCATTCTGTTTTGGTGTCTGCTTGATTGTATAATTAGGCAAGTAGGGAATTATATCGATGGGATATGTTTTGTACTCGTAAATGCTTGCATCCTATGGGGGCTTAAGCTAGAGCCACGAACTGTGAGTTCATCAACCTTGGGCATAGTTTCATGTACGCATATCGACCCTCCTAGTCACTCCGAGTCCCTTGGAGGACGGATTTTGTTAAATATCAGGAGATATAGTGAACGTATGCATAGGCTCTCTGTGAGGAAAACAGAGAACGAGAACCACTTAAGTCCTAGAGTTGAGGAATGAATGTAAGGGATGCGTGGAAGGATTTGTCCAAGTGTTACGTCCAAGAGAAAGAGTGAAAATCTCTTAAGCCTTCCAAAGCTAACAAATCTCGAGAAGAGTAGCGAGATTGAAGTATCCAAATAAGGGAAGGTCCCTTTGTTTGGAAGATGAATGGACAAAATCTGTTTGGAAAGAGCTACGATCTGATGTGACAGTTGGATACAAGAAAGAGTGCGGGAATTAACCTTGGATTCATTTAGACTTCGCGAGTTCGGAGAACTGAGCGAATTCGTCATGAGGGAGGTAAAATCCCCGAAGTTCTGAAGTCCTGAGGTTAAATCTGAACCTTAGATGTGAGGCTGCCCGAGAACTATCCCGACTGCCAGATCTGGGAGGTAGATGATAGTCAAGTTACCAGAACTACCCATGACTTAAGAACCTGATAGTGAACATGTTAGTTCATGGCCGCGATCAACCTACGTTGTTGATATCGTCGATAATGGAAGATCAATGACTAGGATTAGACTAGATTCGAGTGAGCACTTCTCAGATTGTGGAGGTGGGACCCCAAAATCACTGTCAATCGTTGATCTATGAATGGAGATCGAGGGTGGGGAATCATTGCAGAGCGCGAAGGTGAAAGTAGCAGACACGCTAGTTCGCACCCCACAATTTATCAATGTCGTTGATCTCATCGGGCTGGAAGATCAACAACTCCGGTTAAGACCAAGTTGAGCAAGAACTTTCCAAATTGCGGAGGTCGAACTCTTTGATAAAGAGAACGCATGTTGGAGCCCCGCAATTTCTATGAACCGTCGATCGCCGTTGACCTTATATCTGAGTTTGACAAGATCCATGAAAGATAAGGAATGCATGGGAAGGAGAAATATTCAAGGGGATCAAGCTAAGAAAAAATAACACTTTGAGGCATGCAAGATGAAGTCCAAGAGACAGACCCATAGGAGGAGCCAAGGTCAAAGCATTTGAACACTTAGAAAATATTCTAAGTCGGAAGAGATCAAGAAGCTCAGGAGGAGGAGTGACAATGGTGTAAGTCTGTGGACTCCAGGTAAAGACCCGAAGATCCTATTTGTCGGTCGACAGGAGATACACGTCGATATTTCAGAGTCTTCGGGGAAAACTACTTTGGAGGTTTCCAAGTGAGGAGTGTGAAAAACTCCTGAAGTCCCGAAGGCCAAAGAAGATTGCAACCGTCCATTGTAGAGGGACACGTGGCAGAAATCCATGAAGTTTGGGTGAAATCACTCCGAGAGAAACAAGTGCATAGGAGTCTAAAACTCTCGAAGCCCAAAGAGACAAAGAATCGAAGAGAATCTGGACTGTCAGATCCATAGAGTACGTGGCAAAATATCGTGAACTCCAGGAAAAAAACAAAGAAGTAAAGTTGGAAATCACCGAACCCCAAATAACCGAAGTAGCTGGGAGCCATTGATCTATGAGAGGATACATGTCATTAGATCGCGAACTCCAGATAAAATGCTCCGGGAGAAGCAGAGCGTGGAGAAATGGAGATTTGAAATCATCGAAGGCCGAAGTCCGAAGTGGATGACAATCGTTGACTTGAAAGTGGATGTGTGGCGCCAGATCTAGAACTTTGGGTATGACGCACTCTGGAGGAAAGCAGAGGGTGAAAGTGTTGAAGTCCTGAAGGAGATCTCGATCATTGATCGAGGATGAGGTCAAAGGATCATTGATCTGGTCTTGGTTGAAAAGTGTCAAAGTCCCAAAGAGGACCAGGGACGTTGATTTGGGGAGGACAGGTGTCAGAAGATCCGACACTCCGGAGGGGTTCACTCCAGAGATTTGTGTTTATGGAGAGAGGATATAGACCGTTGATCAGAGTAGACGCATGGTGATGGATCGTGGACTCCGAAAAAATATGTTCGAGAGTTTCAGTTGAGATTTGAGACTTCCGAAGTTCGAAGAGCTGGAGAGCCGAAGTAAATCTCAACCGTTGGATCATCCGAAGTAGATTTCAGTCTTCAGATCGTCCGAAGTAAATCTCAAGTGTCAGATCGTCTGAGGTGAATCTGGACCGTCTGATCCAGAAGAGACGTGGCGTATATCGGAGGATTCCGGGTAAAGTCCTGAAGTAATTCATAGCCATCAGATCAAGAGGACAGGTGGAATAAATCTGTAGATTTTGGGTAAAGACTTGAAGCAAGCCTGAACCATCCGATTTAAGTGGAAATGAGGTAGGAATTTGCTTACTTTGAGGGGTAGTGAAGTTTGAGATTTGAGATCTCATAAGTCCGGAGACCCGAAGGAAATATCAACCGTTGATCGAGAAGAGGGCCATAGGATTGTTGATCTAGTTGAAAGGTCCACCACTCGAAGTAAAGGTAGAGTCGTTGATTAGGAGGACTTGTATCTGTAGATCGTCAACTTGGAAGATTGAAGTACGAAAGAGAGCAGGATTTTGAGAGTTGAAACTTCCGAAACCCGAAATCACGAAGGAGATCTCGTCCATTGATTTTGTAAGGGGTCATATCTGATCCGTAGGTATGAGATGGGTAGATCTGAATATCCAGTTTTTGAAGTATCGTCAAAGATCAGAGATCGATGGTCTCGTAGAATTGAGGGGATAGGAGTTGCACAGACGTTAAAAAGTTGAGGGCGGGCCGCAATTCAAACCATTGATTTGAAAATAGGACACATGGAAGGTTGAGGAGAATTGTGGGCCGAAAATCAATTTGATTCAAATATGCTTTGGCCATGTCTGCAATCATGCGGTCCCGTAAGGTCATCACACAGGGTCACATCAAGAGGGGGCTTATCCAAAAAAGGAGATAACACCCAGTACTTTGAGATTTCGTAGGGGAGCGAAAGGGAAGGTGTTGGCCCTTGACCAAGTTTTGAGGATTCTTGGTAATGTTTGACCTATTTTTGGGACTTCGACGGGCTGTCGAAGGCGGAGCGTAAGACGAAGCGGAGATAGCAGGATATCGGCCCCTTTTAGGGCCCTTTTTGGGATTTGGGATTATGTAATGGGTATGGGGATGTCATCCCATGGATTTAACCATATTTAGGCCCAATTTGTAATGTATAAATAGAAAACCAGGCGATGTAGGAAAGTGTGTCTTGATACCTTGCTAAGTGATAAGGAAGTAGTTTGATCTATGTGATCGAAAGTGCTAAGTGCTGAGTGGAGATTTATTTTGTGCATATTGTATGAGGCTTGCAGAGATAAGTGCAAGAGACTATAAGAGATTGAGAAGAGGCTTAGCGCTATAACCTATCCCGAGGAAGGAAGATCTAGTGAAGTGCACAAATCTCCCATCCTCTACAGAGTAGGGTTTTTGTGGCTCCGTGCATGTAACTGATTGAAGAAGCTAATAAATAAGAAGAAGAGTTGGTGGATGTAGCCCCAGGGTGGGGGTGAACCACATACATGTTGTGTTTCTTTGCTTTGTGTGATGCATTGATGTGTTTATATGTTAACCTTCTTAGTGATTTGATATAGATGAATGGTAGATAGATATGGATGAATACTATATCTTGCCTATGTGGATGTGCTTAGTGCTTGAATATAGTAGATTTGGTTAAATACTACAATGCTCTGTAATTAGGGTTTAATTGTGCTGTAAACTAAGACTGGATATTGATGAACTATAACTGCTAAGTGCCTTGTTAAGGTGTTATAGTAATAGATCTGTGTCCCAGCTACGGTTGCAGACACTGGAGTCTTGCAACCACCCCTACCTCTACCTCGAGTGAGACTTCATCTACTTCGCAGGTGTTGCCGAAAGGGCCAGTAGTTAGGGTTTTGTTGGTGCGCTCTTGAGCGTTGAACCCTGGGTATGCCCCTGTGCCAACAAATGGTTATGTTGCAGAGATCAAAGACCGAGGAGAAGAACTGGAGAAAGTCATCACTGCAGCTGAACAACGTTTAGAAGGACCTATCAACGAAGCAGTCATCCAAGAGTTCGCTGAGAAGGACGTCGTGGCACAACAACACATCGAAGAAGATCAAGCCAAGCTCTAGGATTTTAAGGTAGAATTAACTAGATAAGAGTGACTCGGGATGAGTCACAGGTGAGTGTTGGGGGAATGTTGGTCCTTAACCAAGTTTTGAGGATTCTTGGTCATGTTTGACATATTTTTGGGACTTCGACAGGCTGTCGAAGGCGGAGCGCAAGATGAAGCGGAGATCATGGGATCTTAGCCCATTTTAGGGCCCTTTTTGGGATTATGTAATGGGTATGGGGATGTCGGCCCATGGGTTTACCCGTGTTTAGCCCAATTTGTAATGTATAAATAGAAATCCAAGCGATGTAGGAAAGTGTGTCTTGATACCTTGCTAAGTTCTAAGGAAGTATTTTGATCTATGTGATCGAAAGTGCTAAGTATTGAGTGGATATTGCTTTTGCGCATACTGTATGAGGCTTGCAGGAGCTAAGTGCAAGATACTTTAAGATATTGAAAAGAGGCTTAGTGTTGTAACCTAGCCCAGGGAAGGAGGATCTAGCGAGGTGCGCAGATCTCCCATCCTCTGCGGAGTAGGGTTTTTGTGGCTCCGTGCATGTAACTGATTGAAGAAGCTAATAAAGAAGACTAAGAGTTGGTGGACGTAGCCCCAGGGTGGGGGTGAACCACGTACATGCTATGTTTCTCTGCTTTGTGCGATGTATTGATGTGTTTATATGTTAACCTGCTTAGTGATTTGATATAGATGAATGGTAGATAGATATGTTAATGCTATGTGCTTAATAGTATGGATGAATACTAGATCTGGCCTATGTGGATGTGATTAGTGCTTGAATATAGTAGATCTAGTTAAATACTGCAATGCTCTATAATTAGGGTTTAACTACGCTGTAAACTAAGACTGGATATTGATGAACTATAACTACTAAGTGCCATGTTAAGGTGTTACAGTCACATATCTGTGTCCCAGCTACGGTTGTAGATACTAGAGTCTTGCAACCACCCCTACCTCTACCTCGGGTGAGGCTTCATCTGCTTCATAGGTATTGCCTAAAGGGTCGATAGTTAGGGTTTTGTTGGTGCGATCATGAGCGTTGAACCTGTTAGCAACAATTATGGTATCGTGGAAAAAAGGTCTGCACGATTGCACGATAAGTGCCCAAGCGCAGCACACAGAGGAAATCCACTTGGGACCCGAGTCAAACAAGCGAGCCTGATCATGGACATGAGAAGCGACGACAGCTCCACAGGAGGGCTTCATCGGGGAATCGTGATTCCCGTGGACACAAACACCGTGTCATCGTGAATGCAGAAACTCTGATGGGGGGTTTGGCTACAGACACATGGAGACAGGTCATATGGATTGTGTTCTAGCCAGTAGGGGCTAGCTCCTAGGAGGAGGGGCTCATCGCACATCGGGATATCGGAGATCCCGGAGGCAAGGAATTTGCGCATCTCGAACTCGAGAATCCTGAATTCCCGAAACCCCGAAACCCCGAAGCCTCATCACATATCTATCCCGTGCCGCCATGTCACATCCCCGTGTCATGCCAACCATAGTTTTTCCCATCCCCTGTGTTCCTCCACCTAGCTCATACACTTTGGAACCCATGAATCCTGCCACTTGCATTTGCCCTATCACTTTCCCTCTGCCACATCCATCCACATGGCCTCTCATCATCCCATATCCACACTGAGCATGTCAAGTCACCCCTGCCTGATCACCATCCATTCACCACTTCATATCAAGCCCTCCAGTCATCACGATGGCCTCCATGTCTACCCGCTAGTCTCGCCACGAATTCTCTGAGAAGATCCAAATGGCAGAATGAGAAGGCCCCCATGTCCCGTAGGTACAGAGTCGACCGGGGCCTTTCCCAATCCCAATGAAATAGTTATAGCAGCAGTTGATGGTAGTTGGACATTGTTTCCACCATAAATGGAAAGTCCAGAAAATGACTGTAAGCTTGTCAATTCATCCACAGGTCCTTTTGGAGCGCGGTTGCGTCTGACTGAAGTTCACGACTGTCTAGAGACTGCAGGTGCAGTAAACATGCAGACGTATTGTCTTCAATGTGATGTCTCGAATTGGCTTCTATGCTTTTGCTCTAAGTATTTAGAGGATTTTTCTCACATTTTGTAGGTATCGATGGTTGAGCAGAGCTCCCGGTTGTAAAACTTTAATGAAGCACTATTTTCTGGTTATTTCTAGACTTCTGAGACTTCTTGCCTTATGAATGCTAGTTTCTTTACATCTTTGTTATACTGTGTTAGAGCAGCTTGGAATTGGAGGATCCAGTTGAGTTGTAGTTGTTATAGGATGATGTTGTAATGGATCACTGTAATAGTTACAGAGTCTCTAATCAGTTCTTGTGGTTTTCCCAGCGCTGAGTGACTTGGAATTGGAGGATCCAGTCAAGTCCCCTTTCAGTTTCTTGAGACTCTGAACCAAGCGGATCTTGCATTCAGAGTCTTTCTTCTGCAAACTGCTGAAATCCTGTTGCCCAAAGTTGTTTGTTCACTTTTCCTACTACGTCTTCCACCTGTTCATCTTTTTAATCAACCCACTGGCTGAAGTTAGGATTCCAGACCTCCTTTGTTCTTTACGTACCAGATCCAGTCCCTGAGTTAGAGTGATATATCCTCGAGCCTTTATCTCCATTTGATCATCCCTTTATAAACAAATCGTGACATTAAAATGATGGGTGTCGGGCTCTACTCCTGCAAGCAATCCAGAAGTGACTTCCGACGCTAACATTTCTGGCGCCGTTGCCGGCGATGAAATTGAAGATTTTCCCTGGGTAGAACGACATTGAGCCTCTAAATCCGAAGGTGCATCAGATTATCGGAGCCTTTCAAGATTGCTCATTTGCACCTGGCGACTCCATTGTGACGACTCCGCTGGGGAGAACCTGCTCTGTTAATTGTGGCTTTCAGAGGCAGGCATACATGGTCTCATCCATAGCTGCCTCTAGCTACGCATGAAACAGATCCAGAGGTGGTGCTCAGAAAGGGAAAGGCCTCTGAAGAAGAAGCGTCCATCATTGAACCAGGTAATCCACCATATCCTTCTGTTGGAGCTCCTTTTTCTCCTCCTCAGTTATTTGACAGGCCTGTCTCTGCAGTTCCTCGTTTCCTAAATTTTGGGAGTGTTCCTGTCGAGTTTTCCTCTCCTGGTCTGGGACCGGAGGGTCAAGACCTTGTCACTCCCCTCTCTCTTGAAGCTATACCCTGGCATAGACCCAGGACCGCAGAAGATTTCCGCACTCCTGCACAAGGAGGAGCACCTGCTGACTTGATCTCGATAGCCCGTTCCTTGAATCACCTCTTGTTTCCCACCCCACTCCGAGATTCATTCCCAGTAGCCCCTTCGCGAACTCCTTCTCCTCCAAATTCTCCCCTACCTAATATTCCTATGGCTGGTGCTAATCCCCCTCTGAATAGAATGGACGCCATAGTTGCTTCTAGGTATGCTCCCTTGATCTTACCTCAACCCACGAATCCTTTCCCTGCTGGAGATTACTTGAAATATATGCCCAAGTTCACCGGGGAAGGGGACATAACTGCAGAAGAACACCTGGTTGCTTTCTACAGTTATGTAGACAACCTGAATGTTGGAAATGAAGATGTTTGGATGAGGGTTTTTGTCCAGAGCCTGGATGGTGAGGTAAGGAAATGGTTTAGAGGATTAGCTCCCGGATCTATTGCTGGAATTGAAGCCCTGGATAATGCTTTCCTGAGGCAGTGGGGAGATAAGAAGGATTTCATGTATTATATGACTGAGTTCGGGTCTTTGAAGAAGATGGAAGGAGATTCCGTCTCTGACTTCTCCAAAATATTCAATAAAATGTACAATAAGATTCCCGATGAAATAAAGCCATCAGAAGCCTCGGCCAAGATGTCCTATGCTAGTGCATTTAGCCCCGATTTCTGTCTTTTATTGAGAGAAAGAAGAGCCTCCTCCTTGGCTCAAATGCAATATGCATCCATAGAAGTGGAATCCAATGTATTAGGATCCGATAGATTGAGGAACGAGGCTGACACGGGTAGGAGGAAAGGAAAATCTGAAGCCTCAACTTCTGGCCCATCGGTGCCCCAGCTTCAAGTAGATGAACTGACCAAAATGGTGAAGTCTCTATCTGCAGAGATGGAAAGAATGAAGGTAGAAAGGAGGGAAGCGTACAAGGGCCCTCAAAGCGCCGAAAACAAAGGAGGTTTTCAGAGGCCTAACCATATCACTTCCCCGATGTTGCAGAGAGACAGAGATGACCAAAAAATTCAGGCACCTTTTCAAAACAATTTCGTGGCTGAGGGAGAAGAAGGGGAAACAGATGAACTTGAGCCTGAAATCCATTGCTTTGGAGATACTCCTCCTTTTCCTCATCTCACTCAAGCAGCATACGATGAGTCTCTCATGGACAGTCAGCTAAATGAATTGAGCAAGGGAGAAAAGGCTGGCGGCGGTCAAGGCAGGTACAACCTGAGGTCCAACAAAAGGACAACAACACCTGATATTCCTGAGCAGTCCACTAGAACAAAAAATCCTGCTAACGCAGTGGAAGATGGTCACAGAGGTAAGAAGGCCCAACCCCTCTCTCCCATTGTCCATAATCATGTTCCCGAAATAAAATAAATTCCAAAGCCTACATCTTCTTTTAGCTTCGAGCATGAGATCCAAAAGATCAAGATCGCTGTGCCCCTCACTAAGCTGATTAAACATGACGAATTCAAAAAGCGCTTCTCTGAACTTTTACAGTCTGAAGCCTCATGCCTTCCCTCAGACTCCATAAACCTCCAAGATGAAAAGCCAGCAGTTGTCCTGGGCCCCATGGTAGAAAATAGAGATGACTCATCCCCCCCTTTCTACACATCCCTGAACGTACATGATAAAGTGYTGCACAAMTGCTTGATGGATTCAGGGGCCTCTCACAACCTCATGCCCAAAACTGTCATGGAGGAGTTAGGGCTAGAAGTTACCCGAGCCTATCATGACCTTTATTCCTTTGACTCCAGGAGAGTTCAGTGTCTTGGAGTTATCAAAGACCTGGTTGTGACCTTGTTTCAACTGCCCATGAAGAGTGTGGTCATGGATATTGTAGTAGTTGATGTCCCCCCCAAGTTCGGTATGATACTATCAATATCTTGGATAAAAAGACTGGGGGGAGACTTGCAGATGGACCTCACCTATGCTACTATCCTAGTGTTTGGAGGAGAGCATAGAAGACTATACAGGGAAGCCCAACTGGCCTACATAATCAGTGATGAAGCCAACCCTACCAACCATCCCATCTTTGCCTTGGACACCAACTTAGGTTCCATTCTGCTCCAACTCTCTCATGCTCCCGAACCTCCTCTTAGACTCAAAAAGCATCCCACCATTTCCCCCGAACTTCCTCCTTCCATCACCCCCGTCTAGAAACTGTTCTTTGATGGAGCCTCTTCCAGGGAAGGCGCTGGAGCTGGGGTGGTTTTTGTGTCACCTGCTCAGGAAACCATATCTTTGTCATACAAATTAGAATTTGAAGCTACCAACAATGTGGCAGAGTATGAGGCTCTTGTTCTGGGATTGAGAGCGGCGATGGAAATGGGAATTCAGGAAGTAGCAGTGTTCGGAGATGCAGAGTTGGTAGTTCAGCAGATCAGGAACGCTTATCAGGCTAAGCATCCTCGACTCAGAAGCTACAGAAATGAGGTATGGGACATAGTCGACAATTTCTTCTCAGCATTCAACATTTCATTCATCCCAAGAGAGGATAACACAATGGAGGATTCCTTGGCTACATCGACTAGCAATTTCAAAGTACCCTTGCCGCCCAAATTCAGATATGATGTAGAGGTAAAATACAATCCCTCCATACCTGACAACGTCAAACACTGGAAAGTATTCGAGGATGATCTCGAGGTCAAGAGGTTCTTGGAGACTGTCGAGGAATTTTCAGAAATGCACATTGACCAAGATGTCGTCTCAGAGGAAGAGCTTGATGGGGGTAATTTTCTGAATAAGATTGCAGGGCGTGACATTGTACAGCTGCCCAACAACCACATTCCCAGAGGACTGGTTCCTTTGGAAAGACTTTTTGATGGAAATGATGTATCCTTAAAGGGAAAAGTCTCAGAGGAGGACGCTGGTACTATTCAGTGAAACATTGGGATCGAGGGTGAGCCCAAGTTTGTCAAATTGTCAAAGACTCTGACAGAGGAGCAGAGGTCCGAATACATTGGACTTTTGAGGGAATTTTCGGATGTGTTTGCCTGGACCTACGAAGACCTCAAAACCTATGACACCTCTGTCATCGAGCATAAAATTCCATTAAAGGAGGAGGCAAAGTCGTTCAGGCAGAAGCTGAGACAAATTAATCCCATGTTGTTTCCTATCATGGAGAGGGAAGTGAAGAAGCTGCTTCAAGCTCAGATCATTGTGCCACTAATATATTCAGAGTGGGTGTCCAACTTGGTGCCAGTAAGGAAAAAGAATGGAGAAATCTGACTCTGTGTAGACTTCAGAAACCTGAACAGGAGCTCATGAAAGGATAACTACCCTTTGCCAAAGATGGAACATATACTGCAGAGGGTGACATGAGCTTCCAGGATGTCCATGGTTGAGGGTTTCTCTGGCTACAATCAGGTCTCTGTTCTGCCTGAGGACAGGGAAAAGACAACATTCACCACTCCATGGGGCACATTCATGTATGCCAAGATTCCATTCGGACTAATGAATGCGGGGGTGACATTCCAGCGTGCCATGGACATAGCTTTCGTTGGGGAAAAGGATAAATTTGTGGTCGTTTATCTAGATGACATCACGGTGTTTTCAAAATCTGATAAAGAACACCGTCGCCATCTAAGGAAAGTTTTCTTGAAATGTAGAAAGTTTGGCATTTCATTAAACCCTAAGAAATCCCTATTCGCCCTGCAGGAGGGAAAGTTACTAGGCCACATAGTATCAGCAGAAGGAGTCAGGATTGACCCCAGCAGAGTTGAGGTGATACAATCCTTATCAATCCCAAGGTCCAGGAAGGAGGTCCAATCTTTCCTCGGTAAAATTAATTTTCCGAGGAGGTTTGTGCCTAACTTTGCTGAGGAGGTAAAGCTTATAACAACCATGTTAAAGAAAGAGAATGAAGTAAGGTGGACCCCTCAATCGCGACATTCCTTTGAACAAATCAACAAGGCCCTGACTGAAGCTCCTGTGCTTATCAGTCCTGACTACTCAAAGGATTTCCTTATTTTCTCCTTTGCCTCACCCGACACAGTGGCTGTTGTTCTATTACAGACAAATGACAGTGGGCTAGAGCAGCCAATTGCTTATTTCAGCCAAGCATTGAGGGATACCGAGGTTAGGTATGACACTATGGAAAAGAAGGCTTATGCTCTAGTAAAAGCTCTCAAAACTTTTAGAACCTACATCCTGCAGTCAAAGATCATCACCTATGTCCCCTCAGCTACTGTTAAAGACATTCTTATTCACCCTGATATGGACGGGAGAAGGAGTAAATGGATAGCCAAAATCCTGGAGTTCGACTTGGAGATAAGGCCCACCAAATTGATCAAAGGGAAAGGTTTAGCCAAGCTGTTGGCTGAAGCAAACTGCCAAGCTTTGGGGATAAGTTTCATCAACGAATGCTCAGGTATTCAGCAGGATCAACTGCCTAATATAGACCCTCAAACGAAGCCCCCATTGGCTAAATGTACTTGGTATAAGGATGTCATATACTTTCTGCAGGAGCTGCGGCCTCCAGACGGCCTGCAAAGAAGCAAAGTAAGAGCTCTAAAGCTCAAAGCAGTCAGATACTGCCTGATCGATCAGGTGTTATATTGGAAAGACCCGCTGGGGGTGCTTTTAAAATGCATAAGTCTGCCAGAGGCCGAGATGATCGTGGTTGAATTTCACAGCGGCCTGTGTGGAGGGCACCATTTCTGGAGAGACACAGCCCACAAAATCCTCAGGGCTGGGTACTACTGGCCTACCATGTTCACTGATGTCTGCAAGAGGGTCAGAGCCTGCATCAAATGTCAAAAATTTGTAGGAAAGCAGCAGCTCAGGTCTCTGCCGTTAAAACCGGTGGTGGTTTCAGGGCCTTTCCAACAGTGGGGCCTAGATTTCATTGGAGAAATTCACCCTGCTTCTAGTGGCCAGCATAGGTGGATCCTCACTGCTACAAATTTCTTTACCAAGTGGATTGAAGCTATCCCCACCAGGAGTTCTTCCCACAAGGTAATCATTGGATTCTTGGAGGACCTCATCACAAGGTTCGGCTTCCCAAATAAAATTGTCACTGATAATGCAGCCGCTTTCGGATCTGAACCACTAGCCAAGTTTTGTGAACGGTTTGGGATCAAATTGATTCACTCCACCCCATATTATCCATTGGGAAATGGTCTAGCAGAATCCTCCAACAAAAGCCTGATAAAGATCATCAAAAGGTTATTGGAAGACATCAAAAAGGCTTGGAATTCAAAGTTGAAATTCGCCCTATGGGCTGATCGGGTGACTACACTGAGATCTATTGGTCTCTCCCCTTTCCAATTAGTCTACGGAGCCGAAGCCATCTTCCCTTCTAAGCTGGCCATTCCTGTAGAGAAATTCCTCCAGGATTGTCAGGAAGAGCCCAATGATATGATCAGAAGTATTCATCAGCTAGTAGAGGTCCAGCAGGCTAGGGAGCAGGCAGTGGACAAAATTCAAGACCATCAGCAAAAGATCAAACAAGTCTTCAATAAGAAAGCCAAGAAGGAGCGGTTCTAGATAGGAGACCTGGTGCTGAAATGGGATGCTCCTAAACAAGATAAGGGAAAACACAACAAATTTGAAGCCCTGTGGATTGGGCCTTTCAGAATCTCCGAGATTTTCTCAAATAACACATACAGGTTGCGAGATTTGGAAGGTGAAGAGGTTTTCATCAGCCCAGTGAATGGGTATTTCCTGAAGAAATGTTTTGTCAGAGTCTCAGATGGATCCTTTGTTTGTAAATATTGTCTTTTTGTTTCTTACTTCCGTTTCGTTTTTATTTTTGCGGCCTAATAATGACTCCATATCCCAACAACAAGGCACTCAAACTGCAAAAATAGTCCTTAGAGCATCACAGGGATGACTCTATCCCCCATGGAGACTAATGTTAGCAACAATTATGGTATCGGGGAACAATGGTCTGCACGATTGCACGATAAGTGCCCAAGTGCAGCACATAGAGGAAATCCGCTTGGGACCTGAGTCAAGCAAGCGAGCCTGATCATGGACATGAGAAGCGGCGACAGCTCCATAGGAGGGCTTCATCGGGGAATCGCGAGTCCCATGGACACAAACACCGTGTCATCGTGAATGTCGAAACTTCGATGGGGGGTTTGGCTACGGACACATGGAGATGGGTCATATGGATCGTGTTCTAGCCAGTAGGGGCTAGCTCCTAGGAGGAGGGGCTCATCACACATCGAGATATCGGAGATCCCGGAGGCAAGGAATTTGCGCATCTCGAACTCGCGAATCCAAAATTCCCGAAACCTCGAAGCCTCATCACATATCTATCCCTTGCCGCCACGTCACATCCCCGTGTCATGCCAACCACAGTTTTTCCCAGCCCCTGTGTTCCTCCACCTGGCTCATGCACTTCGGAACCCATGAATCCTGCCACTTGCATTTTCCCTATCGTTTTCCCTCTGCCACATCCATCCACATGGCCTCTCCTCATCCCATATCCACACTGAGCATGTCAAGTCACCCATGCCTGATCACCATCCATTCACCACTTCATATCAAGCCCTCCAGTCATCACGATGACCTCCACGTCTACCCGCTAGTCTCGCCATGAATTCTCCGAGCAGATCCAAATGGCAGAATGAGAAGGCCCCCATGTCCCGTAGGTATAGAGTCGATCGGGGCCTTTCCCGATCCCAATGAAATAGTTATAGCAGCAATTGATGGTAGTTGGACATCGTTTCCACCATAAATGGAAAGTCCAAAAAATGAATGTAAGCTTGTCAATTCATCCACAGGTCCTTTTGGAGCGCGGTTGCATCTGATTGAAGTTCACGACTGTCTAGAGACTGCAGGCGCAGTAAACATGCAGACGTAATGTCTTCAATGCGATGTCTCGAATTGGCTTCTATGTTTTTGCTCTAAGTATTTAGAGGAGTTTTCTCACATTTTGTAGGTATCGATGGTTGAGCAGAGATCCCGGTTGTAAAACTTTAATGAAGCACTGTTTTCTGGTTATTTCTAGACTTCTGAGACTTCTTGCATTATGAATGCCAGTTTCTTTACATCTTTGTTATACTGTGTTAGAGCAGCTCGGAATTGGAGGATCCAGTCGAGTTGTAGCTGTTATAGGATGATGTTGTAATGGATCACTGTAATAGTTACAGAGTCTCTAATCAGTTCTTGTGGTTTTCCTAGCGCTAAGTGACTTGGAATTGGAGGATCCAGTCAAGTCCCCTTTCAGTTTCTTGAGACCCTGAACCAAGCGGATCTTTCATTCAGAGTCTTTCTTCTGCAAACTGCTGAAAGCCTGTTGCCCAAAGTTGTTTGTTCACTTTTCCTACTACGTATTCCACCTGTTCATCTTTTTAATCAACCCACTGGATGAAGTTAGGATTCCAGACCTCCTTTGTTCTTTACGTACCAGATCCAGTCCCTGAGTTAGAGTGATATCTCCTCAAGCCTTTATCTCCATTTGATCATCCCTTTATAAACAAATCGTGACATTAAACTGATGGGTGTCGGGCTCTGCTCCTGCAAGCAATCCAGGAGTGACTTCCGACGCTAACAACCCTGAAAACAATTAACCCACAATTTTCTGTTGAGGAAAGTGCTCTGATACCACTTGTAATATTCCAGATATAAAAGTATGAAGAACATAAATAAAATGCTAGAAGTGGGAGATAAACAACAATATAACCATAACAACACCACAATAACACTGAAATGATATCAGAATAACACTAGAAAGAGCACTTTAATTCTGAGAGCAATGTTCACTTGCCTCTTCGAGGGGGAAACCTCCAATCGAGCAGAGCTATATTACAATAATATCCAAGCTAGGTTTCTCATACCCTCGACTCCTATTTATACTAAATATGTCTATCAAAAGAACCATATAGAGGAGATCCTTCTAGAAGAAGAAGCTTCTATTAGGTCTTCTTACATTCAACTTATTCTACCTTATTAATATTGACCTTTATTACATCTGAATATATTTTTCTACCTACGTGAAGGGTTAGGTCCCTAACATTACCTATCGAATAAGTCATAAAGATGTGGTGATTTCTTGATTTTAGTTGTTATTACTCCTTATGCTATCCTCACATTGTACTCGATGGAATGGTCGAGAAATATTTTTGAGGATCTTAGATAAACAACCAAAAGTCAATTCGTGACTTCGGCCTTCGGCGCTTCGAGTAGTTTTGCTAGTAGGAGAAGTTGTATATTCCTAGAGGTAGTAACCCCAGATTGATGTGATATGTTGATGTCACCTATGATGACATGTAAAATTAATGTGTGTGCCATGTGTCACCCTGATTTGTGACTTTTACAGTCCTTATGTGCCACATCGACCTTGACACTTGTCACCATTTGATTAGGCCATGTGTCATATTTGTCTTCTGCCACATGTCTCACTTCGTGGATTCAGTAGTTTTGGCACTTTTTATATCATCCTTCAATCATTTCTGAAGTGCCAAATAATTCTACCACCATAGATTTTCCACTTTCTTAATCCTATGGTATTTTTTTATTCAAGAGTTCTTGATTTATTTGAGTTGCATATCGTTGGATTTGGTCAAGCCTTGAGTTGACCACTTTCTTCCTTAGCACCCTCTGACAATTTTCACTCCAGATCAACGGTTGATGGGATTTCCTTATCTGTCAGTCAACGAGATTTTGTGACTTCAAGGCTTCGACCTTCAGGTAAACTTACTTGTTCTAGACTCCTTTTTGCTGGAGTGGTCAGCATCGGAGTTGACCACCTTTAATGTGATATGATGATTCCAATATTTTGACTCTAGAAAAATGGTTGATGGGAGTTTGTGGCTTTGGGGATTCAAACTTCGGGTAAACTTACTTGTTATAGAATCCTTTTTGCCAGAGTGGTCAGCGCTAGAGTTGACCACCTGATCTAATGGCTTGTGTTTCTCCCTAGGAGATCTTATATCAATGGTCTGCATGAGTTCTTTTAATTCTAGACTTCGGGATATTGTGGCTTACACTGTCCTTCCACTAAACTTGATCGGATGGTCGAGAATTCATCCGAAGTCCCTCCTTGATCTATTGGCTCACGATATCATCCAAATATATTGTTTCATATCTGACATTTGAGATTTAATCCTTCCCAACTTCTGACTTCACCTTGATCTAACAATCCTGGATTGTCCCGAAATAAGAACGAACAACTCCTATGCGTCATATTATTTTGAGCTTCGATTAACATTCTTCCTTCTAAGATTTGGGTTTATACTGGATTCTTCTCCACCCTATTGACATCAATGACAATATCCTAACATTATGGCCAACATTCTCCCTCTTTGGCATTGATGGCAACCTTTTCTTTGAAATATTTTTATTTATGTCGTTTATCAATTTCCTCCCCCTTTGACAACAATGATAGAGGGTATCTTTCTTCACTCCCCCTGTGGCAATGCTCCCCCTGACCATTTTCCCCTTTTCTTCTAATACGATTTTTATGGTTTTAATGAGGTATGTGAATTAATCCCAATTTTTGTCGAAGATTTTCAAAAGTACTACTGGGCAACGATTTTGTGAATATGTTTGTAATTTGTTATTTGGTGTCCACGTACACTGTTTTAACCACCTTTTGGGTAACCTAATCTCTTAGGAAATGGTATTCAATTGGAATGTGTTTGTTTTTAGAATGCATTACTAGATTTTTAGAGATACTTATGGCACTAGTGTTATCACAATTAATAGTAATGGGATCATCATTTCTTATTTGCAAATCTTTTAATGTTTACTTCATCCAAAGTACTTGGGTGCAGCAGGATGCAACAACAATGTATTCTTCCTCTGTTGTGGAGAGTAATGTGGATGTTTGTTTCTTACTTAGCCATGCTACCAGAAACTTTCCTAAAAAGAATTCTCCTCCACTGATGCTTTTCCTATCATCTATACTATCGGCCCAATCTACATCAGTGTATGCAGTTAGATTGAAGTATTTATATTTTGGATACCATAATACAATTTCTAAGGTGCCTTTAGGATATCTGAATATTCTCTTTACTGTTTTTAAGTGAATTTCTTTAGGTGCGGATTGAAATCTCCCTACGATTCCTACATCATGCATGATGTCAGGTCTTGTTGTTGTTGAATAGAGCAGACTTCCAACCAATGATCTGTACATAATTTGGTCCACTTTTGGTGAGTCATCCTCTAGGCTTAGTTTACATCCAGTTACCATGGGAGTACTCATAGGTTTACTATCTTACATTTTGAATTTATTTAGCATTTCTTTGATATATTTGGATTGGGAAACGAATATTCCTTTTTCTGTTTGAGTTACTTGTAAACATAAGAAGAAGGATAGTTCTCCCAGCATAGACATTTCAAATTCTTCTTGCATTTTGGTTGCAAAATTTCTACTTAGTATAGTAAGATTACTTCCAAATATGATGTCATATACATATACAACCACAACAATTATGTTTTTATCCTCAATTTAGATGTATAATTTATTGTCAGTAATCCCTCTGTTATATCCTTGTTTTTGCAGGTACTGATCGAGCCTTTAGAACCATGCTCTAGGGGCTTGTTTAAGACCATACATGACCTGTTTGAGCTTGCACACATAGTCCTAATTTTCTATTTACATGAATCCTTTTGGTTTCTCCACATAGACTTCTTCTTCTAGTGTTCCATTAAGGAATATTGATGTGACATCCATCTGATAGATTTTTAAATTTTTGAAGCATGTAAATGCCAGGAACATTCTGATGGCCTCAAGTCTTGCTACTGGAGAAAAAGTCTCTTCGAAATCAATAAATTCCATTTGGGAGTATCCTTGTCAAACCAATCTGTCTTTGTTCTTTATAATCTCCCATTTTCATTTAGTTTTTTCTTGAAGATCCACTTGGTTCCTACCACATTCTTGTCCTTGGGCCTTGGAACTAGTTCCCAAGTCTGGTTCTTCTCTATTTGGTCTAGTTCTTCATTCATTGCTTTTATCCAATATTCAATTTTGTTGGCTTCTTTAAATGAATTAGGTTATATCATGGATAACATTGTTTGTTCTGAGTCAAATGTGAATCTCCTTATTGTTTCCACTCCTGCATTTTTATCTCCAATAATCTGACTTTCAGGATGATTTTTTTTAACTCTTTTTTATGGAGCCTTTGGCAAGGGTATTTCTTCATTGTCTTCTTCATCAGTATATGGTTCATTTTATTGTGTTTCATTATCATCATCTTCTTGTTGAGATTCTACATCGTCATATTTTGTTTGATATTTTTTTATCAATTTTTGATATGTCTTGAGATATGTTCTTCTTTAGTTTTAGATCATCTATATTTACATTGGCACTTTCCACTATATTTAGCAATCTCAGATTATAAAATTTGTATACTTTCTTCTTAGGTGAATACCCTAAAAATATCCCTTTATCATATCTTCGATCAAACTTTCCTAAATTATCTTCGTCATTCTTAATGTAACATTTACTTCCAAAAATTCTAAAGTGTTGTACAGATGTTGGCCTACCAAACCATAGTTTTTAAGGAGTTTTTTCATGGTTGGGTATCAACTGAGCTCAATCAAGTATGTGGATTGTTGTGTAGATTTCATCTCTCCCTAATGTTTTTGGAATCTTGGCTTTATTTATCATGGTTCTTGCAACTTCTTGAACTGTTTTTTTTTTTTCCTTTCTACTACTCCATTATGTTGAGGTGTCCTCGGAGCTGAAAATTGTCTTTTGATACCATGGTTTTCACATAATTGAATAAAATATTTAGAGGCGAATTATCCTCCATTGTCTAGTCTCAGACATTTAATTTTGAGATCTCTTTCATTTTCTACAAGGGCTTTGTATGTTTTAAAATTCTCAAAGGCTTCTGATTTTTCTTTTAGAAAGTATGCTCAGGTCAATCTTGTGTAATCATCAACAATCAACATAAAATAATGTTCAACATAAGTAATTTTAGTTCTAGTAGGTCCACATAGATATGTGTGAATAATTTCTAATGGTTTTGTTGTGGAATGCTCTTTTGTTCTAAACCTAACTCTTGTTTGTTTCCCTATTTGGCAATGTTTACAAATAGAATCTGAAGGCTTAATAACTTTTGGTAGATCCCTTACCGCTTCCTTCCCATTGGATTTGATAAAGTTTCCAAAGCTTAAATGTCCCAACCTTATATGTCATATCCATATTTCATCTACTTGGCTTAAACAACATTTTTCTCCTTCATCTATATTAAGGATGTACACATTGCTAGATGTTCTTGGTGCAATTGCTACTAGCTTTCCAGTGTCCTTTTTTCTGATCTCACATTTCTGAGAATCAAAGGTGAGTATGTGACCCTGATCACATGTCTGACTTACACTTAGGAGATTAGGTTTGATATTTTCTACCAAAAGTACATCTTTTGCTTTGGTTTTGTTATTTCCTAAACTGACAGTGCCTTTTCCCAGTATTTTGGCTGACATATTATCTCCAAAGGTTACTTTTCGTTTTCCTTTCTTGTTTAGATTGAGAAATTTTCTTTGATCTCTAGTCATGTGTTTGGAACATCCATTGTCTATATACCATTGAAATCCTTGGTTTATCACATATAGGGCTACATTGCACTATGTTTTTGTTTTCTTCCATACTTTTTTTTTATTGGGAATATTTATCTTTTTGTCATATTTTGACAATCTACATTCACTAGCTTTATGGCCATAGTTGTTGCATTTGTAACATTCAACATTGTAGTCGTGTAAGGGAGAGAAGGAGTTATAATTTCTTATTTCTCCATTATCCTTATTATTTTCATATCTTTGTACATTTATTGGATTGTACTTTCTATAAGCTTTACAGTGTATTGATTTGTGTCCAAAATTTTTGCAGGAATAACAATAACCAAGGAAGATATATTGATTTCTGTAGGAGTGATTCCTTCTGATGATTCTATTATTCTGGTCATATTTTTCTTTAGTAGGAAGTGCACCTTTTTGTTTATTTGGGATAGTTTTCTATGGTGTTGTTTGTGTCTTATTTTCTTTTCTTCTTATGGGGTTCTTAAGAACATATGCATAGTTGATTTTTTCTTTTTCTTGTTTTGTAGAGGGATCATATCCTAGTCCTATCTTATCATTTGATGATCTCTAACTACTAAGAATGTTATTCAGGATTTTTGAGTTGTTTTCAAATTTAGACTGAATATCTTATTTTTCTAGTTTCCCTTTTAGTTGAACTATTTCATCCTCCAATATCTTACATATTTTTTGTTTTTCATTGAGTTCTTTATTCAATATTTCTTATTTTCTTTTGGTTTCTTGAAGTTGAATTTTTAACTTAATAATCAATTGTTTTGACTCACTAATGGTTTTGGCAACTTCCTTTTCTCTTGATTTGGTAGCTTATTTAATCTCTAGAAGGTGTTCCCTTAGTAACTTGTTTTGATTTTTAGATTTTATTAGTTCTTTAATTGCATGAATGAATCCTTCCTCGACGTTCACTTCTTCATCTTCTGAATGATTATCATCTTGGGTCTTTATTCCCATAAATAGAATCTATGGCTCCTCTTCTTCACTTTCTTCAGATGAGCTATTGTCTTCTTGGGTAAAGAAAATTTTCTTCTTGTTGTAGACCTTCCTTTTATCTTTGATTTTTATTTTATTCTGATATTTGAAAGTTCTTTCACCATCACTTTCCTCCTGCTTAGGATAGGTGCATTTATTGGAAAAGTGTCCAATTTTTCCATAGTTGAAACATATTAGAGGAATCTTTCCTTTGTATTTCCCAATCCCTTTCTTGAGTTTTTTCATGAAGTTGGCAATTTATTCATCAGATATATTTGATAACTCATCATTGGTATTTTTCTCCTGCCTCATATTTGTTTTAGATTCTTTAAAGGCTGTTTCTCCTTTTGATGGTTTTCCACTCCCTGATCTCATCTCATATGTTGTAAAAATTCAATGAAGCTAATCTACTATGAGTTTGTCAAGTTTTGGACTATCTTCAATTGTGGAAATCTTGGAATCATATATCATAGGTAATGACCTTAAGATATTTTGTACAATAGGTTTATCGGTAAGTTATTCTCATGTTGCTCTGATTGAATTAACTACCTCATCGACCCTATGAAAGTATTCAACAATGTTATCTTCTTATTTCATTTTCAAATTATCAAATTGAGCTCTATAGGTTTGTAGTTTGGATTCCTTGACTTTGTTATCTCCTTCATATACAACCTCCAATTTGTCCATGTTGGCCCTCGACCAAGTTTTGGAGAACCTTGGTCGTGTTTGACCATTTTTGGGACTTCAACAGGTTGGTCGAAGACGGAGCACCCAAGAAAAGCAAAGATCGTGGGATCTCACCCCCTTTTATGAGAATTTTGGGTTTAGGGTTTATGTAACGGGTATGGGATGTCAGCCCATGGGTTTTCCCATGTTTATGCCCCTTTTGTAATGTATAAATAATTAGCTAGGCGATTTAAGTAGGAGTCAAGTTTTTGAGATCGAAGTTGGCTTTGTGCAAGATATGTAGGGGATGTTGTTGAGTGCAAATCATGTATGAATTGTAAGAAGGCTTTGTGCTTCGACCTAATCGGGGAAGGAGGATCTGGAGAGGTGCGTCCAGATCTCCTGTCCTATGCGGAGTTGTATTGTGGCTCTGTGCATGTAAGAATATTGGAAGAAGCTAATAGAGAAGAAGAAGAGTTGGTGGACGTAGCCTCACACTAGGGTGAACCACGTATATCCTGTGTCGATGTGATTTGTGCTATCGTGTTCATGATGTTTATGCACTTAATTGCTTAATATATATGTATGATAGATCCAGTTGATGCTTAGTGCTTTATGATGTGAATGAATGTTAGATCTACTTTAATGCTATGTGCCGAATGATTAGATATGCTTGGATCTTGGTTGTCACTGTGTTGATCTGTAATTAGGGTTTTAACCTATGATGTGAATAAAGGAGTTAGAGACTAATGAATATTATTGGCTAAGTGCTCTATTAAGTATTGCAATCACATATCTGTGTCCCAGCTAGGCTACAAACACCTAAGTCCTGCAACCCCCCCTGCCTCTACCTCGGGTGAGACTTCATATGCTTCGCAGGTGTTGCTGAAAGGGATGGTAGTTACTGGTTTGTTGGTGTGTTGTTGAAGCGTTGAACCCTGAGTCTTCCCTTGTGCCAACAAATGGTTCCATCGTCGGGACCCGAAACTGTGATTGTTGGAAACTGAAGAAAAGAGAGAGCTTTGTGTGTAGATCTGTTGTTGTAGCGTGCATTATTCTACTTGACTTGTGAAGCTCTGTGCTAAGAAGGGATATGAAGAAAATAGGTAAGATCTTAAAGTTTTGTGCTCTGGTAAAGGTAAGATAAGTGGAATTCTTTTTCTTCGAAAGAATGGATCTCGGTATGTTTGATAGATTTTGTCCTAGTCTGAAAACTAGGGCACAGATAGAAGAAAGAAGACTTGATATGAATAAATCTAATATAAATAATGAAAGATATGTTATTCCTATGCATAGAAATAATTTTTGGACTAACAAGTGGATGCAGGATCCTAGAAAGAATTTTTTGCAGGTTCATCACTGTGATCCGAGTTCGCAGTACAGTAAAGGTTGGGGATCGTTTAAGAGAAAGAGAGGATTGACTCTTTGTTATAGTTGCAGAAGATCGGTACATCTTGCTAAGGAATGCCTTGGTAGAGGTCTTATTTGTCTTTGTTGTAAAGTTTTTGGTCATGAGGTTTTGGATTGTCCTAGAATGATTGCTAAAGTTGAAAAGATGAATTTGAGACAAGAAAACCATGCAGAAGGTCAAGAGACTAAGGATATGCTAGAACACCAGAAAGAATCAGAGACTATATTCTTGCAGATGAAAGAAACCTTGAGTGATCAAAGAGACATCAGTTTACAAGAGATCTTAAAAGAGAAGGAATGCACATAAATAAGAATAGGAGACTTCGGCATAGACTGTGTTCTAGATGAAGAAACACAGGTGAATATCATGACATAAAGTACTTGGGAAATTTTGGGAAAGCCTGCTATGATTCCTTCATTTGGAGGAATAGGATTGTTTAAAGGAAATATGATAACCCTATGTGGAAGAATTACTCATGTACCTATGGTTTCTCATGGAGCATCTATGGAAGAAGAATGAGGTCATTAATTTTGTTGAGAACAACACTCCTTTTGCACTTTTATTGGGAAGGACCTGGATTGAGAAAGATCAGATCCGAAGGAAAGAAGAAGAGGAAGCTATCGAATAGAAAAATAAATAATTAAGGGATTTCATGGCTAGGATAATAGCACACTTAATAGAAGAACAAGAGGCCAAGTCGAAGCAACTAAGGGCTATAGAACTAGTTGTCAAGGTTGAAAGAACGCAAGAAGGCTTAAAGAACTTGTCCATGCATGAGAGAAGAGCACCAAACCCTGAAGTAATAAGAGAAGAGGTATTCCACTTAAACCCCGTGAACGCCCCTCAACAATGAAAAGTTACTATGCTAAGAGAAGATAAGAATAAAAATGGAAGGAGGGATCCAGCAACACAGATCATAGGAAAGAAGGATAGAAAAATCAGCAAAAAGAAAGGAAAGCTACAAAAATTGCACGAGGTTCCATAGAAGAATTTGCAGAAAGCAGGCTTGTAGGACTTGAACCTCATCAGAATAGAAGAACAGTGCAGACTGACACTTCACCACAACGAAGCAATATGACCATTGGAGGTGTCCCAACCATTAGAACGACACTCCGGAATGGCTAGAAACATAGTTATTGCCGGAAAGATCACCATTGGATCGTTGGGACCACGCCATAACAGATGGATTGAGGCATTCATGCCCATTGGAGGAATCTATTATGACTTTGTTTATTTAATCTATCGAATGTCTCACTGGGGACACTTTTGCAAATTGGGATTATCTGAGCCCACAAAGAACTGATTATCACCGTTGTTGGCACAGGGGCAGACCCAGGGTTCAGCTCCAAGAGCGCACCAACAACCCCTAACTACTGGCTCTTTAGGCAACACCTGTGAGGAAGATGCAGTCTCACCTAAAGTAGTTATGTGTAATATACCAGATATAAAATGTATGCAGAACATAAATAAAATGCTAGTAATGGCCGAATAACAACAATATAACCAGAACATTCACCACAATAACACTGAAATGATATAAGAATAACAACAGAAATAACACTTTGAATCTGAAAGAAATGTTCACGAGCCTCTTCGAGGGGGAAACCTCCAATTGAGCAGAGCTCTATTACAATAATATCTAAGCTAGGGTTCTCATACCCTCGACTTCTATTTATACTAAAAAGAAGCATCTAGAGGAATATCCTTCTAGAAGCGGAAGCTTCTATTAGGTCTTCTTACATTCGCCTTATTCTATTTTATTGAAAGGCCTTATTATTATTGACCTTTATTACATCCGAATATATTGTTCTAACTATGTGCGGGTTAGGACCCTAACATGTTCACCCCCTTAAAAACAACCTTGTCCTCAAGGCTTGAGATGAGGAAATTGTTGCAGAATGGTAGTTGGTTCCCAAGTGGCATCTGTTGGAGTTGTATCTTTCCACTGGACTAGCACTTCCTTGATGGTTCTCTGACATAGGAGACACTCACGCTCATCCAAAACTGCTTCTGGTTGTAGCCAAATGGATCCTTCTTCAACTAACTCTGGAAGGTTGGTTTGAATTTGGCACTTAGCTCCAATCACCTGCTTTAAGCATGAAACATGAAAAATAGAATGTAGCTTTGAATGGATAGGAAAAGCTAAGTGATAGGTGACTTGTCCCACACACTTGAGCACGGTATAAGGACCATAAAATTTGGGCGCTAGCTTCTGACAATGCTCGACCTTGAGGGAAGTTTGCTTGTAAGGTTGCAGTCGAAGAAACACATGATCCCCTTCTGCAAATTGACGTTCAGAGTGACCTTGATCTGATTGTTGCTTCATGCAATTCTGTGCTATGACCAAATTCTCTTTGAGGGTACAAAGAATAGCCTCTCAAGCTGTAAGCGTTAGGTCAACCACCTGGACCTTCGAGGCACCCGTTAAGTATGAGAGAACTGAAGGTGGTTGTTGTCCATATACCGCTTCAAAAGGAGTCATGCGTGTAGCTATATGGTATGAAGTGTTGTACCACCATTCAACTAGGGGTAACCATTGAGCCCACTGATTTTGCTTTTTCGAGGCAAAACACCTCAAATATGTTTCCAAACACTTGCTGACAACTTTTGTTTGGCCATCAGTCTGGGGATGATAAGTTGTGCTGAGATGCAATTCTATGCTTTGTATCTTGAACAGTTCTTGCCAAAAATTGCTTGTGAAATTTGGGTCGCGATCAGAAACAATAGAGTGTGGCATGCCATGAAGCTTGAAGACCTGATCCATGAAGATTTGAGCCACCGTGGAAGCTGTAAATGGGTGTTGAAGGGTGCATAAATGAGCATACTTGGAAAGGCGATCAACAACCACCATGATGATGGATTTATTTCCTAATTTGGGTAAGCCGGTAATAAAATCCATAGAGATATCCTTCCAAATAGTAGGTGGAATCGGGAGCGGTTGTAGTGTGCTCGGTAATTTGACTGTTTCTCCCTTGTTGCGTTGACACATGTCACATTCAGATACAAAATTATGAATGTCATGTTTCATACCATCCCAAAAAAGGGAACGTTTGACCCTGTCATAGGTTTTGTTGAACCCGAAGTGCCCTGTTGTGGGTGTAGCATGAAGCTTAGAAAGTACTGTGGATTCAAGCTTTGATTGTTTACTTAAATATAAACGAACTTTGTATTGAAGTTCCTCATGGAGCCAAGAGTACACTGGGGAAGTTGGAGCATTGGACTGCAATTGCTGGATCAACTGCAAACTTTTGGGATCTTGTAAACATTCCTGGCAAACAGCTTGGAGTCAATCTGGTACAATGAATGAAAGAGAAAAAAGGGATCCTTCATCTTCATATTTTTGGAAAAGTGCATCTGCAACCACATTGTCTTTTCCTTTCTTATAAATGATCTCATAATCATATCCAAAGAGTTTAGTCACCCATTTTTGTTATTCTGGGGAGGAAATGTGTTGTTCCAGAAAATACTTGAGGCTTTGATGTTCTGTCTTAATTTGGAACTGTTTCCCCAATAGATAAGGACGACACAGATCCACGGCATGCAGAATAACCAACATTTCATTTTCATAGATGGATTTTCCCAGATTTCTTTCAGATAGTTGCTTGCTGGTAAAGGCCAAAGGTCGACCCTCTTGCATAAGGACAACACCAATTCCTTTCCCTGAGGCATCACATTCCAACACAAAGTTCTTTGTGAAATTGGGAAGCGCGAGGACTGGAGTGGTGCACATGGCCATCTTCAAGGTTTGAAAAGCTTTAGCAGCAGTTGGAGTCCAAGTGAAAAGAGTTCTTTTTGAGGAGAGCAGTGAGAGGTGCTGCAATCTTTCCATAATTCTTAACAAACTTGAAGTAATACCCTGTTAAGCCTAGAAATCCACACAAGCTCTTAAGAGTATTTGGGTAAGGCCAGTCTTGCATAGATTCAATCTTTTTAGGATCCACCCTGATGCTATCTTTGCCAACTAGATGACCCAAGTATTCTACTTCTGAGGTGGAAAAAGCACATTTAGACTGTTTCAGGAAAAGTTGGTGCTGAGAGAGTAGATGGAGAACTCGATCCACATGAGCAAGATGGTCTGTCTAGGTTTTGTTGTAGATGAGGATATCATCAAATAAAACTAATACAAAAGGGTGGAGAAAAGGACGGAAGACATGATTCATGAGGCTTTGGAAGGTGGAGAGGGCATTACACAAACCAAAGGGAATGACCAAAAACTCATAGTGGCCCTCATGAGTTATAAAGGCAGTCTTGGGAATATCTACCTCTTTCATACGTATCTGGTGGTAGCCTGAACGAATATCCAATTTAGTGAAGAATTGGGCGCCACTTAATTCATCCACAAGGTCATCAATGACAGGAATGGGGAATTTTTCTTTGATGGTAAGTTTGTTGAGGGCACGGAAGTTAGGACACATTTTCCAAGAACCTTCTTTCTTCAGGACCATGACCATAGGATACGAATAGGGGCTCGTACTAGGGCAGATAACGCCTGCATTAAAGAGTTCCTGGACCATTTTCTCAATTTCATTTTTTTGGGAAAAGGGGTGACGATATGGACGGATATTGGGAGGAAGGCTTCCTGGTACAAGGGGAATGGAATGATCATGAACACCACGGGAAGGAGGGATGCCTTGGGGAGTGGAAAAGACTAATTGATGTTTAGAAAGGATGGCTTGGAGGTCTTGCAGTACCAAGGGTGTCTATGTTGCTTGTATGGCATGGAGTTGGGCAATAACACCAGAATGACCCTTTTTGAGCAGCTTTTCCATGTGATGGGAACTAATGATCTCAGGTGAACTGATAGTGAAGCCTTGGAACTTATATTGGTGGCCCTCCTAGTCGAATTGCATGGGTCTTTAAAATCCATGAGAATGGGACCCAAATTCCTTAGCCAGTCTGCACCCAGCAAAATGTCACAACCTCCCATGTCGATAGAAAACATATGGGATTTCAGGTGGTAGTCACCAATTTGGAGACGCACATTTTCACAACACCCTCCACATTTCATGGAACCATCATTGGCAATCATGATTTGGAAATTATTGACGGCATGGATGTAGCAATGAGTTTCTTGAGTAATGTGGCGATAAATAAAATTATGGGTGTTGCCACTATCAACCAGAATGATGACCTTCCGATGCTTGATGTAACCGATTAGCTTGAGGGTTTGGGGAGCGGAGAAGCCAGTGATAGCATTGAGGGAAATGACTGGTTCTACTTCGGGAGGGTCTGAGGGAGGTGTTATGTTAGTGGATTTAGGTGATTCAGACATAGAGGGGGTTTCTTCATCTTCTTCCGAAATCGCCTCGGAGATGGCCATAAAAATATTTTGTTCTTTACACTTGTGGCCTGGGAAATATTTGTCATCACAGTTATAACAAAGGCCTTTAAGTTAGCGTTCATCCATTTCAGCCTGGGTCAATTTTTGGATCTTTAGTGGAGCAGAGGGAGTAGTGGGATTTACTAGTTTAGGAAAAGGGATGAAGGAGGGTTTGCGGTTTTGAGAATATACAACATGTTGTTATTCTTTATCTCTTTTGGTAGCCTCCACCCAACTCTCAGGTCAATCCATGAGGACATGGGCCTGAATTTCATCCTTGAGGCCACTGATAAAACACTCTCAGAAAAAGGCATCAGACATGCCCTCTGTTCTAAAAGCCAGGCGCTCAAAGGCAGCTATAAATTCTTCCATTGTTCCTAATTGTTTCAGCTTTTTCAAACAACCCAAATGGTTGGTGTTAGTTTCAAAGTGTTCATAAAGCTCTGCCACAAATTGTGTCCAAGCAATATACCCTTGACGAGAATTTTTTCTCCATTGCCGCCATTGCCAACGTTCTTAATCTAGATGGAGAACACCATACCTGAGTTTGGCCAAGTCATATGTAATGTTGTATAAAGAGAAGTAATGTTTCATTTGGGTTACCCAATCAGTGGGGTCTGAGCCATCAAATTTGGTCACATCCACCCGTGGAAGGCGTAGGTCACGTTGAAAGTGATGGTTCTGCAAGGTATGGGAATGAGAGGAATGGTCACCTTCAGTATGTGGGGGTGAGGAAGAGGAAGGATTAGCTGTAGGGATATGCAGTTTGGTGCAGAGTGTTGAAAAGACTGATTCAAGCTGGGTGGTGAGGTCTTGTTTGATTTTTCCCATTGAGGACTGCATGGTTGTATTGATGGCGACAACATTGGCACTGAGTTGTTTCACTTCTTTTTGGGTCTCAATAAGACCATATTGCAAGGTGTTGAAGGGAGCTTCCAAGTCTTGCTACGAGTATGGGCCATGAGGATGGGGGAACTGAAAAGGGGTGGGTGGGGTAAAAAAAAAATTCCAAAAAAATGATATGGATGAATGTGATAAGGGTGAAGAGATGAACCCAATGGAATAGGTCTAAAATAATGGTGAAAAAAGTTACTTTTTTATTTTTTTTACGGAGTTATACTCCGGTCTGAAGAATACAGCCGAGAGGAAATGACCAAATGCTTAACCAGAAATAAATGTGTATTTACTTGGCAACCCGAACACATTTGCATGGCAATAGATCTTGTCTGTTTTAATTTGTTTATGTTTCTATCCCCAAGGGTTAGGTATTCAAGGGTTCTATAGACAAGGGTTTTCCATGTGCTATAGCTCTCTAATATATGTGCGGGTTCCAACAGTAGTACTCGGCCCAATATATCATGGCACTAACTAAGGAGGATATACCGTACCCTTAGTCGTACTACACGAATACCTAGGTACTAGAGAGTATCTTCCCGAGTGTTGTTCTCAGTGACACTATAGCAGTCAGGCAGCCGATCGGTTTATCTAAAGAGGGCTTCAGGTAATCTAGGCCGATTTGTACACATGTGATGTATGATGAGCTACCATTCGAAGGGGTACCAACAGGGGTTACAAGGGTGGCCAACAGATGTGCTCTTAAGTACCACATGTATTTCATGCATGTATGAATCCCTCAACCACGAGTTTATGCACGTAACGACAAATCTTTGTGGCTTAAAGATGTCAGAATACGTCTCTACCCTGAAAAAATTTAACCCACACTTTATGTTGAGGAAAGTGCTCTGATACCACTTGTAATATACCAGATATAAAATGTATGAAGAACAGAAATAAAATGCTAGTAATGGCCAAATAACAACAATATAACTAGAACATTCACCCCAATAACACTGAAATGATATAAGAATAACAATAGAAATGGCACTTTGAATCTGAAAGCAATGTTCACGAGCCTCTTCGAGGGGGAAACCTCCAGTTGAGAAGATCTCTATTACAATAATATCTAAGCTAGGGTTCTCATACCCTCGACTCCTATTTATACTAAAAAGAAGCATCTAGAGGAATATCCTTCTAGAAGTGGAAGCTTCTATTAGGTCTTCTTACATACGCCTTATTCTATTTTATTGAAAGGCCTTATTAATATTGACCTTTATTACATCTGAATATATTGTTCTACATATGTGCGGGTTAGGACCCTAACACTATGGGGGGTTGCAGGACACAGATGTCTACAACCAAGGGAATACAAAGTGGATACAATACAAGAAAAACACAACATCTAGATATCAATTGCCAACTTAGATATACTTCACACAACTATCTGTCAAATCTAACACAATATCACAATAGCAGCATATCAAATGACAAAGAACCCAACATCAATCACACATAACACAAGATATACGTGGTTCACCCTCTCTCTAGTGCTACGTCCATGGAACTATGCTTTATAATATATTAAGGTGGAAGCATACAGTTCTTATCTGTGCTCTTAGCTTGCAAATCGCTCTCTCTCTTTATCTTCTCCTCTGTCTCCCCTCCCTGCGCACCCAGCTGCAGGGTTGATCTTCGCACCCAGCTGAAGATATTACAATACTGACTGCTCACACAACACAATACTTCTCTCTCAACAAAAATCACTCATCATAACATAATCTCTTCTCTCTAACCCATCCCAGGTCCTCTTGACCTTTATTTATACATTATAATAGCTCACTGACAACCTTAGGCTGAAACCTAGGTGTCAAAACCCTAGGTCAACTTGACCCACATTTTCAGGGCTTCGCCAGCCTGTCTTTCCTTCCTTCTCACGCGGTGCTCCAAAGCATCCAACGGTGGATTTTTCTTCTTGCTAAGTTGTCCATGATCCATATTCCTTGTTGATCTATCCATCCTCGATCTCCTCGTCCAATGACTTGCTTTCTCTTACTTTTCATTGTATTTTCTACTCTTCTGCTTACTACGACCCAGTATCAGTCACTATGTCTTCCATGCAGTTTGTAACTTCATCTTTCCTCTTCCTTGTTCTTCACTTTCTTCCATACCCAAGGGCCAGCATGCCCCCAACACTCACATGTGGCTCATTCTGAGGCACTTCATATATGATCCTTATGATTTTCTTCGACTTTAGGCTACGCAGAGCAGCCTATGCTTTCTTCTCTATCCCTCCCTTCTTTGTGGAGACTGTATTTTCTGTGTTTGGTACCCAGTTTCAACTGCACCTAGTACCTAGACCCTTTTCCTTATTCTTTTAGTGAGAGTTGTGAGGCATCTGGTTGTCATAGTACAGTTTCAACCAGCTCCCATTACCAAACCTTCCTTCCATTCTCCATTCAAAGTCTTCAACTGCGCAGCTCCTCCTTCTGGCCCTTGAGGAGCCTTGAGGTTGATGGGGCCCCTCCTTGACCTTGACCTTGATTGGGAGCTCATTAGGGTACCCTTGACCTTTATTGGGAGCTCATTATGGTCACCTTGATGGGGCCCCTCCTTGACCTTGACCTTGATTGGGAGCTCATTAGGGTCCCCTCGATGGGGCCCCTCCTTGAGGAGCACCCTTGACCTTGATGGGGACCTCATGGGGTCCCCAAGACTTGAAACTTAATTCCAACATAGGCAACCTCATATGGCCCAAGCCAATGTGTTCTGAAATTTCCTGGATGCTTCATGAAATTATTTTCATATATCAGTACCAAATCACCTTGCTTAAATTCATTCTTGTTGATGTGTTTGTCATGGTAGGCCTTTTCTCTTTCCTTCTGTACCTGCTGATGGAATCCTGCAATAAATCGGTCTTCTTTTAGTTCGACCAAATGTGTGAGCCTCTCTTGAACAGTGTCAGTGTCATCCATATTTGTAAAGGCTGTGATTCTTAAGCTTGGGACCAAATAGTCCATCGGGACAACTGCTTCGAGACCATAAACCAACTTAAAGGGGGTCTGCATTGTTATCTTCTTGCAAGTGGTTCTATAGGCCCATAGTATTGTGGGTACTCTTAAATCCCAATCATCCATGTTCACACTACAAATATTCGTCAGCGTTGTCTCCAAAATCTTGTTGAATGCTTCAACTATCTCATTTTCTTGTGGATGGTAGGGTGTGCTCTTCTGATGATGGACTACAAATTCCTCAGTCAATGCTTCAACAGTCTTATTGATGAAATTTGTGCCTTGATCACTCATAAGGATCTTCGGGCATCCAAACCTGGTTATGATGTCATCAAATATGAAGCGTGCAGTTGTAGTTGCACTATAGTCCTTAACTTCTCTTGCTTTGACCCATCTGGTCAAGTACTCTATCACAGTGATTATGTATCTGGCTCCTACGCGCTTCCCTGGTGGGTTTATAGGTCCCACAAAATCAATGGCCCATTTCTCAGATGCTTGTAGGGTCAGCTGCAGTGCTAAAGGAATTTCATCTCTTCTGGATGATTTCCCAACTCTTTGACATATGTCACAGGCTCTGTAATAGTCCTTAGCATTTCTGTGTAAGGTAGGCCACCAGAGGCCAGCTCTAAGAACCTTTTGCGTTGTTTATTTTCCTTCGTAGTGTCCTCCTGTGATGCCTTCATGAGCTTCTACGAGGATCAATGGTCGTTATACCTCCATAACATACCTCCTAAATATCTCATCAAGACCCATCTTGTGTAGTTGTCCAGCTATAAGTGAAAATTTTACAGCACGCACTACCAGTTGTTTCTTCTGGGTGATTGTATATTCACTCGGTGTCATTCCTGTTGACAGGAACTGAACTATCTTCACGAAGTGATCATCAATCTTTCTAATGGATAACAACTGTGCATCCGACAGTGTATGCTCCAAACTAGTAGTCTCTTCTCCATGTTCCAACCTCGACAAGTGGTCAAGACATTTGTCCATTCTTCATGGCTTAACCACAATCTCAAAATCATATTCCTGGAATAGAAGAATCCATATGCATATTCTCCCCCCCAACATTGACTTGTTGACTAGGTATTTCAGCATGGAGTGATCAGTAAACATTTTAAAGTGTCCTCCCAATAAGTAGTGGTGAAACTTCTACAATGCATACACCATGGCTAACCCTTCTCTCTCAATGGTGGTGTAATTAATTTCAGTTTTTGATAGCTTCCTGCTAGCAAAGGATAATGGGTGGTCAATGTCTCCAGCTCTCGGTTGTGCTTACACAACTCCTAATGAAATAGAAGATGCATCGACATGCACGTGAAATTCCTTACTCCAATCTAGGAAAACCAGAATAGGCGCAGTAACCATTTTCTGTTTTAGTGTGTCGAGGCTCTATTGGAATTCTTTTGTCCAATGAAACTGATAGTCTTTTTTCAAAACCTTCTCCATGGGTGTTGTGATTTGTGCATAGACTTTAATGAACTTCCTATAGTATCCAGTGTGTCCCAGCACAGTGCACAGCTGTTTGACTGAAGTAGGAGGGGGTAGATCAACTATAATAGCAATCTTAGATGGGTCTACCACCAGTCCCTTCTTACACACAATATGACCTAAAAACACTCCAAAGGGTGAAAAGAAGATGCACTTCTTCAGGTTCAAGGCAATATGACACTTCCTACACTTATCCAACATTAATATTAAAAATTCAATATGATTTTGTAATAAGATAAAAATAGTCCAATCATCAAAATATGCTTCCAAGAATTTATGTAAAATCTCCTTGAACGCTTCAACCACCACCCTGGAAAATATGGTTGGGGCATTCTTAAATCCAAACAACATCACTGTATACTGGTAGGATCCCCATTCTGTTGCAAATGTGGTCTTATGGCGATCTTCCTTGGCAATCCGGATCTGACGGTATCTTGAAAATCCATCTGTAAAAGAATATACCTCTTGTCCTCCTACATTATCTAACACTTTGTCAGTAAATGGTGTAGGGAATGGGTCATGCAGGCAGGCATCATTCAGCTTTCGCAGATCTACGCAGATCCTGATTTCTCATGTCTTCTTGTCTTGTACCACCATAGGGCTAATCCACTCCGACTCTTCAACAGGTTCTATGATTCATGCTTCCAACATTCTGTCAAGTTCAATCTTCACTTTCTCCTTATATTTAGGGTTCAATCTGTAGGGTCTCTGTTTGACTGGCCTTGCATCTAGTTTCAAAGTGATCCTCATCTCTCCCATGGGCCCTTTAATGCCCTTCATATCAGTGAACTTGGTTGGAAACAATTGATGATATACATGCAGTAACTTTGTGATCTTGTCAACAGTGGTAGCATCCCATTAATCTCCAACATTTGCAAGCTTCATTGTTTTCTCTGTTCCAATGTTGACTTTCTTGATCTTGATCTGTTTTCCAATGAAAGGTAGTTCAACTCCTGGTCCTTCTATGTCTCTTTGGCCTTCAGTTTTGGCGATGTTCACCTTCCTAGGATCATCATCTTTGTCAGCATTGATATTGTAACAGCCTTGCAATTTCTGAAGAGGCGCAGTCCATTCATCCTCTTCTTATTCCAAAGGGAGGTTAGGTGCCTCCTCAAATAATTTATATCTTACGATCTATAATGCTTGATCGACTGTAGGATATTGGATTTTAAACAAAAAGGTAGTTACAAAGTTCTAGGTCATACCTTCCCAATCTGCAGTGTTCAGGCACAGTTATGCTTGAAGATACCAGTTGATAGGGGTTGTGTCTAGTGTGTTTATGAATTTGTGCACCCACTTCTCTTGAGGAATGTTGCTCTAGGCTTCCTTGCAACTTCACACATGGTCCTTCGTATAGATTTGACTTGTGTACCTAATTTCATAGCCTACTACTTGCTCTGAAAATCATGTTGTCATCAAAGTGCGACATTGTACCCAGTCTGTAATGTTGTTTTTGTGTGTCCCCTGCCATCTTGTTGGGGTTGCTTTCAAGGCCTCATCCATTGCCAACAATATTTGTTGTATTGATACAATTTCTTCAAATTCCAACAAGAAAGCTTCTAAATGATTTAGACCATCAAAGGTGGGAAAGTTACCAATTGTTGTGCCGATCCAGTGAACTTCTCTGGTTAATCTAGCACATCTACTTATAGATACTTCCTACATTTTGTTATGCCAGTTGTCCAGTGCTTCTTCTAAATCTGATGAACATGCATTGTCACTTCGCCATCTTAGGTTCCCATCCATCGTTGGATTAATGTAATCCTACTATCTAGCTATTAATTTGTATATGTTTTCTAGTTCATATGCATGGTATTATTCCCTTATGGGTTCTGTGTATCTCTGACCTTTGTCGGGATCCAAAGGTGCAATGACCCTAAGGCCCTCTCCTTCAAACTTCATTCTTCTTTTCTTTAAATCAACCACAGTGGAATTATTGAAATCCCAATCAATTCCTAACAGCACAGGGTAAGGACAGTTATCATCAACTATCTCAATCACCTCAAAGTCTGCAAACGTCCTTACTCCATCGATGTCCACAAGGACATGTTCCAATCTTCCAAAAGGGCTTACATCTTGTTGATTAGCCATCCTAAGCCTGATAGGGGAGTATATCAACTTAGTTTTTCCCATCAATGCCTAGGTCTACTTTGTCATGACATTGACCTCTGACCCTAAGTCGAGGACTACATAGTCTATATGATACTCTCCAATTTGAGCATTCAGGTGTAGTTCCTTATTTGTCCTTCTCTTTTTTGAGACTTGGTGTACTACTCTATTCAGCAAGGGATTTATCTTTCCTAACTCGTACCGTCTGATTAAATTTTGTAGCTCTTGTACAACGCTTTCATCCTGAATCAACTTAATACAAGTATATAAGAATTCCATGATCTTGCTTACCTCTTTTCCTTCTCCTGGCAGAGAAGACCGGTCGAATGCCAGAGGAATTCCACATTCTCTTACTTCTAGTAGTGTCTTCGATGAAGAACTTTGGTCTCTCTCGAATTCTTTTCTTGCTTCCTCAAATATTTTTTTTTCTTTCTTTGCATCAAAAACTTGTGTCTTCTCTACAGCTTTATCGACTCCTGATTCTTCTATAGTCTTTCCTTGGGTCGCTCTGTCTTCTCCTTTAACAACGCCTCCTCTAGTGATAACAATGACTCTAGGGTCCTCTCCACGAGTTTCAGTGTATATCAGTTTCACTTGCGGGTTCTACTGAGGTCCTCGTCTCTCCTGAAGTTTGGCTAGCAACACAGGACAATATTTGATAACATGTTCAAATGAGTTGCAGTAGTTGCAAGTGGTACAAGGGTTCTAACAGCCCCTTTCTAAGTGTCTTGGATGCATGCAGTTATAACAAATGATTTGGCCCCTACCTCGTCCCATACCTCCTCCTCTTCCTCTTCCTTTGAATCCATCGCGAGGGTTGAATTTTCCTCTTCCTGGGGAATTATAATGCGCAGTGCTTCCTTCTTGTTGTACTTCACCTTGAATTTTGTATATATCCCTCGACCTTTCATGCATGAAGTCGTAATCCCTACAATCCCTATCATCGTGTCCTACCGACTTACAGAACGTGCAATATAGATTTGTGGGTGTCTGGACATATTTTTGCAGATAGTAACATTCACCAGGGTGATGTCGATTTCTACATACCTGACACCAGGGTAGGGTAGATTGCTTCAAAGGGCTCAGAGCTATAGAGGCCAAGTATTCATGAAATAAGGGACAATGCTCCTTGTCATGGCCTTTTGATTTGCATCTGATACACCAAATGTCTTCTCCTTTATCTTTTCCCTTGTATTTCTTCATATCTTCGACCTGTAGAGATAAGCTAGTTAGATGACTCAAGATTTGACTCATACCTGAGCTAGATTCTCCCATAGGGGTTGATTCTAACTTCATGGCGATCTCCAGTGCCTCAGCCCGTGAAGCAATCTTCTGTTGCATCAGAGGAAATTTGATGTGTGGTAAGAGGGCAATAATGAACCATTCCTTGTTCTACTCATCTGGGATCTAAAAACTCAAATGGCATGTCAAGGTCTTAAATCTCTGATCAAACTCCCACACAGGTTTAGTTGTTCTCTGCTTGATTTATTTTAGCTCTGTAATGCATTGCAACTCTGACTTAGGTTTCTTGAATTCAGCAATTAGCGCAGTCTTAATGAAATTCAGCAGTTTTGGTGCAATTCCTTGGACAAATTTCATGTACCATCTCAGTGCGCGATCTCTTAGGGTAGTACTGAGATGAGCTCGTTTAACAACTTCATCGGTGATATTCTTAATACTTCACACAGCTTCACATAGAAACCAATGTTGACCAAGATCTTCATATTTATCTCCTCTGAAGGTGGGTAACCTCGTCTCATCTTCCATAGATATTCCTAGGTTTCTTGATTGAATATGTGGTGGACTACTAGTGACAATGCTCATAGAGCTCTGGTGAATCTGATTACTTTGATTGCTTAATGTTGTTGAAACAATAGGAGGAATAATATTACTTACTTCAATAGTCGGCGCGGTTCCTGAAGTTTGTGGCTCTTCCCAACGAGGTTCTTCATATTTCCCTTCCTCTTGCCTAGATGATTCTGAATGCTCTTCATCTGTCAGATCTACCTCTTCTCCATTGTAGAATCCCTCATCCTTATAGTTCTGATTAAACAGTTCGCAAGAAGAAATTCTCTGAACACTCTCCCACTGCGCGTGTGTCGAACCTATGTGTCGTTATCGATGTCTGAGTTCCTTAACATTAGCCTTTTCCAATCTGACCAACTATTGTACCTTTAATATGTTATTCTCATGCAATAGCATCTTGATCCTCAACTTTGGAAATTATAAAAAAATTCCTCTTGGTCCCTTAAAGAAATACCTCTCGGCTTGGCTATATGACTCTACTCTGTCAACAACAAACTCAGTGATATACCCTCCAATGGTTCTATCGAACCAGTGATATACTACTCTTGACACTGCCTTATCAACTCTTTTGATCTTCTTGATCAACACCGACGTCCAAACCACAGGGCTTCTAGATCTGACCTCAAATTGGGTGTCTGCTAACCTAGCTAGCCACTCGTATAACTCCTGATGAATTCCTCCAAAGAAAATCTTGTGTATATCAGTAAATATATATCTTCCCAACCAATCCTCTGTACTAAGATTAGGGTTCTTGTTCTGGGCTTCAGCGAAGTCCTTTTCTTGATCCTCTATCCACTTCTGAATTTTTGTCTTCGATGGAAACCACCTTGACATTCCCTCAAGAAGATTCCAGTCCTGACAATGGAACCATTTGTTAGGACAGAGGCAGAGCCATGGTTCATCTCCAAGAGCGCACCAACAAGCCCTAACTATTGGCCCTTTCGAAAACACCTACAAGGGAAATGCAGTCTAACCCGAAGTAGCTATGGGGTTTGCAGGACATAGATGTCTGAAACCAAGGGAATATAAAGTGGATCCAATACAAGAACAACACATCATCTAGATATCATATGCCAGCTTAGATCTACTTCACACAACTATATGTCATATCTAACACAATATCACAATAGCAGCATATCAAATGACAAAGAACCCAACATCAATCACATATAACAAAAGATATATGTGGTTCACCCTCTCTCTAGGGCTACGTCCACATAATTGTTGATTATAATATATTAAGGTGGAAGCATATAGTTCTTATCTATTCTCTTAGCTTGCAGGTCTCTCTCTCTCTTTCTCTTCTCCTCTATCTCCCCTCCCTGCGCACCCAACTGCAAGGTTGATCTTCGCACCCAGTTGAAGATCTTACAATCCTGACTGCTCACACAACACAATACTTCTCTCTCAACAACAATCACTCATCATAACATAATCTCTTCTCTCTAACCCATCCCAGGTCCTCTTCACCTTTATTTATACATTACAATATCTCACCGAAAACCTTAGTTCGAAACCTAGGTGTAAAAACCCTAGGTGTCTAAAACCCTAGGTCAACTTGACCCATATTTTCATGGCTTCGCCAATCTGTCTTTCCTTCCTTCTCACGCGGTGCTCCAAATCATCCAACGGTGGCTTTTTATACTTGTTGAGTTGTCCACAATCTATCTTCCTTGATGCTCTATCCATCCTCGATCTCCTCATCCAACGACTTGCTTTCTCTTACTTCGCACCATATTTTTTTCTTTTTTTCTTACTTTGACCTAGTATCAGTCACAGTGTCTTCCACACAGTTCGTAACTTCATATTTTCTCTTCCTCGTTCTTCGCTTTCTTCCATACCCAAGGGCCAATAACTGTGCTATGATTTCGAGACCTTGCCAACCATTTTACTTACCTTGAGCATATGTTTGCCTACCCAAGCATTTGACCATGGGCATGTATGTCGGGAGAACGTAGCGTAATAGAGAAGTTCATAGAATAAATCTTGATCGACCTTATGGTTGAGAAGTTTATGTCCATAGGAGTACGAGCCTCATCGACTGGAGGATTGCAAGAATCTCCCTCGACCGCACGACGATCTAGTCGATCTGGGTCATCTTGAACCACGACAGAGATAAGAAGAAAGCACTGCAATGACCTGGCGAATGCGAAGCTCTTCTTGTTGGTCTTTCCCGACTACATCCCACCTCTGGATGGCACGGTTATTTGTGACAACATTCCAAGATATTTCGAGTACACCCTCATCACTACGTACCTACCAAAGGGGATATGCACAGTGGGAAAGAATCTAGGAATGATCCCTGACCTTAAGATCAACGACTTTAACTTGCAAGACAGGAAGAATTATGCGTTGCTCACACCGCATAAGTACTTGACAAAGACAATGGGGAAGAAGTTGAGGATATTCCCCCAGCCATGGACTAAGGAGATCACTAGGTCCACCATCCTCAACGTCATGAAGATACCCCACTTCGGCAGACATCAGGAGGTTAACGCATGCGTTAAAATGCTCCTATCATGATACCTTGGAGGTTATCTCTGGTTAGACAGACGCATGACTGTGGATCCGATGTTGATCCACATGATCACTAGATTAAGCATGCAAGGACCAGACCCTCATAAACTCTACTCAGGGAAGGTTGCAGATCGTGCCCTAGTGCAATGAATAAAAGACACCTACGACGATGTGGAGAAGGGGAAGTAGGGATACAAGGTAGCCTCCATAAAATATTGTACAATGCACTTAGCTTTCCAGTTGATCACTGGTAAGCTCGTCGAGAAGAATAGACCAACGCAAGTCACAAGTTCGTTGTCGACCTCGCAGGAAAGTGCGTTGAAGGGATGCAGATGAACTGGGTGAGCTACCTTGTCAACCAGTTGGAGCAGGATTGTCGCGAAGCGCAAGACCAGGGCTACGAGTTTCACTTCACCTAGTTGTTGATTCTCATTTCCTTTGTCACTTGGGAGATGCCAGAGGGAGTGACCTTCCCTGACATTGATCCATCCAAACCCTTGTCCGTGAGGTTCACTACCCTGTGGTATTCGAGCGACATGGTGAAGCAATGGCAGTCAAATGAGGTGTTCCACACCTATTACTTGCAGTTGAAGAGGGCCATTGAATCGTTCCCTCACATGACGTCGAATACACTCCATAGGTTCAGGCCACTTGCGAATTTCACGCAGACAGGCACTTCATATGTATCACTGTGTGCAGGGATGAAAACAAGGAAGAGTTGCAGTCCTATTACAAACTAACCAAGGAAGATATGGAGGAAATAACCAAGGAATGGCCTGCAGAATTCCTTGTACCATTCGAACAGACAGAGCTCTCTGACCCCGACCCCGACCTCATCGAAAGTCTTGTGGTCACCTGAGAATAATATGATGGACCAAGCAGCGCTAAGAAGACAAAGAAGAAGGAAGAAGTGCACGAAATAAACAACTCATCGGAGAAAACTACGATTCACCTAGAATAGGAGGAGGTGATGAAGTAAACCAAGAGGAGGAAGGGGAAGAATACAAGCAAGAAAAGGGAGAAGTGACACCGCCTAAGGATCCCCTTACAAAGGTCAATACATCAAATAAAAGAAAGGTTTCTCCAAAGAAACCCTCAGCGTGGAAGAAGTCATGAGCCAATAAGCCCTCGTTACAGACTGTGCTCACAGTGGATGATATTGACCTCATCATCGCAGCTATAGAAGACACTTCAGAGGATATTTTGCAACAGAACGAAGCAAATAAGAAAAAAATGTATGACAGGAGTGAGGCGGAGCTGAAATGGGTACAACAATCCCTCTATTCAAGCTGCGTAGTGTCTACAATGCCATCATCATCAGAAAGTATAGAAGTGGGAGATGAGCCTACCCAACTACGCAGATTAGCAGATGCAACAGAGGATCGCCTTCAACGAGTACATGAAGAAAAATAATAGGCAACAAAGGCCTTGAATAAATCAAATGAGGAAGTCTTAGAGAAACGTCGAGTTGTGCATCAAGAGAAATATGACCTCTGAGCGAAGTTGGAAGAGTACATAGAGCATATTCAGAGAGAAAAATACCAGCTGCTCGCAGAGCAGATTGGGGTTAGAGAATAAATAACTAGAGAACTTTGCTCTGTGTCAGGCCTGGAATAGATGGAAGAAGAAACAAATGAGATCCAAGTGGGGAAGATCTCTAAATCCATTCAACAGCTTCAAGCAAGGGTAGCAGAACTGGAACTGCAAGCAGTGTCGAGCACTTTGCAAGAAGTGTGGGATCAGAGAGAAGAAACTATCAAGGGCACAGTATAAAGAATCAGGGCATTGGCCTTGGAATGTAAGCAGCTCAGTAACCGAAGTGCACGTACCTATGAGAACCTTATGGAAGAACCAAAGATGAGGATATTGGAGGCACAACTCTAGGGGGCGAAGCAACAAGCATCGACAGTGCAAGCGCAGCTGAAGAAACTTCCGATGGTAGAAAATATGAAAGGTCACAGGAGGTGCCCACAGTTAGGCAACAGGTCAATGCAATCCAAAGTAGAGTCATGGAAGTGATCCAGAGACTCCAACTGGTGCAGGATGAATCCTGCACACTTTTTGAAGAGATCGAGGGACAAGGTGCACAGCTGGAACAAGTGAGCGCCTTGTGGATGACCTGGAGCTGAGGAGATTGGAGGCACAACTCCAGGAGGTGAAGAAACAAGCATCGACAGTGAAAGTGTAGCTGAAGCAGCTTTCAGCAGTAGAAAATATGAAAAGGTCACAGGAGGTGCATGCAGTTCAACAACAGTTCAATGCAATCCAGAGTAGGGTCATGGAAGTGACCCAGAGACTACAGCCGGTGCAGGATTAAGCATGCACACTTTTTGAAGAGATCAAGAGACAAGGTGCACAGCTGGAACAAGTGGTCACCATGGTGGAACAACTCTTGGAAGGGCCTGTCACCAAGAAAGTCATTCAGAAGTTCGCCAACCAGGAGGCTCTGGCAAAGAAACAAGTCGAGGCAGCTTGAGATAAGATCGAGGCCTTTGAAGCAGAGTTACCCAAATCAGAGTGACTCAGTACGAGTCACAGGTAATTGTTGGGGGCCTGTTGTCCCTCGACCAATTTTTGGAGAACCATAGTCGTGTTTGACCATTTTTGGGACTTCGACAGGCTGGTCGAAGACGGAGCACCCAGGTGAAGCAGATATCGCAGGATCTCACCCCCTTTTATGGGATTTTTGGGTTTAGGGTTTATGTAACGGGTATGGGATGTTGGCCCATGGGTTTTCCCATGTTTAGGCCCCTTTTTTAATGTATAAATAAGTAGCTAGGCGATGTAAGTAGGAGTCAAGTTTTTGATATCGAAGTTGGCTTTGTGCAAGATATGTAGGGGATGTTGCTGAATGAAAATCCTATATGAATTGTAAGAAGGCTTTGTGCTTCGACCTATTCGGGGAAGGAGGATCTGGAGAGGTGTGTGTAGATATCCTATCCTATATGGAATTGTATTGTGGCTCTATGCATGTAAGAAGATTGGAAGAAGCTAATAGATAAGAAGAATAAGAGTTAGTGGACGTAGCCCCACACTAGGGTGAACCACGTATATCCTGTGTCGATGTGATTTGTGCTATCATGTTCATGTTGTTTATGCACTTAATTTCTTAATATAGATGTATGATAGATCCAGTTGATGCATAGTTATTTATGATGTGAATTAATGTTAGATATACTTTAATGTTATGTGTTGAATGATTAGATATGCTTGGATCTTGGTTGTCACTATGTTGATCTGTAATTAGGGTTTTAACCTATGATGTGAATAAAGGAGTTAGAGACTAATGAATATTATTGGCTAGTACTATGTTAAGTATTGCGATCATAGATTTGTGTCCCATCTAGGTTGCAGACACCTGAGTCCTGCAACCCCCCCTACATCTACCTTGGGTGAGACTTCATCTACTTCGCAGGTGTTGCCGAAAGGGCCGGTAGTTAGGGTTTTGTTGGTGCATTGTGGAAGCGTTGAACCCTGGGTCTACCCTTGTGCCAACAGTCCCATATTTCCTTAGCTGACTTAAAATGCATTACCTTAACACATATAGTATTTGTCAATCCTCATAGAATGGAATTAACTGCTCTTGAGTTGTCATTGCAAATCTTCTTTCCTGCAGTATCTTTGTCTGGAGTAGTTGGTGTAGTGTAACCATCTACAAAAGATTGGAAAACATCAAAACTAAGAGCCAAAGTGTAGATGTTCATTCTTATTTTCCAGAGAGCATAACCACCTCCATTAAACAATAGTGCTTTGTTGGAATACAGTCCCTCTTGCTGATCCATTTCAGGATCTACCTTCCAGTTATTAGACTGTGTTGAAGGAACTGGCTTTGATACCAATTGTTGGAAATACTGAGAGGGGGGTGAATCAATATTACCTCTTTTTAAACAATTAGCAAATACTTTGTTATTTTATTAATTACCACAAAGATCAACAATGGAGTTGTATTTAAAATAAATTGTATAAATATAATTAACATGAATTACAAGGTTTTATAAAGAATAATCTGAGATAGTGAAGGACATCAATCCTTTTTAGAGCACCAAATCTAGGAGACATAAATCCCCTTCTTTAGGGAACCAGCCCTAGGAAGCACCAACTCCCTTGTTTTAGGGCACTAACCCTAGGAAACACCAACTCCCTTGTCTTTAGGGCACCAACCCTAGGAATCACCAACTCCCTTGTTTTAGGGCCCCAACCCTAAGAAGCACCAACTCCCTTTTTATTCAACCTTTTCTTAGTAAAAGATATGAATCCTTCCTTACTCATCCCTTCCACCATCACTGCATAAGTATCATCAATTCTTATTCTTTGGAATCTACGTTTGCTTTTGGTCTTATGATCTGGACTTCAAAGACACTTCTTCTTCACTGTTATTTCTTTCTTATATAGTCTTCCAACTGGTGTGAGTGCTGAAGAATTGTGTCCCTTTGTTTGGATCATTTCACCTCTTCATTTAAATTAACAGTAATAACATTTGTCTTTTAATTTAGAATCAATATCTCCCTCTATTATTATTCACGTATTAACGTAAAATCTTTTCAATTTAGTGAGAGGGATTTTCTTAAATTGATCACAGGTATAGATCGATTTCTTTTAATTCAATCCCATTTATTTTTATTTTATTCTTAAGATTTTGTTGTGTCCCCAGTTCTCCAACAGATCATATTTCAACTTTTTGAATAGCCTTCCAATGCATTGGATGTATTTGATCACTTAATATTAATCATGACATAATCCAGATCCTGTCTGGTACAAAGTTCCTTCCTGACAGAGGAAAAATTATTCCTCTATATGTTAAAGTTTGCACAGACACACTTTCAGGACTTGTATTCCATATGACCATAGGTTGTGAGTAAGTGCTAAGCTAAACGAGTGCTTAATCACTTATCAATATTGAAGGTCACATTTTATTTTCACGTTTGAGATGGACAATTCTCGTTCATTTCGGGACTTCGACGTTTCTAGACTCAAGCCTTTACAGTCTTCCAATTCCTCGAGATAAAATTCCACCAAAGGGTTTATCAGCACTCCCTGCCTAATAACCTTCATATGTCCAAGAGTTGGGACCGTAGACTTAGGAACAAAGGAGCTCCCACTCTCTAGGTATTTGGCTATTCGTAACTCCGGGGGTTCGGGCTACTCGAACTCTGAGATAGTTCAATCCCTTCGGAGTGTTTACCAACTGAATAAGTCATAAAGTTGTGGTGACTGCTTGCTATCAATTTTAATTACTAATTATGATATCCCTCCATTGTACTCGATCGAACGGTTGAGAAAGATTCCTAAGGATCTTATATCAACGACCAAAATTCAATTTGTGACTTCGGCCTTCAACGCTTCAGGTAGTTTTGCTAATAGGAGAAGTTGGATATTCCTATAGGAAGTAACCCCAAAGTGATGTGATATGTTGACGTCACCTATGATGATGTGGACACTTAATGTGTGTGCCACGTGTCACCCTGATTTATAACTTTTATAGTCCATATGTGCCACATCAACCTTGACACTTGTCACCATTTGATTAGGCCACATGTCATATTTGTCTTCTTCCACATGTCTCACTTCGTGGCTTTGATAGTTTTGGCACTTTTTATATCATCCTTCGATCATGTCCGAAGTTTCGAATAAATATACCATCGTAGATTTTCCACTATCTTAATCCTATGGTCTTTTTTTATTCCAGAACTTTGGGGTTCAGGAGTTCTTGATTTATCTGAGCTGCTTATCATGAGAGTTGGTCAAGGTCAGAGTTGACCATTTTCTTCCTTAGCGTGCTCTGACAATTTTCACTCTAGATCAACGGTTGACATGATTTCTTGATCTGACGGTCGACAAGAGTTCATGACTTCGGGGCTTCGGCCTTCAGGTAAAATTGCTTGTTCTAGAATCCTTTTCACCGGAGTGGTCAGCACCAGAGTCAACCACCTTTAGTGTGATCTGATGATTCCAATATTTTCACTCCAGATCAACGGTTGACAAGAGTTTGTGGCTTCAGGGCTTCAGCCTTCGGGTAAACTTACCTATTCTAGACTCCTTTTATTCGGAGTGGTCAATGCCATATTTGACCACCTGATCCAATGGCTCATGTTTCTCCCAAGTAGATATTAGATTAATGTTTTGCATGATTTATTTTAATCTGAGACTCTGGGATATTGTGGCTTACACTTTCCTTCCACTAAACTCGATTGGATGGTCGAGAATTCATCTAAAGTCCCTCCTTGATATAACGGTTGGAGATATCATCCAAAGCTCTTGCTTCAGATCTAACGATTGATATTTAATCCTTCCCAACCTCTTACTTCACCTCAATCTAACAATCTTGGGTTGTCACGAAATAAGAATGAATGACTCATGTGTGTCATCTTCTTCTAAGCTTTGATTAATGTTCTTCCTTCTGAGTTGTGGGTTTATACTGTATTCTTCTGCACCCTATTGACATGAATGACAATATCGTACCATTGTGTCCAACATACTAGTTCACCATGGTTCACAGACATAGCCAATTATCTTACTGCATGAAATTTTCCTCCTCACTTATCACCCAAGGAAAAGAGAAGGATTGTTAAAATGAGTGCTCCATACTTCTGGATTAAGGGGGATCTCTTTTACACTGGTCCTTACATGATTATTTGTATATGTGTGAGAGAATATGAGATGTTCAACATCCTAAAAGCATGCCACAATGAACCTTACGGGGAGGATTTTTCAAATCGAAGGACAACTTACAAGATCCTCCATTCAGGCTACTTATGGCCTACTCTCTTTTGATATGTCAAGAAGTATGTCTATGAATGTGACAGTTTCCAAAGGATAGGTCATCCAGTTCAAGCATATGGGATGTTTCTTTAGTTGCAATTCCTTATAGGACCCTTTGAAAAATAGGCCTTAAACTTCATAGGGCCTATCGACCCCCCATCCAAGGGTATGAAGTAAATTTTAGTCTGCACTGTTATGTTATGAAATGGGTGGAAGCAAAGGATTTATTCATAGAAATAGAAATATCGGTAGTGGATTTACTATTTGAATATACTATTACTCGCTTTAGGGTACCCAAAGAAATTGTTACTGGCAAGGGGACTCAATTTACTTCTAAGTTGGTACAAACAATTAATCAAAAGTATCTCATTAAGAACAGGAAATCTTCCCCATGTCACCCACATGCCAATGGGCAGGTGGAGTTAACAAATAAGGTTTTGGAAGAAATTCTAACAAATATAGTATAACTACACAAGAAGGACTGGGCAAAAATACTTCCAGAATCATTATGGGATTACAGGACAACATGGAGGAGTACTACCGGTTTTTCCCCATATGGTTAGTGTATGGGAAACAAGTTCTTCCCATATAATTTCAGATCAAAACATTCTGAATGGTAACATAATTGGGAACGAAACTGACTGAGGCAAAAAATGAAATAGTTTTTCAACTCAATGAGTTGGATGAAATGCATCAAGAATCTTTTCAACACATTGATCTCATCCATTAGCAAAGGGGAAAATGGCATGACATATTCATTAATAAGAAATAGTTCAAGGTAGGGGACTGAGAAGTATTGTTCGACTCCATATTCAAGGACTTCAACGAAAATTTTAATACCCGTTAGGTTGGCCCCTATGATATTGAATCTATCTTCGACAATGGATGTGTTAAGATTCAAACTATAGATTATGAGAAGGTATCCTTCTTGGTTAATAGGCATAGGCTCAAGTTATATCAAAATCCCAAATCTAAGGGGGAGTTTGTCAAGGATATCATGGAGCAAGTTGAATTGCATATGGTAGGTGAGGGGGTTTCCCCAAAACCTTCATCTTCTTAATTCTTCCAATTATTTCAATAAAACAAAAATAGAAAATAAAAAATTGCAATAAAAAGTAAAGAGAAAATAATGTTCAATTGTGAAAACCGGGAATTTGGCACAGTTGGGTCAGAACCTCAATTGAAAACCAGGTTTCTGACTGGTGAGGTTCCCAATTGAAACTATATCTTGAGATGGTTGATTTTTAATTTTCTTCAATCATTTTATGGTTCTCGTGTTGGATAATGGGGGATTCATTAAGGCCCTCCTTCCAACAATCTAGGCCCATTGACTTCAACTCTTTATCTAGACTCCAAGATCAGAGATTGTAACAATGCCTTGGGATTTGTATTCCTTGATGATAAATTATCTCGCTAATGTAAGTGGGGATGCATCAATGCCCTGTGATTTTCAGATCCTACAAGTTACTCTACTTCAATACATTCATTCATACTTGACATGATGAATTAGAATACCTTGATGCTCATTGACATTAATGGTGAATAATCTTGCATTATTTAACGACATCCATTAATGGTCAGTAATCCAATGATTCCCTTCAATGTTTGACTTCAAGAAATGTATTCACATGGAAAGGAATGTAAAAAATCCGATAAGGATGAATATTTTGTAGAAGTTAAACTAGAGAAAGCATGCAACATTCAATCTTCAAGTTTTTAGTATTTTTATTGCTCCTATTCCTAGTCATGTTCTTGTTCTTGATCCAACATCATTTTTGTTTCCATAATTATTTCCATACAACGATTCTAATTCTTACATCTACTATATCATTTTTGGTGATTAATGAGAACAAGGATTTCCATTCTAGCACAAGAGCAGTATGACACCATGAGTACACCATGGATTGTTACCAAAATCATATACATATCTACATTTTCCAGTAAGCATTACATAATATAGAGTCTACTTCTACAATCTAATCCAAAAAATATTCCTTGCACCAGAATGCATAACTCAAAACTTTCATAAGAGGTATGGTTCAACATAGATGATTTAGTCAAGTGGTAAGGTAACTCTGGGTAATCAAGGCTTGGGTAAGTTATTAAAGGTTTATTTTGTTCATTAAATTTGGAAATTTTAATACTATGGCAACCTTTGAATCTAATTGTCCCAACTATGAACCTATCGCCCTGAACCGTCACACATGCATCAAATTGACCACCTCGATTTAGCATCATTGTACAATCCTCCAGTGCCAGATCCACGAATCGTCGTCACTTCAAAACTTATTACACCAAATATTTACCATATATGACTTATTACGATTTCCCATCAACTCTCGTTTCGACCGCATTGTCATTGTATCCTGAAATTCCCTCTTCTTGTAGACTGAGTTGAATACCGTCGACAAAACATGCATCTCTTGTTGTGAGAAAGGATGAAGAGAGAACTCATAATCGAACCAGATGGGTTCGAGATGTTAGAATCATATCCAAAATGCAGGAAGAGAATATAGAAGGAAGGTTGGCTACCTTTCTTCCTAAATTATAGCAGGCACAAATCATAAGTTACCAGGGCATTCACATTAGGGTTTGATAGAAGCAAGGAAATCATTTGGCATTTAGAACTCACACTCTAAGAGGAATCTATTGTGCAGGAAACAAAGCTCCCTAATTATAGTGAACTAGGAAAATAGAGAAATCGAGTTGGGATTTATTCTTGAAACCAAACAACATGAAGATAGAGTGGTCTAAGGGGAAAGAGTGACTCCTATTGAAAAGGAGATATCAAAACCTACTGATCATTTTGCAAAATTATATTACATGTGAGGGTTGTTTCAACCTCACGTTCCTTTACCATATCAGGATCTTATCACATTTCGAAGGACAAAGGCTTAACTTGCCCTAATTTTTATGGAAGTTGTTGACCAAGATGGCAGTCGCGGCATAAAGAAAAGTGTACACCGAGACGATGGATTGAAATCTGCATCATCACAGTCTCATGAAACTATTAGTTTTTTAGGAGCTCGGGAAGAAAGATGACACCTAGGATAATTTCATAGCTTGGAACCAATTTGGGGAAGTTAAAAAAGAAGAAATCGAACCTAAGCATGAGGACGTAGGAAGAGAATGCAAAGATCTTGATGATCCAAAATTGGATCCAGGAGCTTGATGGGGCTCAAAAAGGCCTAAAAATCAAAGTTCTTAGAATGGATTCAAAATGGACTTGTGCATAGGTCTCATCAATACAAACCCAATGCAACTTGAACGGGATCAAACAGATGTCGTATGCTCCTGATATGGGGATCTGTTCATTTTTCCAAACAAGCAAAAAAGGATGATTGTACAGTCTGTACAGTGCCACGTGGTAGTTGAATGTACAGGCCATACAGTTGTACAGCTGACGTGGCAGGCACAGTTGGAAGCTGACCATACAGTGATTGGGCCTACAAACTGACATGTGGTAGGGTGATTGGGCATACAGACTGTTGACGTGGCAGGTACATGTGGACCAATCTGGGGGTGACATGTGTCACCACTACAAGGGTGACATGTGGCATGCACGTACATATGACGTGGCATGCATGTACAGTGTATGTATGACACATGTCAGACAGTGTTGACAGGGCATATGAGGTGGCAGTCACGTGTGGTAGAGCTGGACCAGTCATAATTTGACACTTGGCATCAGATTCAACGAATGAAGAGGTGCCATGTCGTCCAAACATGGGCTGCCACATGGTACCCATTCGTTGGTGAAAGTTTATGCCAAAATTTTGGAGTTCACAAGGTTTGATCGTGCGACCTCCCACCGAGCCGAATGACTTGGGAGGTTCGGGCTAGCCAGCCCGCCCTCGTGTTGGTCCTTAACCCTTATCCGCATACATTTTATTTAAGTTTAAAGGTGTGTAGTATGGGCGGAGGTTAGGGCTGGGGCTGGGCCCCAGCCCCCGGTTTTGGCACACACCATGCGACTTTACCCTGGTGCTATACTCTGGGATAAGGGATGGGTGCAGAGGCCACAGACTAGCAATGGAATCCATATGACTAGGGGCAGATACCAACAACTGGGCGTGTCAATCAGCCCTCAATTCCTTTTGAAGCGATATACGACCAAGGGTTGTTGAGAAGGGGCCAGCGCGCAGCCCCTAGGGGGCTGACGCTTGGCCACATGGTACCATGTGACCTGGAAAAGGGGGGTGTGCATCCATTTTGGGGGGCTTGTTTCATTATTTTCCCAAAAGTGGGTTTATTTACTTTATTGTAGTGAATTTTATGGATTTTAGGCATGTTTTTGGATATTTTTGGCCAATATTGGGGGATATTGGGCCCTTTTTGAGGCCAGATCTTGGGGGGAAGTTGGGATATTGTTACCAACTTAAAATCTATATAAACCAGAACTTCTTGAGGCCATGAGAGGAGATTTAGAGAAGGTTTATTCTAAATATTTTCCAAGCCAAAGCCATTTTTATGCAGGGAAGCTGTTGAGGAGCGCACCTTTGTGCGCCATTTCTAGGAGCTTCGATCATCCAATTTCAGTGTCGTTTATTTTTTTGAGTTCCAGAGATATGGTAGAACAAGACCAGATCAGTTTTGTAACCTTTTGGCACTGTTTTGATGTCATTTTAAATATTTGAACAGAAATAATAAAGCCTCACCCACTGAGACAAAGGCCCGGAGACGTAGGCGAGATTGTTGAACTTCGTTATCACATTGGTGTTAAGGTTTGATGTTGTTTTATAATTTATTTTAGATATGTATATGTTTATGTGGCTTTCATATTTATTCCTCTTTCATTTAGCTTCCTAATTGGTAAATTAACACAAGCTTAATAACTCAACCATTGTCGTGTAAAAGATCATTTCAGATCAAGTGGTATCATACTATCAGAGCTAGTTGACGTTTGGATTTGAGTTTTGCATGTTAACCAGGAAAAAGCTACATTGTGTTGAAGGCAATCTTGTTGAAGAGAATCCATTGATTTGATTGAGAAAGAAAACTTCTCAAAGCGAGAAGATGGCTTCGGAAGAGGGACTTTCTCAGGATGAGAAAGAGTTTCGAAAAAATTTCTTCATCATGTCGGAGATGATGAAGGTTTTGTATGATGATTACTTGGAACAGAAGAGACTGAATCTGGGTGAATATTTAAAGGGAAAAAGTGAAGAAGGAGAGGATCCTCCTCAAATTCCTCCTTCACCTCCATCTTCACCTCCTTCTTATTCAAGTTCAAGTTCCAAATCCAATGCAAAGAAACATGTCCATAAACATCAGAATGAAATGCCTTTATTAAAAATTGATGTTAAATTCAAATTACCCATGTATGATGGTGAAGTTAATGCAGAGAGACTTGACAATTAGTTCAGACAGATGGAGGTTTATTACAGTGTGCAATAGATCAAGGATGAGGCAACTCATATCAAGTTGGCATCACTTAGACTTGCAGGCACAACACTCATATGATGGCAAAGCAAGTTGCAAAATGGCACGCAACAAGTGGGTAATATATTTCCATCATGGAAAAGTTTTATTTCTGCAATCAAAAAAAAAATCTATCCTTTGGGTTATAAAGAGAAAGCATTAATTGAATGGAAATATTTAAAACTAAGAAAAGGAAAAACAATGCAAGAATACACCGATGGCTTTCATAAAATGGAATTGATGTTAGATATTCCTTTACATACCCAAGAAAATCTTATGAAGTATATAGGAGGTTTACCTACACATATTTGAAATATTGTATTCATGTTTGGACCAACTAATCTTGATGGGGTTTATGTTCAATCGACATACATTGAAGTAAGGAAAACAAGTGTTGGTGTATCAGGGGAATCATCTTCAAGGAAAGAGGACAAAAGGAAGTGGCAAGGCAAGAAGGCAAAGGAAGTGGCAAGAAAGGAAGAGAAACCCTCTTGCAAGCATTGCAAGAAAGAGGGGCATGATGAGGACCGTTGTTGGCAATTGCATCCCGAGAAGAGACCGAAGTGGTTTAAGGAAAAGAAAGGGAGGCAAGCAATTGCAGCAACGACACGACTAATAGACTTGGGATCGGATTCAGGTGATGAATCAAAAGTCCCATTGGTTGGTATGACAGGTAAAATTGGTGAAGGATTTGATTGTTTAAGTAACTTGTTTCACATAAGGGTCATCAGGAGGCACACTAAGGTTGACACATTGATAGATAGTGAATCTCAATCTAACCTAATTTCAGAGGAATTGGTTAAGCAATTGGGATTAAAAACACAGATGCATCATAAGCCCTACACACTTAAATGGATAAGCAACAATCATCAAATGCACATAACCAAGCAGTGCACATTAAAATTTGCAATTTCATCTAAGTTTGTAGATGAGGTAACATGTGATGTGGTGCCACTAAGTGAACGTGGAATGGTCTTAGGTAGTCCATACTTGTATGATCGTAAAGCAGTCTTCTACAGAACAAAGAATCAATATCATTTAACCAAAGCAGGTCAAGAATATGTGGTTCATGCTCATCATGTAAAGGAAAATAAAACTCTTCAAACTGTGGAACAATTAAGAAAGGCGGCTCAAGCAAGAAACACACCTATAATTGTTTTAAATCAAGTAATTGTTCTTAATCAAGAACAGGAGATGATTGTAGAATGGAAAATCAATCACAGTTTGCTTCAATATAAGCTATTGTCGTACAAATATTACAAACATATCAGCTCATTTGCAATCATATTTTTTATTCTATCATTAGTAATGTTGTCTACATGGATGATAGTGGCTTCAGTAAGATGTGACAAGCTACAAATGGATATCAATATGATGTTAATTATCATGATTGTGTTACAGTTGATCTTAATGAGACAGGTGCACAGGACAAAGTTCAAAGACATGGAACAAGCCAGGTGGCTTATCTCGAGCTTGATGACTGGTCAGTAACCTTTTGGGGACCAAAAGGTCCTTAGTGGGGAGGTGTGATCCAGAATTGGATCTAGGAGCTTGATGGGGCTCCGAAAGGCCTAAAAATCAAATTTATCAGAATGTCTTAAAAACGAACATGTTCGTAGGTCTCGTCAATATGAACCCAACGCAACTTGAACGGGATCAAACGGACATCATATGCTCCTGATATGGCGATCTGTTCATTTTTCCAAATAGGCAAAAAAGGATGATTATACAGTATGTATAGTCCATACACATGGCAGCTGGTTGTACAGATCATATAGCTAACATGGTAGGCACATTTGGCAGCTGACCATACAGTGACTGGGTGTACAGACTAACACGTGGCAGGGTGACTGGGTGTATGGACTGCTGACGTGGTAGGTACATGTGGACCAATCTAGGGGTGACATGTGTCACCACTGCAAGGGTGACACATGGCATGCCCATATAGATGACGTGGCACACCCGTACGACATATGTACGACACGTGGAAGACAGTTATGATAGGGTAGATGAGGTGGCAGACACGTGTGGCAGAGCTAGACCAGTCGGCATTTGACACTTGACATCAGATTCAGCAAATGAAGAGGTGCCACGTGGCACCCATTCATTGGTCAAGTTTATTCCAAAATTTTGGAGTTCACAAGGTTTGATCGCGAGACCTCCCACCGAGCCGAATGACTTGGGAGGGTCGGGATAGCTAGCTCGCCCTCATGTTGGTCCTTAACCCTTATCTGCATACATTTTATTTAAGTTTAAAGGTGTGTAGTATGGGTGGAGGTTAGGGCTGGGGCCCCGGTTTTGGCACACACCATGCGGCTTTACCTTGGTGCTATACTCTGGGATAAGGGATGAGCGCGGAGGCCACGGACTAGCAACGGACGTCATATGACTATGGACAGAGACCAGCAGCTGGGTGCACCGATTAGCCCTCGGTTCCTTTTGAAGCGCCATACGACCAAGGGTTGTGGAGGAGGGGCCAACACACAACCCCTAGGGGGCTAGAACGCGTCCATTTTGGGGGGATTGTTTCATTATTTTCCCAAAAGTGGGTTTATTACTTTATTATAGTGATTTTTATGGATTTTAGGCATGTTTTTGGAGATTTTTGGCCAATATTGGGGGATATTGGGCCCTTTTTGAGGCCAGATCTTGGGGGGAAGTTGGGAGATGGTTACCAACTTCAGATCTATATAAACCAAGCCTTCTTTAGGCCATGGGAGGATATTCAGAGCAGGTTTATGCTAAATATTTTCCAAGACAAAGCCATTTTTATGCAGGGAAGTTGTTGAGGAGCGCACCTTTGCGGGCCATTTCTGGGAGCTCTGGTCATCTGATTTCAGTGTTGTTTCTTTTGTTGGTTTCCAAAGATATTGTAGAACAAGACCAAATCATTTTTGTAACCTTTTGGCATTGTTTTGATGTCATTTTAAATCTTTGAATAGAAATAATAAAGCCTCACCCACTGAGACAAATGCCCGGAGACGTAGGCGAGATTGTCGAACTCTGTTATCACATTGGTGTTATGGTTTGTTGTTGTTTTATGATTTATTTCATATCTGTATATGTTTATGTGGATGTCATATTTCTTCCTCTTTCATTCATCTTCCTAATTGGTTAATTAACACATTCTTAATAACTCAACCATTGTTGTGTAAAAGATCATTTCGGATCACTTGAAGAGAAACTTGAAGGGAACGAAGAAAAGTATGAGGAGGCTGAAAAATAATGTGGAGAAGCTAAGGAACTTGAAGAGGTACCGGAGGAGGAAAAAAGGGAATCGGTTATGAATGAAGCTGACCCCAAGTTTGAAGAAGAGGATGAAGACTTTTGTGTTATCTCGAGCATAAAGAAGCCTAAAGTACAAAACAATAGAGGGGTTTCAGTGACACCTAATCCACCAAGGATGACAAGGAGTCAAACCACCAGACTTGCTAGATAATCAATTCAACCTTAGAGAACAACATAGAAAGAGGTAATCCTCAAAACCCCTCCAAATAAAAAGAATTTAAAGACTCTTGGTGAAACAATAATTGTGCATGAGCAGTCTTTAGAGCAGAATGAATTGCATGGTGACCCCGAAATTGCAAAAAATTTTGAGGAAATCCAATCATGTAGTTTTCCCACAAATGAAAGCCTAGGAGAAAAGATGGTGGATGAATTAATTGGTGTTGACAACTCAGCAAGAAAGGACAACAGGGTTGGTATATCAAAGAGAAAAATCAAGGAGATAGTAGTTGTAGACGAGTTCATTAAAAACAAAAATATATTGTTGAAATATTCTAGTGTCATATTCCAAGAAAAAAATTTCCTAGTTGAAAAAGGAGAGCAAGAGTTCGCTAAGAAAGGATTGACAATGGTACAAGCAAGCCAAGAAGCTTTGCTTATGAAATCAAAGGATCAAGGCCAGAATTGAAGGATTGCATCGAGGAACTTTTGAACTCAATGTATATGCTCATGCAACCATCCTGGCCTAACATAGGACTCATAAAGTATCAACAGTTTTGGAAATAATTTTTGAAGGGTGATTGAAGCACCGGTTTTTCACGAGGACATGCAACTCCTCAGGCATGGGGCAGATGTAGGGTCCTTGTTTTGATGTGTTTTGGTATAGTCTATAGGACCTTGTCTTACTGTTTACCTTTCCATTTTTCATCCTATTACCCTACAATGACATATCCTTTACCATTTTCCCTTCAAAATGCGTTTTTGGTTCAAAGAAAATTATCTTAGCCTAAGTATTTCATTTTTCCTTGTTTAATGAATGAAATGTGCTTAATTATTCGAGCTGATGAAATTACTCAAACATTCATGTAGTTTGTTGAACAGGTCTTGTAGTCACCTCGACGATTGAGATATTTGCCACTCATTCCAGTTGATTTGAAGATATGGGTTATGTAGATAATCACATACACATGGGAATCTACCATATGATTTGGCCAACACTACAATAGCATAAGTGCTAGTGCTGGTCCACATTCCAATCAATTTCTATAGTGTGTACGAGGTTGTCACAATTTCATGCCTTTTGTCATGAAATCATAAAGGATTTACTTATATGAAATTATGTTGGTTCAATTAGTTTGTCTAAATCCAAAAATGTAATTTCCTAACTATCTTTGGTGGATTGCATGAGATTGGAATTTTAAGAGTTGTTCATCTTTAGTTTGAATATCATTGTATAAATACCATAGGCAATTATGCCCGAACATATGAATTGATAGATTGATAATAGCATTAATGCAAATCATATTTATTTGTTGCATTCTTGAGTGTGTAAGTTTTTAGTGATCATACTTCTAAGAGAAGGCAGATCCCCCTTCATCTCAGAAGTAGCACCCTAGTTGTTTTATTTACTTTGTTACTTTAGGATTAATTGTAGTTTGGTTATTGGTAATCAATTCATTCAATTCATTTCAATTCATGTAGACATTTTAATTTTGTAATTAATTAATGTTGCAATTTCATTCATGTTTTATTTCATCTAATGCTTGTGAACATGAAGCTTCATGTTTGATTGTTTGATGGTCTAGTTGGTGATTCTCTAGGAAAGAATTGTCCAAAGTTGTATATCTATGCAATTGATGATTGTATTCACTAATAAACAACTTCCCATAATAATTACCTTGATCACATGTATTAGTTGTTTTATTTTGTTGCTTTTATTTCAGTTAATGGATGTCAATCTAACTAGTAGAGTGGATCCAACAAAGCAATGTTGAGTGTACCAATCTATACCTAACCCACAATTCAACTTTAGAATGTCCAGTGTTAGATGAGAAACTAGATTGAATTCATTTCATAGCTTATTGGAATGGCGTGTATTTGAGATTTGTTATGCATATATTTTTCCTAGTGCTTCTAAGTATACAAACCCGAATTGATAATTAATGTATTGAATTCATATCATATAATTCACCCAACAAATATTTGGGTATCCACGTTATATAAACCTATCACTTTCAACAAATATTTTGGGTCTGGATATGATCTAAGGCGTGAATACATCCAGAATCTAGGTCTCTATATTATCTGGTCATGCCACATTGTATATTGACCCCAGAGCCAGATATAATTCATAGTGTAAAGTCATCCAGGATCCTTGTCATACTATAAGCGATTCATTGATCCGGATGTAATTCTAAACATAAAGTCATCTGAGATCTAGGAATTTATATAATACATTTTCACATTACTTCCTAGATCCAGATGTGATAACTGCTCATACAACAAGACACATCAACCAAAATAAAAGACACATGCAGACTCATAGGACTAGCTCGGACCGTATAAAATCAACCATATGTTGACATGACACATGATTCGATTGTTGAGGAGGCATTATGGCGTTGGCATCTAGATTAATTTGAAAAAATTTAGGCATGTGGGCATCTAGATCACCACCTATAGGTAATGTATTTATCAACCCCCGATGTGTATGTAATTCCAAATGTAGATTCATCCGGAACCCGGAAATCCAAATAAACATGAAATTAATTTGTGATGTTCCTTCGCGGATATGGATATAATCATGGAATGAATTGAATTCGAATATCTGGGTATCTAGGTTGTTGAAAATATTACCACTTTCGCTTCTTCAGATACGGATACAAGTTAAGCATAAAACCCATCCAGAATCCGACTTACTCCAAAAGCACAATATTTCTTTGATCCACATTTCTCTTGTTAAAATCATAGAAACAAAAATAAATTAAAACAAACTAAAAAAAATATATAACAATTACAAAATAAATCGAATAATATTATGCACAAATATAATAAAATCAATTTTAACTAACAAAATTTCATAATAAAAGTGAAAAATTAGAAGGGTCCCCATTATTTACAACAAAAAACTAATATACAAATGGGGGATTGTTGTCTAGCTACAACAATTGGCGACTCATTAGGAGAACTAATTATCTATATTATTAATATAACGAGGCTTTAGTTTATTAAAAATTAGATTATAAGTTTCAAAAGATCTTTAAACATTGTAAGGTCTTGTGGGTCCCACATAAGACAAATTTAATAATATAAAACCAAAATTTTGAGTACTTAATATCTATTGTATATTTTAAACAATGAATCCAAACTAGGGATAATTTAATTTATACTATCCTCATACTATTGAATAGAAAAGGTACAACTATGGATTTTTATGATAAGTAGACATCTATATAAGTGTATTATCTACCTCTTCTTCCTGACATTGCTTCGCTACCCACAAGCTTACATAGCCCCAACGAAGGTGTCTCGGTACCATACAAGCATGGCCCTGCTCCCAGTGAACGTCCATAACCCCGACATGTTTACCTGTACTTCCCACACTTTACAGTGCTTTCAATTTCCTTATATTAATTAATTTCACCCTTTTGATTTTGTTTGTAAAAATTACAATATGCAATTGGGTGAAGGAAGCAAGGTGGTACAAGAGATAATTTTATTTTGAATAATAGATGTGATACTTTTTAAAAACATTAACCCCAAAAGTCTTCGTTAATCTATCATTGTAGAAGATTATTTTAATGTGGTGGGATGAGGGGTGGGATTCAAATAAAAGATAGATATAGACTTTTTCCTCTACTTGAAGAGGCAATTTAAAATAAGTCTTAGCGTTACTCCATAGTCACTAATCAATGCCAAAGATATGAAAATTGATGTAGATGTTTTCAGACAAAGAAACCCTATTTTAATGATAACAAAGTAAATATCATAATTGTCCAGCCTCTAAAAAATTCCCCAAACAAAAACCTAAAAACTCAAATTTTTAAATAATCAAAACATAAACAAAACAAAATAAAATGCACAAAAAATTTTAAACTAATCGTAAGGAATATGTGGAGTCAAACAAACACTCTAACCAATCAAACCAAAAATAGGCCCAAAGCACACTAACATATCAAAGAAACATACTGAAACCAAAATATGAGATGGTAAGTTAATTAGGCCTCTTTTATTAAGACACAAAATAGCAAACAAAAAATAGAAATTGGAAAATCTTGAAAAACAAAAATGAAAATGAATTCTAAACTAACTGCACAGTTATGACATCAATATTTAAATCATGAGAACCTAATTAATTAGGTTACATCTTAAGAACAATCAAACAACGATGTGTAACCAAAAGTGAAAATTTACTTCATTTTTCTCTCTTAGATAATTTTTTCTTCACAATCTTTTCACCTGAACATTTCATAACCAAAACCTTATATAATCTGAGATGATATTCGAATGTTAAGGTAGGATTGGAATATAAAATGTTTGACCAGAAAGACAATTTAATAATCAAGAGAGAAGAAGGGTAAGGGAAATATCCCCTGAATGTATCTCGATATTGGTTCATCTTCAGTTCGACCTCTTCATAATTGTATTATTTAAACAAAATAGATATAATCTAACTATAAAAGAATCAAACAAAACAAAGCTAACCAATCTACTTCTAAATCTATTATACGCTACATTGGTTATCAAAACTTACGTGAAATCATACTGCCAATGTAGTCATTCAAGTATTTCCAATCTTGCAAACATAAATAAGAAAAACATTAATAGAATAGATTAGAATACTCTTAAGCAAAATATAGGAAGAATTAATTTATGCTCAACTTTTGATCCTCTATTCACAAATAAAAAGATTATCATATTACCATTCCCTAGAAACCTTTTCAAATGAGAATCCTTCAACCAATTTGTAGTTACATCTTGAAATTGATAATATATAACATCATACCATTAAAGGTAAACCAAGGGTATGAAATACAACTTATGAGGATGAGCATTAAAAGTTGGATGAAATAAGCTTCTTGTGTTGATTCTACTATTGAAAGTATCAATTGGTTCCAAAGGTAAAGTAGGATAAAAAGGACCTAATATAATCATCATATTACTCAGAAGTCCCCGACCCTCCAAGACCGGGTAATGCTACCACGTGGAATACACACACACACACACCCACACACACACACATATATATAACATGAATTTTAATCGAATTAAAACACTTAACACATAATTATTGCTACCATACAAATGCAATTGAGATTAACAGTAAGTCCACATGCAACGGAACACATGATACATTTCAAGTAACCCAAAACATGCATAAAATACATAATTAAGTACAAAAATGATACTTATCTTTTAGTTGGAGTAAATCCACCAACTGTGTGCAGACCTTCCACGAACCTCCCGACCTTAGACCGTGTTGCTCATCACTCTCAGCAATAGGTCACCCCCGAGCTAGGACTAAACTCCACCGAAAAAGGGAAGTATAGGCTTGGCAAGGACAACAAGGAAGTTGCACAAAACAACAAGAAGGATATTTTATCCCAAGAGCCACTTATGCCCACAACTCATAGACCCTCATTCCGCACATGCTTGCTCAACCCCAGGAGAGTACACCTTCACTACTACAAGTCCATCGGCCAGTACACCTCCCTTACCTTGGGCTTCAACAACAAGTTGGACCAGAAGTCTCAGAGTACTGTAGCTGCTACGGGACTCCCTTCCAGGAGAACTCACTTCCCAACAAACTGTTGGAAGATTGGTTGTTGTCATTGATGTCAACCCTAGTCATGGGTTTTGGACC
>ML796364.1:378916-488533 GCA_009831015.1 Picea engelmannii
ATGAATTTTTGAAGATGACAAAGTGAATTGAAGAAGGAAGTACATGTAGGCCCTGAAGATAATTAAAAAAAAGAATTACAAAATAAGAAAGTGTCAGGTCGGCCCTAATGTTAAAAGGAAGTGACATAAATGGTATAAATAAAAACCATTATACATTCATTTGATACAAGTCGAATTTCAGAGGAAATAAGAAGTAAAGAAGGCCAGATTTCAAGGGAGGATGAAGTCTTTTGGTGATGTGTTCTAAGGTATGTTATTTTCAAGTCATCTTACCATTTTTTCTATAAAAAAAAATTAGAACAATTCAAATGGTGAAATCGCTATGGTATTGAGAAGACATATCAAGGTACCTCTGGTAAAAATTTCAGCTCTTCATTCGCTATAATTATGGAGATACACTCTGTGGAAGATAGGGTTTGTGACCAGTCCTGAAGCTAGTCAATAAACAGGTGTCCCGGGTAAAACAGTCATAACTTATTCATCGAGAATCCAAATGAAGTGGGACAAATTTCATTGGAAAGAGTACGGACTTTAGTTTCTTGTGTGTGAGTTTTAGAATTGGATGTTCATTATTGAGCGCGGGGAATTATGTGCAAGTTCACTCTCCTAAATAGACCAGAATTGAATAAAGTCTACCATTCTTTCTATAACCTCTTTTTGGGGAGGATTCAAGGAGTGAAAATTGGAGGAGTTTCAGAGAATACATTGAGTAATATTATCTACAGGATCACAGTAGTCCAAGAATTGAAGAATTGCAGAAATTGAAGAAGTCTCAGGAAGCATTATCAGGTTCTATGTGATGATTGGTTGATGGTGATGATTTAATGTAAAGTTTTATTATCTCTCATATATTCTTGGGTGGAAGGAAGGGGCAAGGATGGAGAGTTCAAATTTTCAGTATTTATTGTAATCATAATTCAATTGCAATATGTACAAAATATTATGCAGTGATCTTAGAATTTCCTGCACCTAGCAATTCAATCACAATTACCCAACAATTAATAAACTAGAATGACTCGTCATTCTATGCATATGCATGTTCATAATTAATAACAGTAAGTTCATTATTTCTTCTTCTTAACAAGAAAATTTGTTGTAGTCAATGCTCATGTGACTACTTGACTTGCAACTTTCCTATTGAAATGTCTAACACCTCCTTGAAATGTCCTCAACTTCATGAGTTAACAACATTTCAGTTGTTAGTAGAAATTATTTCCATGCAATAATATATATGCATGTACTTACAAAACACATTCAATCATTGCATTTAGTATACAATTATGTCACTTATTATGCATGAGTTCAATTCTCAATGCATAATTAATCAGTGCACCTTGCATTGGATTACATAATGCTCTTTATCTCAGTCATGTATCTCACCATCCATAAGTTGGAATTTGGGCCAATGTGTTGACACTTTCTCCACACACTTCCTATTGTCTTCCCAATTAATTGGATGCCTTCCTTTTTGACCCAAAAACTACACCAAGAATATAATTATGTGGTGTTCATTAGTGTTAGCAAAAAGGTTGCAGTCCAAGTTTTATTTAAAGGTAGGAAGATTTTAGTACCTATGTGGTTCATAACCTTTCCATATATGTACCTTGCCATATCCAACCATCTCCTGGTCTCATACATGACTAGCTTACTGGCATTCATTCCTATAACAAGTTCTTATCTTTTAATTCTTTGGTTATTACTCCATAACCAAATTAACATGACATTCTACTATGTCAGTGTGTGCATTCAGAAGATAAAAAAAATCTTTGAATTAATACAGGCCTCCAACCTTTACCACATCTAGTGGTAAGCATTCAATAATATAATCATGTGATTTTATAAAATAATTGTGGCTGAGGAAAATCTTACCTAAATTTCCTTTCAGCAATTATGCAAAAAGAGTAATAAAAAAACTCATACCTGCATGACTGCCATTAATAAATTTTATACTACATGAATGTCTGATGGAAGTAGAAGATTTCATGCTTCTTTTATAAAAATTATAACCAACACTTCAACTCTTTGTTGCTTCCCTCCTTATGCAGCAACCTCACCAACAACACTTGCAAACATGCAAGCATTCTTTCCTTTGGCTAACCCAACAAGTCGTAACAGACTTGCTGCCACAGAAATTGCAGCAACTTCTTTCCCATGTGCAACTTTTCCTTCCTAAACCCAGAAGTCTTCAATTCTTCCTGGATTCATGAATCTTCTTGTGCTCTCATTGTAGTCATTGTACATGACTATTTCTTCCCTGAGCACTTTCGACGCAATGCCCCTACCTCAGCGGGGTCTGTTGATCTCTCAGTCAAAGGATATTTCCAAATGTTGAGTCGGATTGACTCTTTGGGCCTTTGCTATACCCCTATTAATCTTACATGGGTCCCCTTTCCTTCTGTGTGCAAGTCCTGATAGACCCACGGGCTATTCCTGCGCACTTCCAAAACTCCAAGTTTCAAGCACTAGCCCCTTTTTCAGTAGCCCTTTCCTTCATATGACCATGGGCTAAGACCTCATAGAAAACTATGATTGCGGACATGGGTAAGAGTGGTTTTAGGCCAACCCTCTTTTCGCCCGCTCTCATATTTTTAACATCCGAGAAAGTTTTGGCCCTGCAATCCAGCTTGTTCATCAACCTCCAATCCCTTGGCGATGATCCGCGATCAACAGCTTCTATATATCCTCCTTCCACATGCGATCCTATATCTGCATGATCTGTCGACATGTAGCTCTTCCAAATCAACGGCTATGGTTGATTCCGGCTCTCCGACCCTTGGGAGTTTCAACTCTCAACTATCTGCTTTTCCACATATGACAATCTTCTGGAGTGGAAGATATGTTGGCACCTATCCTCAACAATTGGATGGTTGTTAAAACCTTGGGCCAAATGATTAAAAACCAGAGATGAATCATGACAATCCAATAGTGTAAAATTATGGCATTCCCATTTTGTAGAGAGGGAAAAATTAATAAAAATATGGTTATCATCAAAACGCCCTAGTGCATTAGATTGCTCATTTTCAAAAAACAAAACATGATGACTATAAGACTCCTTATTTCTTCCAATAATAGGTGTATTAATATTAAAGGAAACGATGTCATAATATGTGTCTCTAAGTGAATCTTCCTCCTCATTAAAATATTGGTATGGAATATAATCAAATTGTTTCATATGAAATAATTCATGGTTTTCTTCCTTAATATGAAAATCATCATCACTTTGCATCCAAAAGGAATCTGGCCTTGAAGGCATAATTTTAAATATATCAAATGAAAAATTATGTAGATCGAGGCCTTCAAAGAAATTAGGATATAAATAAGTAAAATGAGTTAGAAATAAGAATATGAAATGATTCCCTTATGTTGTCATCATTCTTATTTATTATATTCATAAAGTACTCTCACTTTCTCACTTCTAGATCTATATAATGCTCAGATGATGAACTCTCAAGAATTTTACAAGGGAGTTGTTTGAAATTTGTATGTTCAATGGAAAAATCTGAACTCCTAATCATTGAACAATTAATTGTTTTTTTCTCTTTGAATGATTGGTAATATTGAATGTTCATGCATAACATCTTCCACAATATTTGTCTTTTTCTCTAAGCATGATGAAATCTATTGAACAAGATCAATGTCATCTATTCTAATTGACTTACTTGTATCTTGGATCTATTCCACAGAAATGTTTGAACAAATATTTTCATCGAAAGAACATTCATGTTCATATGAAATTAGGTTTTGAAGTGGGAAACATATATAATTAGAGTTAGAAGATTAAAAATTTGTTTTGTCAAGATGGTCGGTAGAATTCTCAACAACAATGATTCCAAAAGAAGTTGGTTCTCTATCATTGTTTTGTTCACAAGACACTTCTTCTAATTCTTTTAATATTAAATATTCAAAAGTGTTGTAAGTTTCTTCAATCATGTGGACATGTTTCTTTTCTATTTCTACCTCTGTGGAAACCTCAATAAGGATAGGAGTTAAAAATTCAACTTGAGAGGCTCCCCCTACATCCAAATGAAGAAATGTTGGAGAAACATTATCAGGAATCAGTGGAGAATTTTGTAAAAGATTGTCTTCTTCCTAATCTAAATCCATATGAGTGAAGAATGAACCTAACATATGTTGAATATTTTTGGGGTCTTATTGTGAATAAAATTCAACTTGTGAACTATCATCTTGATCAGAAGAAAAAAAAATGATTGATATTGCGTATCATAAATAGAAATAAGGTAAAGAAATAATTTATGAAACTGTAGTTTGGAAGGTTTATCATCAAAGGAAGCCTATGAAAAACTTGATTGAACCTTTCATATAAAGAACCTATTGATTGATTAGTTTATTTTCTAATATTAATCAATTCATTGTATAATCTATCAAAATCATAATCCTCAAAAGCAAGCAAAAATTCATCTTTGAATTGTTTCCAATTGCGAATAAAGTCATCTAGAAAAGCTTCAAACCATTGCTTGATTCGACCTTTGAAAGTCAAGGAGAAAAATATGCATTTTACAAGATCATCAGTCACTTTCAAAACTTACAATTAGAAATGAAATGCCTAAGATATTCAGATGAAGATCTACCACCTTCACCATCAAATACAATTTTTTTCAAGATATCAAGATATCATTGATCCATTTGCAGTTAACGCATTAAAAATGAATGACTCCACAAGGATAAATTGTCATCCGACCCTCTTTCTAGGGCCAATTGTTGACATGTGGGAAAATTCATTCTTGAAACAAGGAATCATCACCCAATCAAGGCCCCAATTAGGCCTATACTCATTTTGTAAGGTGATGTCCTTCAGTATGTGGGCTCAGTTACTACCAAATAGATTTCTCCTCGAAAGGAGGCTTTCATTAACAATTTCCTAAATCCTAAATGGAGTCCTATTTAATTATGCAAATGCAATCCTATATATAATCATAATATAAGAGTGATAAAGAGATTGATTATAGGAATGTAATTCATTACTATAATATAAGAAGAAATTTGGTATTCTTCCATCATAAGTCACACCGCATATTCCAATAACATGAATGAGAAGAAATTCCACATATAAATGGTATTAAAATATGTCCCAATAATCAACACTTGATATTAGACACAATATAATATAATTTATTGTTGAATGCAAGGAAATAGTTCGTTCATTCAATAATACATCAAGCAAAAATACAGATATAGTTATTTTATGAATAAATAGGTATTCATTAAATTACAATAAAATTACTGTCACATTTGTGTATGATCAAATTGAAGAATTTAAAATTGTGAAAATAGTTTCACATGAAGACATGAATGATAAACCTGTATGATTCACAATAATGCAAAAACACATAATCTAGCATTCACTTGAGCATAATTCTCCAAAAGATTGAATCGTTTACTCTATAATCAAAACTAATAATAGTATATTGTTTGAATACAAATCTTTCATCTTCTAGCAAGAATTCCTAATGCTCAAAATTTATGATAGCAAGAACTCTTCACACCAGAAAAACCCCTCTCCTTCTCTTGATAAAAATATACAAGAAAAATCACAAGGATTTCGTAGTCTTCCTTCCTATGTGCCTAATAAAAATATACTATCAGAAACTCAGAAGTCCCAGCCCCCTAGAAATAAATTCCAACCCCCTTTCTCTATAGAAAGAGTTGATATTTTATACTAGTCTATTACATCTCCATTATCCATTCAACTTTCTTAAGACTTTCATTGTTATAACAGTTTCAATAATTCTGTAAAACAAAATATGGAGTAAATTTCTCATTCGTAATATTGTTGTAAATCTTCTCCACTTATTTTAAAGGATTTTTGTTTGCATTTGATCTAGTATGTTGAATGTCTCCATGCTTTTATTGGACCCTAAACATGAATAATTTCCATAATGTGTGCTCCTGGTCTTCATGACTATTTTCTTCATCCTAAAAATCTGCATACAAAAATAAACATAATTATTTAAAAAAAAAAAAAAAAAATTCTAAACAAATGTATAAAATCTATTCATTTCAATGATTCGATTAAAATTAAAACTGATTTAATTATTATTTTAGTTCAACTCTATTTTGAAAAGATTGCAGGAGAAAATGATGGACACATAAACAAATTTCCAGTTCTTTTGAGTTTTAAATGGTCACATCTATTATACCACATTGACAGGGTCAAAATAAAACACTTAGTTTATAAACATTTCCTCACACATGCTTATCATAAGTTATGATTTTAGTGTACTTGACAATATATAGGTTAAATTTTAGCCCTGACCATAGTCAAAAACTCAATTTTTGATCGCCACGTAATCTTGAATGTGTCATTGTACATGAGTTAGGACACATGGGATAGGTAGAGTGACATTGTGACTGATTTGGCTTGAAAAAAATAAAATATTTGAATATCATGGGTATCTGGGTATCTAGGTCACATAAACCTATCACTTGCATCAAGTCTCTTGGATTCGTATATGATCTAAGGTGTGAAGACATCCAGAATCTGGGTCTCTGGATTATCTGGTCATGTCACGTTGTAGATTGACCCTAGATCCAAATATAATTCATAGTGTAAAGTCATATAATTCCAAGCATAATGTATTGATCAAGCGTGGATCCAGATGTAATTCCAAATGTAGATTCATTTAGATAAACATGAAATAAATTTGTGATGCTCCTTCTCAAATCTAGATATAATCGTAGAATGAATTGCATTTGGATATCTAGGTATCCTGGTTGCTCAAAATATTACCACTTCCTCATCTTTGGATGTGGATACAAGTTAAGAATAAAACCCATCTGAAATCTAGCTTACTCCAAAAGCACAATCTTCCTTTGATATGGATTTCTCTTGTTCAAATCATTGAAACAAAAATAAATTAAAACAAACTCAAAAAAAAATCATAACAACAAAATAAAAAATAAATTGAATAAAATTATGTACAAATATAATAAAATCAAATTTAACTAAGAAACGTTCATAATAAAAGTGAAAATTTAGAAGGGTCCACGCTATTTACAAAAAATTGATAAACAAATGGGGGGTTGTTGTCTGGCTACAAGATCTACATACACTGTGAAGAGGAATAAGATCAAGAATTGGAACCATCAAAAGATATAGATCTATAAGAGAATACTCCAATGATATCATGTCATACATTGTCTACTCCAATGATAAATCGTTTCATCCTTGAATAGTAAGTTGGGTTCTTTGCCAGGAATATTGTGCTTTAACTGTTGCAATTTATCTTCATATCTCTCTACTAAATCTTAATCCTTGAACATAGTCAATGTATCCAGACTTCTTCTTTGCTTCCATGAGTGGCTACCATGTATTCAGCTTTTTTTTTTTACAAGGATATGACTGCATGTCGCTTACTCATCTAGCTTATTTCTCTAGCAAACATCTTGAATACCTATCTACTAGTTGACTTTCATTGATCCATATGTCCAACCCAGTCGGCGTCGACAAAGCCATGTAAATTTACTTCCCTATCAACTTCAGGTTTCCCTTGGTAACATAGAGCATAATATTTTATGCCACACAAATACTTGAACACTCTCTTGACAACATTCCAGTGACCTTTCCCAAGTTTCTACATGTATATGTTCAATAATACCACTCCATGAGAAATGTCTGGTCAAGTGCATACCATTGAATACATCAGAATACCAATGACACTAGCATAGGGAACATATGTCATGTCCTCTATTTATTTATGTGTCTTTGGACGTTGTTCAACATCTAGTCTTGCTCCTACAGGAATTGTCACCTTTACTGGTTTGCAATCCTACTTGTTGAAATTCTTCGAGATTATTTTGATATACTTTCTCTAATTTAACCAATATTTTTAACTACCCAATATCTCTTGATCTCCATTCCCAAAATGAAGTTCATTGAACTGAGATCCTTCATGTCGAACTTGGAGGAAAACTACATTTTCACCTCCTTGATTGCATCCATGTTGTTTCTTACTAGCAACATGTCACCAACATACAAAGCTACATATATGAAACACCCACCTTCTTCCTTGGAATATGCACAGTGATTAGCCTTGCTTATCACAAATCTCAAACTAAGGATGTATGTGTCAAACTTTTGGTACCACATCCTTGGTGATGTCTTTAGACCATAAAGGGATCTTTTCAATTTTCACACTAGCTCTTTCTTTCCCTTTACTACAAATCCTTCAGGTTGTTTCATGTAGATTTTTTCTTCCAAGTCCCCATGTAGGAACATTGTCTTCACATCCATTTACTTTATTTCAAGATCAAGTGTTGCAGTCAGAGACATTAGTACTCTAATGGAAGTTAATTTTGAAACAGGGGAAAAATATCTCACCGAAGTCAACTCCTTTGACTTAGGAATATCCTTTTGCTACCAGTCGAACTTTGAATTTCTCGACTTGACTTGTTGCATTCAACTTTTTCTTAAACACCCACTTGTTATTGACATATTTCCTTCCACTAGGTATCTCAACCAAATCCCACGTCTCATTCTTGTGCAATGATTCCATCTCTTCGACCATGGCATCCTTCCAGAGCTGACCCTCTGTCAAGTTGACTTCCTCCCTGACTGACTTGGGCTCCTCATTAGTGGAATATAACACAAATGCAGAACAAAAATTAGGTGGATTGTACCTTTTGGTTGGTTTCCTTACTCATTCATACCTTCTTACAACCAGAGTTGCTTGTTCCACCTCTTCATCTGATTCAATCAACTCATCTAAATCATGTTCATCTTTCCTCAGTTCAAGCATCAACTTCTCTAGTTCTTTGTTTGTTTCAACCCCTTCAGACTTGGAAGTTTCTTTAACTTCCCTAAAGACCACATCTCGACTGTACATTTTATTTCTTGACAATGGATCCCATAACTTATATCCTTTCATTTCATCCTTGTAGTCGATGAAAATACGCTTAACTGCTTTATTATCCAACTTGTTCCTCTTTTCTTTGGGAACATGCACAAATGAATCACAACCAAATACTTTGAGATGTGAAAGTGAAGGATTTTTACCAAACCATTCTTCATGTGGAGTCATGTCGACCAGTGTTGATGAAGGAGACCTATTTACCAAATATTTTGTAGTGTCAATTTCCTTTGCCTAGAATTCGTGTACGATCCCAACACCACCAAGCATGCTCCTTGTCTTATCCATCAAATTCTTGTTCATTCTTTCAATGACTCCATTTTTTTGTGGGGTATATGGTGTGGTATTTTGGCATGCTATGACACACTACTTGCAAAACTTATCAAAATCCTCTCCATAGAATTCACCTCCATTGTCAATTCTCAACATCTTGGTCTTTTTGTCCGTCTCATTTTCCACAAGAGATTTAAATTATTTGAATTTATCGAAAACCTCTTATTTATTTCTCGGGAAATATATCCATGTCTTCCTGGAAAAATTATATATGAAGGAAACATAGTACAAGGATCCACGAATTGAATGGACTAGTACAAGCCCAAACATGTCACTATGTATCAATTCTGTAATCCCTTTTTCTCTTGTAGCTCCAAATGGGAATCTAATATGATTTTGTTTTCCATATATGAAATGTTCACAAAAATTGACTTCCAAATTACAATCAAGAAAACCTTCGACCATAACTTTGTATTGCAAAACTCAAAGTCCTTTTTTGCCAATATGTCTAATTATCAGGTGCCATAACATGGTCAGGTCGACTTGATGAAGAACAATCGAGTCAGTTTGTTTTGAATAATCCCAAGTTGAGTCAATTCAAGTCAACTTCAAAAACAACATTGTTGTTGCACCCAATAGAATCGACATACCCCAACAACTTGTATAGGGTTCCAATCCAAAATACTTTCATTAAGACCATCTCTCTCCCTAACCATTTTTCACATATCCTTATGAAATAAAGTGTGCATGATTGCATCACTCATCTTGCTGTCATATATCAAATTTCTTTCCAAACCTAGAATATGTAGCACACCTGGAAGGCTCCTACTCCTCCCGTCTTGCAATATCAATCAGACTCTTCCTCATCCAAAAATTTTGGTTGTTAGTTCGTCCCCCAAGAATACGTCTCTTACTTCATATCTCTCATACTCAAAAAACCATTCTTTGTGGGGTTTCATGTGAAAGGATGCACCTGATTTGATCAACCAAACATCATGATCCGATGGTGTATTGTTCGACACCAAATACACTTCGCCTCCTTTATTCGAGGTAGTTTTTCTCTCAATCAACTGCTTCTCGTCGAATCTTAAACTGGTCTCAATCACTTTTGACTTGCAGTCTATTTTGTAGTGCCCGGATTTAACACATTTCTAGCATATTCTCATTGACTAAATCGGGGATTTAGATCTAAACTTTGACTTGGACTTTCTACTGAAGAATTTTCCTTTATCTCTGTCGATCAGTTGACCTCTCACGATCAAGGCATATTTTTTCAATCCTTCCCTATTCTTCCATCTCATTTCTTCTAACAGTAGAGGTGAAACCATGTCTTCAAACATTAATCTGGTCAAATTACTCCCTATAGCCATGACTAAGCTATCCCAAGAGTCTGGAAAGGAACATATCATGCTAATACATTTCTCCTCCTCGATGATTTTAATATCCACGTATAATAATTGACTTATAAAAGTATTGAATGCATTCATGTGCTCTATGACCGAGCTCACATCACTCATCCTTAGAAGATACAGTTTCTTCCTAAGGAATGGCTTATTCACCAAGGATTTTGACTAGTAAAAGATTTCCAACTTGTCCCATAGTTTCTTTGTTGAGTCTTCACTTGAGACATTCAACAGTATTGTATTTACAAGACAAAGTATAATTGTACTCATATCCCTTGTTTCGAGTTTCTCTCATTCTTCCCTTGAAATACTCGTCAAAATGGTACATGGGCTTACAATTTCCCATTGTTCTCAATCTACAAGGAGATCTTCAATTTTAAGCTTCAAAAGATCAAAATTTTGGCCACTGAATTCTTTGATCTCTATACTCAAACTTCTTGTCATTATTTCAAGCACAACTTTAAAGATATATGACTTACGAATCCCATTGGACCTAGGTTTAGTTTATATCCAAGATCAGTTTATCCTTACTTTTATATGACTTGTTCAAAATATCTCATATAGTCTTTGATGACACTTGTTGGTAAATAATTGTCGCACTAAACCAACCCAAAAAGAGAAGACAAATATAACAAAAAAATAAATGACAAACACACAATACACAAATATTTTAGCCTGGAAACCCAAATAGAGAAAACCAACATTATGATTGAGCATCTTGCTCTCTTGTTGTCTTATTCATTCATTAAATAAAGAGATACATGACTAACCTTGATCTACTCCTAAGACACAATCACCATCATACTCTCTTTCTTTACAAAAGAATAACTCTGCAACCAATTCGACTTAAATCTACATGACCAACAACACTAGCATGAAGATCAACTTAATACAATTACATTACATCTTATTTATAGGCTTTACAACATGAAAAACCATAAATCATGGTGCCCAAAAATGGTTATAAAATCACGCAAATGATTGGCTATAATCCCATGAATCTTGGGATTCTATTATAGTCGAATACCAGTCGGTTTACCATTCGAATTCCAATTCAGTCTACAGTCAATTTCCACTCGACCTCCTATCGGTTGATACTTTGAATTCATGTTTATCACTTCGACTTCGACTTCGACTTCTTGATCGATCACTTCGACCTTCAACTTGACCAATGAGTTGACTTGACTCGTCGATCAACTTATCACCCAATCGATCCACCTCGATTAGACAGTCAAATGATTATTCTTTCACTGCAAATAATATAGCAACCCAACAACTCCCTATGTCCCAAGTAGAGAAAAACTAGGAAATATTCAAAAAGACAAAGTTGTCCACACTGATGGAGAGGTAAAATGTCGAGGAAAAAACTGTTTCCAAATAGGTGATTTGGTATCTCTTTTACTATGAAAATATCAAAAATCCCCAAAAAGTCTCTTGGAATATTGTAATTTGGCATGTTTTGTCACCTCCAATCCAAACCCTTTGGAATTTGATTAAAATATCCATTGGGTATTTTTAGTGTGTGGTCTAGTTCCCTACTATCCAAATTTCACTTGCAATAGGGATTCTTTCATTGAGCACCACCCTATTCTTCAAACATTACTAATTTGCATTTTTTGGAAAACTAGAGGAGAAATGGCCAATGACCTTCACTAACATTTTTTTAGTCCTTATTACGAAATCAACCTTGAATTTTATCTGATTTGTATTTAACTTTCTCATGTTATGGCCAAAAAAATATTTTGGCTCCATACTATTTTTTAAATAAAAAACATTAACTTCATCTCTACTGACGTGGCATGATAATGCTTGTTGATGTGGCAGATCTAGTCCTATGTGACACCTCTCACATATTCCATATCATCCTCCTCCATCCATGACCTATCATGTAATCCTTCATGGATTACCCTTACCTTTTCTCTCTCTTCTTTACTTTATTCAATCCATGGCCCACCTGCACCTTCTTGTCTTTTGTTGCCTCTTGGCACCATCCTAGTTGTGGATGAGCGAGAGTATCCCACTCCATCCTTACCTCCTCCATAGGGAACAATATCCTTTGTTTATTTGGTGAGCTAATATCTGATGGTCATCCTTTATCAATATCGACAACCCACAACCACTTTGGAACTACAATTGCTCGACTCATAAATAAGTGACTTACCTCCAAAATATCTAACAACTGATATTGACCCAATCTAATGACGAATATTTATTTTAGGATGAGAAGAGATAAGAGGTTAACAAAGTAAAGTTATTTTTAAATAACCCATGACAGAGATCCATCATATCCAATAGTCTAGATCTATTTCAGAGCTAGAAGTGATCAACCCTTAGCAAGGTGACTTGCATCCAAAATATCCAATGGCAGATACCCTTTCAATACAACACTCCAGATTCATTTTAGGCTTGTATTTTCTCAATCATTAATGAATTAAATCACCTATGAAATATCCAACATTGCATGTTGATCGTGATCAACAATCCACATTCATTTCGGGGCTAGAAGCGCTCAATGGTTAACATGGAGACTTTCCCGCGAAATGAACCTCGGGGTGACACACGTTCCACAATTTATCAACTCATCTACCACTACCACTATGAACTTTGTCACATGGCTACCACCTGGAATATCCATGTCACCTATCCATCCATGTCATCACCTTCCATGTCATTAAGGAACCCCAATTTCCCAAATTTTCATAATTTTTCAAAGCTTCAAAGTTTTTGTCTTCAACGCGACTACCATGAAAACACTAAATTCAACCTTCTTAATTATGCTCAACCTTGTATCTACCAAAAGGATTCATGTTCCTATCAATTCGAATTTTTGAACCCATTTTCTTGTTGAATTTCATTCAAAATTGGAGATTTTCACCCAATTTTGCCATTTTCTTTCTAATTCCACATAGGTCAACTCTGTAATTACAAATTTATAAATGTTGTGCCTCTGCAATTATTGCATAAAACATATAAATTATTCCCCACATTGTTTTGTAAATATCAAGCCATGAATTCCTCAATTACAACCATTATACCATTTTCCCCCAAATTTCTTACAAAGGCCAAATTCACAATTCCCTTGTAGTACTTCCATACCAATTGTTACGAAGTAATTCTCCTATGGCTATGGGTTAAAGCCACAATAGAGAGAGTATCTTCAAAGAGTGAAATCAATCCCAGAATTGCAATTAAAATATGTTGTAACTAACTTAAATAACTAACTATTAAAGAAGATAGAAGCATATCAAGTTCCCTTTGTTTGATGACAATCCCATGGTGGAAACCTTTCACTTTAGCACTCCTTCCAAACAGTCCCTTCGATCACTTGAAAATAATTAAGTTGACAACTACAAAGGGGTAGCTACATGATAACTAACTTTCATAAAAATGATTGAAAGTAAAGCAGTTAGATCAATTAATGTTCTAAGCATTTGAATGCTTAAAAATAAACATCATGCATTAAAACACAAATAATTGATGGGAAAGAGGTCTCTTTATTGATGAACAAAAAGACAAATGTAGTTACCATATGTATCTAATGCAACACTATTATGAAACTGGACTTCATGTCCCTCCACCGAGCCCATTGACCAAAGATAGTACCTCTAAAGTCAATGATCGTGCAAGTCCAAAGAAGGTAAATGGATTCTTCTTGACCAGATATAAAGAGAAAGGAAGGATGGAAAAGAGGGTTTCTATGTTTGAGGGAATATGTCAATAGTAGGGTAATAGAAGCTTGCATATGGGGCAAGAAAACGTCGTCAATATGATGCTTCAAGTGTGATTTTCCCTCTCCTCTAGCCTAATGTTATGAACCAAATACTTAAGATATCATAATAAACTAAAGTACACACTGTGTACACCAATATGAGCATGGAGAACAACTCCAATATTGATAAGAGAGATAAGTACACAATAACTCCTTAGAGAATTGGAGAACCTCCTCCAAGTAACCAAACACATTCATACATCGCAATTCCCTATCCTAAATAATGAATACACAATTTTCATATATACATATTCACACACTACACATGAGGCCCCCTTTGCTATTAGGTTGACCCTGTTACATATACATTTACACATTACATGTACATCCTGATCGTTCATCTCCAGAGATCAACGGTTAGATCAAAGATTTAGGTCCAAGACTTTTTGGGTCAACTTAGCCACGTCAATGCCATGATAGGAACCTCATCAACACCATGTGTCTAGTAAAACGAGTGCCACATCAGAGGGATTCCATGTCAGTGCTATAAAAAGTAACTATGAATATGTCAAGTACAGTACCACGTATCAAGACACATGTCGATGCCATGTCATTCAGTACAAAAGAAGACACCTACATGACAACCACCTCACCGGCAACATCAGCACAAGAGATATGGGGAAATGAGTAAGTATCAAAGCATCATGGAGATAGTGAGCACAGAGAAAAATCGAGAATATATGAAGAAATGAGCTCAAATGTGTGGACCCACGAACCAGCGATGAGATCTTGAGAAATGGCTTACCAATAATCAGTCAGACGAAGACAAAGAATGAGGCAAGTCTCGTATATCAGTTGCCCATTGTAAGAACTCGAAAATTGACTAAGTGTCAAAATGAAGTGGAGATAATGAACATGCTAGAGAATTGGGAGAATGAGAAGAAATGAATGAAAACTCAAAGACCTACGGTAGGATATCGAAAAATCAACTGAGTGTTGAGTATTTTTCAGATGAATGAGATCATAAATAAAATAAGAATAGAGATGTACCATAGACCCACGGTAGGAGTTTTAAAATTGACTAAGTGTCAAGAATAGATTGGATGACCCAGAGAGTAAGAGATATGATGCCCTAGGAGGTCACCACGTGTTAGAGATCGGACAGGTGAGAGGGTGAGAGATCAAGGGGCTCATGATGTCTCGTAGACCCACGGTGAAATTATTGGAAATGTGTCTAAGCTGGTGTAAAATGAGTTCGGTGAAATGTGAAGGTGCATTTTGGAGGCCGCAGAAGGCTGAACAAAAGTGCCTCAGACCCACGAAGAAAGGATTGAAAATGTGTTTAAGTATAGGTGCAAAAGGAGTATGATGGAACTTGAGGGTGTAATTTGGAGGCTATGAAGGTATGAAGAGATATGCCTTAGACCCACAGTGAACCCATCACGACTATATGGAGAATCAAGATCAATCCAAGATCTTATTAGACGATGATTGTATGTTGAAGACCAAGTAGTCCTAATATGCTATAAGAGAATAGATCGATGACTGAGATCTAATCCAGAGAATATTGGACAATTGTTCAGGATTGTGGGTGCATTGTGTATTTTAGTGGACAATGAAATAAATCAACAGTGGAAATTGAATCTTAATACGATCTGACAGCTTCTGAGTGTCATGGTTCATGCTCTTTCCACAGAAGCAGATGGCTTGAAATGAAAGGAAATTGAAGGTTGGTTTCTAAGGAGGGTCACAACCTGGTTTTGAGGAGATCTAGAGTCGAATCCATGAACATACTTTGTATGTGCAAAAATTAATGGAGGTATAGAGTGTATAAATTACTATGTTTGAATCTAGTTCAAGTGTGTGAGCAAGTGAGAAGTGATGAAAGAGTGAAAGCGAAGGTAAGGATAGTGGAAGAGAAGTGTTGGCACAGGGGAAGACCTGGGGTTCAACGCTTCAATAGCACACCAAAAAAACCCTAACTACCGGCCCTTTCGGAAACACCTACGAAGCAGATGAAGTCTCACCCGAGGTAGAGGCAAGGGGGGTTGCAGGACTCGGGTGTCTACAACCAAGTTGGGACACAGATCTATGATTACAACACTTATTAGAGCACTTAGACAACTAAATGCATTAGTTTATGAGTCTCATTCACATCGCAGACTAAACCCTTATTACAGATCAGTGCAGTAACAATAAATATCAAGCATTTTCAATCACTTAGCACATAGAATTAGCTTAGATCTAGCATTCATTTATCTTTAATACCATTAAGCACTAAGCAACAACATCATATGCATTCATCATACATTATAACAACAGCACTAAGAAGATAAATGGCATAATTCACATCACACAAGGCACATCAAGACACAGGATATGTGTGGTTCACCCCAATGTGGGGCTACGTCCACCAACTTCTTCTTCTTTATTAGTCTTCAATATTCTTAAATTCATTCGCTCATGTGCACAAAGCCACAGAGCCAAAATCTGTAGAGGATAGGATATCTGCGCATTGCACGCCATATCCTCCTTCCCAAAATCAGGTCAAGGCACAGAGCCTCACTCTACACAGTATGTTTTCACAAACAAAATTACAACCTCTTGCACTAAGCCAACATTAACACTTACAACATATCATGCACATAGCCAACCAGGCTTCTTAAATCACTTAGCTACTTATTTATACATTTACAAAAAGGCCTAATCATGGGTAAACCCATGGGCCAACATCCCATAACCCATTACATAAACCCTAGTAAACCCTTCGTTGGGTCCACAAACCCACAAAAAAAGTGAGATCTCGTGATCTAAGCTCCACCTGGGCGCTCCATCTTCGACCATCTTGTCGAAGTCCCAAAAGTGGTCAAACACAAAAAATGTTTCCTCAAAACTTGATCAAGGGCCAACAGGCCCCCAACACTCACTTGTGACTCGTCCCAAGTCACTTAAATCTGGGAAATGCTCCTTCAAAGGCGTCAAGATTAGCTCAAGATTCCTTGACTTGTTGCTTTGCCAGAGCCTCCTGCTCGGTGAACTCTTGAATCAATTTCTCTATAACAAGCCCTTCCAGGCATTGTTCCACTTTCATAACCAATTGATCTAGCTACGAGCATTGTCCTTCAATCTCTTCAAAAATCATGCAGGCTTCATCCTGCACTGGATGTAGTCTCTGTGTAACTTCCATGACTCTGCTCTGGATGGAAATAATATGTTGTTGGACTGTGTGCTACTCCTATGATCTCTTCATTTGCTCAACCGCAGTGAGTAGCTTCATTTGTGCATGCACGATGGATGCATGTTGTTGCGCCTCCTGGAGTTGTGATTCCAGTTTCCTCAACTTCAGATCTTATGTGAGGTGTTCATAGTTTTTCTCACGTTGATCACTCAACTGCTTACATTGTAAGGCGAGGACCTTGATCCTTCCAACTGCGCTCTTAGAGTCTTCTTCCCTTTGGTCGCGCACTTCCTGCGGATTTCTAGGTACTGCTTGAAGCTCCAACTCCATTACCCATTCTTGAAGATGTTGTTATAGCAATATTTGTCTCACCATTGCTATCTTGCACAGAGGGCCTTTTTCCATTTCCCTATGCAAACTTGTCATCCCCTTTTGATGAATCCAGATCCAAAAATATGCATTTTTCCACATATATGCTCCCTATCTACTATACAATATGCGTATACGCTGGTTGCTTCACTACAGCCCATGTACATCGAGATTTGTGCCAAAAAATAAAAAAATGAAGTCGGGTTTCCATGTCACGACAGGAGATATCTGATTCTTGGCCTTCCATATACTAGAAACGTTCTGACTCGGCCCTTCAGTTGCATCCTGAAGTCTATAAAAGCACAATTCTGAGCTATGGAAAAGAGTAGAAAGCATTCAACTTTGAGAGCAAAGTTACTCTAGAGAAATTACTTCATATTGAGTCTGCATCCTTTTGTCCCTCAAGTCTGAACACAGTGTTCAGCCCCCAAGCTCTTTCCCTATTGTTGAGAGAACCTCATTGTCTCTCTCCTATGAGCCTGCCTTTGGTGGTGGGTTGAAGTGGTGTAGGCCCAGTTGGAAGGAACTTGGTTCCTTGGTTTCGAACCATGCTGACACGGAAGTCTGTAATGTTGTCACTTCTGTTGATCAATTATTAATAGAAATACTCATTTCCCGTCCTATTGGTATCGTGCAAATATATGATTATTATCCATGGGCATGTTTGTAATGTCTATTAATGGATTATGTTATCTAATATGTTGACCCCTTTATACTTTCACCATGTACTTTCTATGCTCGTTTGTTAAGAACTTATTGCAGGTATAAAGATTTGGGTTGAAGTGATCAACGGTGGAACATCATCGAACATTGGCTCGAGGTAGGCCTCTTTCTTATCTTGCACATTAGTTTATATAACATACAATGGAATTGAGTTGATTTCTGCAATCATACCTGTATGTTGTGCTTTACCCTTGGCCATAGAGAGTTTTTCCCTCGTAACAGAATTGGCGACTCCACTGGGGAGAGATCTTCCTTCTAAGGGTTGAAGTACTTTTTCTTCTTACATTGCTCTTTTTCCTTTGTGTTTCTTGTCATATCACTGCTTGACGGATTCTATTCACTCTGGGTCTAAGTTTTCAACCTTCTTTCCCTTGCCTGGCCTTGTTTTAAAGCCTATACGCTCATTTTTCCTTGACAGTCGTGTATACCTGCTTGTTGTCTCACTTCATAATGCATATATACACTTTGTTCTCCTGAACAGTCGTGTATACCACTTTCCCTTGCTTGTTTGCTTGGTCTAGTGCTTGTTGGGTGGGATTTGATGTTTGTTGAGCCTTCTTAGGTCTCTATAGTGCCTGTTGAGATTCTCTGGGATGACGGGAAACCTGTTTGGAGTTGAATTTTTGGGTTTAGTCTTTCTCTTTGTTTTTCATTTTTGATTTGTCCTTGAACCCTGGGTTGTTTGCTTGGCTTCTTGGTATTCTTCTTGAGTTATTTCATTTATACATAGTAGAATTTATATATCAGGTTGCTTTTCAGTCCATGCATTTTCTCTTTAATATATTGAAAATACAAAAAAATTGGCATTTTGCATTGGTTAGCATTTTTGTCTTTGAACCCTTATCATTAGCTTAGTGCATTTAGAGAAATATTGCATTTTACTTCTGAATTGCAGAGTTGAAATTGAAAATTGCATTGTTTTATTAACATATCGTTCATTGAAAAGTTAAAGATAGATTTGCATTATATTCATATTCATTTTCTTGCAGAATCATAACATCATGAGTTTCACTTCCATACCCTTTTGAGTATTCATGACCAATAAAATTTACGCTTTAAACTAAAATTGATTAGTAACGATTTTATTTTTAGGGTGCACAAACTAGTCTAGGATTTAGTACCTTGGAATAGGATTTTGTGAGTAAACTTCTCCAAGGTAATTAAATCAACATATGTGTCTGCGACAGGGAATTGAGAAGTCCATTGTATAATTGGTAAGATCATGAGGCTCCGCTCACACCGGAGTTAATCACAAGGTCACATGAAGTTAGTTGAAGGGATAACCCCTGGATACTCACCTAACATCAGAGATATTTCTGTGGATTTATTCGTATTTGGGGATCTTGCTAGTACCCATACCTCTGTGAGAGGTGATGCTTTCAAGGTTTTGGGCTTTGCTACCCTTCCCATACGGTGATCTGGACTTACGATTGTTCACCTGTGCATCAGTTATACAATGGTTTATTAGTTTCTTGACTTAGGTATCTCATAGGTTACTTGCAAGGGTTATTTTTCAAGTACCCTGGCTCAGATAGGGGTCAAACAGCACACAACCTTTATGGAGGATTACCTCTCCGGGGGGATCTGACCGACTGGTTGTTAAGCCCACGAGGGCCCCTATAACTGATTATGTTACCTCCAAACTTCATCAGGGAGTCTCAAGTCCCTCTTGGACGAGACATACCTTCTTTAGCGAGGGAGGCCACTCAGCCACTTTATCCCGTTTGCATGCATATTGGTCGTTTGACTTTTTGGTATGATCTTTGACTACTAATTGGCCTAAGGAGTCTATTTTGGGTTTCATCATTATGGACAGTGGAGTTCCTTTTGCTCCCTCATTCACTGCTACCCACCACATGATGCCTTCTCATTTCATGGGGACGGACCCTTCCACTTTTTACAATGGTATGCAGAACTACAATGCTCAATCCGTACCTTGGGTCTCTAGTCATTTTTATGTTGATATGCCTTCCCCCGTGAAACCCTCTCCCTAGCCCACATATATGAATCCTAGCATTGGATCTAGGGGCACCATGGCTCCGATGCTTACTTCTTCATTTGATATGAGTCATGTCCCCATGGGAGGTTGGAACCTTCCCCTTTATGGATCCAATACTAGTTATGCTCTTTCAGGAGCCAGTACTCAGATGGGTGCTTATCCCACTTATTACACCCCACCCATGTATCTTTTGTCCACCATGTCAGTTCCTTCGAACACTTTTTCCATGACAGGTCCTCAAGTAACCCCAAGTATTTCATATGGAGAGAATCAATTTAACGGTTTGGGCTACCCTCTTTATGGGACCCCTTCAAAAAGGGGAAACATATATCCTCACTCAAATAATTCTTATCCTACCTCGGTCTCTTCACAGAACTCAGTGATGATGCCCGCCCAAACCTCTTCGAACCATTTTGGCATAAACCACCACTTTTCTGGGAAGGGAGAGGGAGTACACCAGGATCCTTTCTCGCCTACAATGTTTCATAATCAATCTTTCCCTGGACCTTGGAATCAAATGATGCAATCTATCACTAGACCAGTCACCATCAATCATACTAGTGCTCCATCACCGACCTCTGCCAGTCATGTCGAAGATGGGTCAAATTTTTCTACAAACTATGTCGACATCTTGTCCCTAACCTCTACCAATTATGTTGGGGGCACCATCCTTTTTACCCCAAATCATAGTCGTATCACATCTCCAACCTCTATTCATCATACAGGAGATGACTCTCTTTCCCCTGCTAGTCACATCGGGAAGCCTAAATGTCTCAGACGTAAACCTAAATTCCTTTGCAGGACTTGTGAAGGAAGTCACCTTACTCGTTTGTGCTTGGCTACTACCGGGATAACAAAAGCGTGGGGCTCACCCAAGAGCCCTTCGTATTTTGAGGCATCCATGGTTTCTCCTCACACCACTTCTCCTTTGATCGTCTTAATGGTTCCACCGATGCAATATTCTCCCGACCTCACCCCATTTGTCAAGGGTGAAGCATCTCTTGCCCCCGTCACTATGCATCCTCTTCAACCTATAATTGAAAAAGTGGCCACACCAGTGCAATCTCTGGTCAATCCTACTCTCCCTGAAGAGAGTGGTGCACCTTTCAGTCATGTCATCAACATTTCAAGTCCTCCCCCATCTGAACGAAAGAGATTTATTCTTACCCCGAATGCTCTCCCTCCAAGTCCTGACGAGGTTCCCTTCGATTGGGACAACCTAATGGGGCATCCCATACCCCCACCTATGTATTTTCCATTAAGAGACATTATTTGAACCATCACAAATATTGTATCCTCCGTTAGCACTTCTCCTCCTCGACTTGGAGAGATTTAGGTTTTCCCAAGATTTTGTCAACTATCCGTGAGATACTGAATTTTCGTAGAAGACCGAGATGGGAGCCTTGGCCTCCCCATTTACATGTTGATTAAGACAACAAAATGAGTCTTAGTTAATCTATTTTCCAACTCGTCTAAAAACCGAAAATATTGTCGAGTGATTTGTCCCTTTCACACTCGTTAAATTAGATTTGAAAGGTCATGAGTCTTAGTTAAGCTCTTTTTCGACTCGTTATCAAAAATAGAAAAGATTTTTGAGTGAACTTGTCTTTTTCACACTCGTAAATTGGATTTGAAAAGACGTCTATTTGGCACAAGTTTACCCCTTTTTCACACCAAGTAGACTAAAAGACATAAAAAGGGATATTTTTTGGCATTAATTTGTGATTGCATCTCATGCACTTGCAGTATTGAGCCTTTAGTTGATTCTTTCTTTGCGTTATAAATCGTTGCCTAAGCAGTTTTTGCATCCTCAACCAAGTAGAGCCTTGTTTATATCCTTTTCAATTTGACACCCTATACCCTAGAGGGAACATCACCATGAGTGTCCATCTCCCGCATGCATTTCCTTGCATTAAGAATAGGTACGTTCCACTGCTGGAACTAATTTTTCTTACTTGCGACACTTGTTTCCTCCTATGTATCATAGAATTCATTTGTTATGAAAAAACAAAAAAAAGGGGTAGAAAGGGAGTAATATATTATAATCAGCAGCAGTCGTGTCGCCTTTGAATAGAGCACAAAGTTATTGAGTCCTTGCGTCATCATAATTTTGGGTTTAGCATGGCCTTAGAAAGCTGACCTTGTTACAGATTTTTCTATATCGACTGGTTACTCTTCCATTCCCTATAGAGAATGTTATTGATGCCTCCTGCATCTAATAGTCACATCATTGAGTCTATGATGTCGGAGTCCACCATATGTCTCATGCTCTTGTTCAAAGGAAGTCTATCAACCTGTGTCGGCCACTCCTCATAAATCTTGACTTTGCATGTCGGCCATACCCTTAGTTTGTATCAGAATCACATGATGCTATGGTCTTATCAGGCACCCTCGCCCTACTTGCATCATTGGTAGGTCACCTTGAACCCAACAATCAACATTTAATCATTGGTCGTTAACTAGGTGGCTTCCCTTGTGTTTGAAGGCAATACATCCATTCACACATTGGGATTCATGCCATGTTTTGGATTCCATTAGACTTATTAGTGTAATCCTCGCCTTTGTCATCATTTTTCATCATTGGCTATTATTCAGAGGGTCTTTTTTGTGTCCCTCTTGCATTTGGCATAGGCGAAAGACGCACAGGGTCGTTGGTTCATGAACATGCTCTTAGTCTGATCTCCACCAAATCATGAAGCTCATGCTTTATTCCTCGTGCTGACTGATGAGAGATGCCTTAATGCTCTCCTTTTAGCGGGTCTCTTTCCATCGACTTCAGCTCATTTATTCTAGATATGGGACCTAGAGTTTTATGAGTAAATCGAGGCTTGCAGTCATTAGTGGAAGGCTCTCTCACCATTGATAGATGGGAATACATCAATGTCTCCTGATTAATGGATTCCTCAAGTGTTCAACCTTAACTCCTTCATTCACACTTGTAGAAATGTACTCGGTGCCTTGATACCTACTTTCATTATTGGTAGGTTGTCTCGCATTTGTTAACAGTATACCTCAATGACCGGTAATCAAACGATGTCTCATTGTGACACCTAGGATTATTAATAACCATACCAAGGTGCCTTCCCTACTGCACCATTTAATCTTACCTGCAACAGATCAAATCAAATTTTAAAAGTATATCCATGTTTCAGATGCATATCCAGAAGGAGGTGAACTTGAGTAGTCTCCAACACAAAGAGGAGAAGGAGATGACGAAGTTGTTCCATATCAAGATTCAAGTCAAGAAGAACAAGGTTGATTCTCTATTCAATTCGACCTCAACTTCTTTATTCACATGATGTAGACTTGCACCCTTGGTGGATAGTGTAGAAGACTTGAAGACATCACTACGTGGCTGCAGCTTTCCTCAGTTGTTGCTTCCCTTTCATTGGACCAACACCTATTCGACTTCAGTGATCATGGGAGATCATATTGTACTCCATGGTATATAGATATCTTCAGATTGATTTTGAGACTGGTTTCATCGGGCCTTGTTCATGACTATGACAGCTTTTGGCATGAAACCGCATTTGTATTTTCCTATTCATGGCCATGAACACTTGTTTGGTATATTTTCCACATGGATCTGCATTGTATTCTTGGCAGCCCTGTATGCAAATTCAGTATAGAATGTAAAGAGCAATCGATTTCATCCATATGGTTCTCTACCACTCCACTTCTGGGTTATTTATAATTTATTTCAGCCATTGCAGATACTCCTTTAATCTCACACAATAGGGGGCATCTATTATAGAAAGATTTTCCTCACCATTGTTATCTTGCACAGAGGGCCTTTTTTCCATTTCCCTATGCAGACTTGTCATCCCTTTTTGATGAATCCAGAGCCAAAAATATACATTTTTCCACATATACACTCCCTATCTGCTATACAAGATGCGTATATGCTGGTTTCTCCACTACAGCGCGCGTACATCGGGATTTGTGCCAGAAAATACAAAAATGAAGTCGGGTTTCCATGTCACAATAGGAGATCTCTTATCCTTGGCCTTCCATATACTGGAAATGTTTTGACTCGACCCTTCAGTTGCATCCTGAAGGCTATAAAAGCACAATTCTGAGCTATGGAAAAGAGGAGAAATCATTCAACTTTGAGAGAAAAGTTACTCTGGAGAAATTAATTCATATTGAGTCTGCATCCCTTTGTCCCTCAAGTCTAAACACAGTGTTCAGCCCCCAAGCTCTTTCCCTATTATTGAGAGAACCTCATTGTCTCTCTCCTATGAGCTTGCCTTTGGTGGAGGATTGAAGTGGTGGATTCCCAGTTGGAAGGAACTTGGTTCCTTGGTTTCAAACCGTGCTGACACGGAAGTCTGTAATGTTGTCACTTCTGTTGATCAATTATTAATAGAAATACTCCTTTCCCGTCCTATTGGTATCGTACAAATATATGATTATTATCAATGGGCATGTTTGTAGTGTTTATTAATTGATTATGTTATCTAATGTGCTAACCCCTTGATATTATCACCATGTAATTTCTATGCTCGTTTGTTAAGAAATTATTGCAGGTATAAAGCTTTGGGTCAAAGTGCTCAATGGTGGAACATCATCGAACATTGGATCGAGGTAGGCCTCTTTCTTATATTTCACATTAGTTTATATAACATACAATGGAATTGAGTTGATTTCTACAGTCATACCTGTCTGTTGTGGTTTACCCTTGGCCATAGAGAGTTTTTCCCTCGTAACAGTTGTTGAATGGCCTTAGCGAGCTTCCCCACTTGAATCTCAGCTGACTCTTGTTCTTCATGTGCCAAGCCTGGCACAGAGCAAAGTTCTTTAGTCACCGCTTCTTTGACCATCGCCTGCTTTGCAAGCAGCTGGTATTTTTCTTTCTATATCTTTGCATTGTCCTCCTTGAACATCGCCTAAATTTCATCTTTCTCCTTCTTGTAGGTGGTTACGCAAGACTACGCAACTCGTAGTTGCTCTAAGACCTCCTCCTTTTCTTTCTTCAAGACTTTTGTAGCATGTTCATTTTCTTCTTAGACTCGTTGAAGCTGAGCCTCTATTGCATCTACTAGTCTTCGTAATTGGGTGGGCTCATCCCCCAATTCTGCAATCTTTGACAAAGAAGGCGCAGTAGGTACTGTGCGGCTCGAATGGATGGCTTGTTGTATCTCCTTCAGCTCTTTCTCGATTCTTTCATACAGCGTCTCCTGCTTTACTCTATATCACTGTAAGATATCCTATGAATCATCCTCCATAGTTGAGATGATTAGATCGACCTTGTCCTCTATGAGTGTGGCCTTCATCTTGGGTTTATTGGCGCACGTCTTCTTTCTTGCCGAAGGTTTCTGCGGGGAACCCTTCCTCTTATTTGATGTTTTTGCCTCAGTAGGGGGGTCCTTCGGCAGTGTAGCTTTGCCTTCTTCTTGAGTTTCTCCATCATCCCCTCCTATTTATCCATTGCCTTGGTATTCTCCTCCTCCTTCTGGCAAGCCAGATCCATCTTCTACAAAGGCGTTGTCCTCCTCATCAATTTCTATATGTTGGAATTCTACCTTTTTCTTCTTTTTCTTCGCGCTACTTTGCCTGACATGCTCGACCCAGGTGACCAAGGGGCTTCCTATGATGTCTGCGTCGGATAGCTTTGCATATTCAACCGGTACAAGGAACTTTGTTAGCCATTCTTTGGTGATCTCCTCCATGTCTTCATCGGTCAAATTATAATAGGACTATAACTCCTCCTTTCTCTCATACCTGCGGGCAATGATATAGATAAAGTGTCGATCTACATGGAACTTCGCTAATGGTCTGTATGGGTGTAATGTGTTTGGGGTTATGTGTGGGAATGCCTCAATAGCACGCTTCAATTCTTGCTAGTAGGCATGGAACACAACATTCGATTGCCACTGCTTCAACATGTCGTTTGAATACCACAAGTTGCAGAACCTTGCGGCCAATGGCTCCGATGGCTCAAATTCTGGAAATGTCGCTCATTCTGGCATCTTCCAAGAAACAAATGTGATTAATAAAAGTAACCAACTGAAATGGAATTCATACCCCTAATCCTGTGCTTCGTGACAGTATTTCTTGAGCTCATTGACGAGGTAAATCCCCCAGTTCATTTGCATCCCCTCCACACACTTCCCAACAAGGTCTACTACGAACCCGGTGACCTGCGTCGGATGGTTCTTTATGATGAGCCTACGAGCTATAAGTTGGAAAGCAAGGTGAACTACGCCATCCTAGATAGAGGCTACATTATAGCCTCGCTTTCCCTTTTCTACATCACCATAATCCTCCTTTATGCGTTGTGCGAGGGAGCGATTTGAAGTCTTCCCTGGGTAGAACTGTTGAGGGTTTGGTCCATACATGATCATTCGTATGATTAGGTGGATCAATGCCGAATCCATAGTGATGCACCTGTCGAGCCATAGATATCCTCCATGGTAGCATGACAAGAGGATTTTAATGCAAGTGTTAACCTCCTGATTTTGGCCGAAGTGAGGGATATTCATTACATTCAGTATCGTGGATTGCGCCAGCTCCTTAATCCACGACTGGGAGACTATGTGCGGCTTCTTCCCAGTCGTCTTCATCAAATACCTATGGGGCGCGAGCATGGCATAGTTCTTTCTATCGTCGAGATTAAATTCATTTTTCTCTAGAGGTGGGATCTGTCCCAACTAGGTTCCAACTACGCGTATCCCTTTCTAGATGTACGCAATGATCAACGTATACTCAAAATCACGTGGGATGTTGTCGTAATTAACCGTGCCAGCCAAAGGCGGTATGTAATCTGGCAAGAACGACGGGATTTTCTTCGTGTTAGCAAGATCATCATGATGCTTACTTCTCTTCTAATTCATGGGGTTAGCAGAGCTAGAACAACGACGTCCAGTCAAAGGGGATGCTTGTAGTCCCCTAGTCGACGATGCTTGTATTCCTACAGAAAATTGCTTATCAGCCATTATCTTCGTAAGGATTGTTGGGTATGTGTTATACTCTTTGCGTATGTGTTGGACACATAGGGGGGTTAGAGGGGGGGGTGCTAGGCCCCCCCTCAGGGGGTGTAGGGGGGCGGAGCCCCCCGCGTGGGGGTTCAAGGGCAGTTCCCCCGGAAAAAAAAATTATGCCTCGGGAAAAATGTCATGTATTTAGGTGGTTTTTTCGGCGCATGGTTTTTGCCGATGGTTTTCTATTTCTGGTTAAGGAATTATGGTTTTGGACTAATCTAGGTCATTGGGTTAGGGTTTTGGATGTCACTGGCTCCTATATGTATATTGTATTGTAAACAATGTAACACAATGAATGAATATAATATATGTTGGTTTTCCCGGTTTGGGTTTCCAAGGGAAAATCTATGTGTAATGTTTGTATTTTCCATTGTATATTTTCTGTTCTTTTCTGAATATCTGTTTACAGTAGACATTGTACAAGGTTAGAATTTACAAGGATCTCCCCAACAGATATCTCTATCGTTCTAGGTTCTCTCGACATCCCCACTTGTAGACAAATAGATCGGGTAGGTGAACGGATAACCGAGGTAATCCAATGGATGGCAAGGTCTAGAAATCACAGTGCTATATACAATCGATTCTCTGGTAGCTTGGATAATCATGGGTGGCAAAAAGTGGTCCTGGCACAGCGTCCGACAGGTTAAATAAGCAAGCATTGTAACGGATTCCTCCAACGGGCTTGAATGCGGCCATCAATGTGAATTTGTTCGTTATGGCATAGTCTCAATGGTTCATTCACTCATAACTGTGTTTTCTAGCCTTTATGGGGAGTCATTCTAATGGTCTGGGCACCTCCAACAGTCATATAGCTTCGCCATGGTGAAGTCCCATTCTGCATGGTTTTGCTATTTCGGCGAGGTTCAAGTTCTACAAATCTGCCTCCTGCGAAGTCTTCCTTCTATTCTCTATAGATTTCTATAGTTTTTCTAGCTTAGATTTCTTCTTATTGAGATTCTTGGCCTTCTTTCCTGTGATTTGAGCTTCTCTAACCATTTCTGGAATCCTCTTCCCATTTGTATTCTTATTCTCTTCTTGTGAAAGGACGTCGCACTATTGATGTGCTCTTACAGATTCTGAGGTCAATGTCCCTTCTCTTACTATTTCTGGGGTGGCTACACTTTTTTCCTGCACTAACAGGTTCTTCAAGCCTTCCTGCATTCTTTCAACTTCGACAACTAATTCTCTTACCCTCTGTTGCTTTGACTTATCCTCTTGTTCTTTTATTAGTCACTCTATTTTTCTGGTTATGAAGTCCCTTAGTTATTGATTTTTCTATTCTGTAGCTTCCTCCTCTACTTTCCTTCTGATCTGATACTTCTCAATCCAAGTCTTTCCTAATAAAAGTGGAAAAGGGGCGTTGTTCTCAACAAATTTAATGACTTCAAATTCTTCTTTAGTCGATGTTTCATGAGCAATCATAGGTATATTAGTAACTCTTCCACATAGGGTTATCATATTTCCTTTAAACAAGCCTATCCTTCCTAATGAAGGTATCATAGCAGACCTTCCCAAAATTTCTCAAGTGATTTCTGGCATAATATTCACGTGTGTTTCTTCATCCAATACACAATCTATGTCGAAGTCTTCTATTCGTGTAACTATGTGTTGTTTTTCTTTCAGGATCTTTGGTAAATTGATGTCTCTGTGATCATCTATTACTTCTTTTAACTGTACTAACATAGTCTAAGATTTCTCTGATTCTTTCTCTTTATGATTCTCTAATATGCTCTTATTCTCTTGACTCATATTCATTTGTTCTACTTTAGCAATCATCCTTGGGAAATCCTCATCTTCATGACCAACAATTTTACAACAAAGACAAATAGGACCTGTACCAGGGCATTCCTTAGCAAAATGTCTCGTTCTTCTGCAATTATAACACGGTGTCAATCCTCTCTTTCTTTTAAATGAGCCCTGACCTTTCCTATACTACACACTGGGATCACAGGGTGGGACCTGCAATCTGCAAAAATTCTTTCTAGGTTCCTACATCCACTTATTAGTCCAAAAATTATTTCTATGCACAGGAATAACATATCTTTCTCTATTCAAATCAATTATTTCTCCTAACTGGGCCCTACCATTCAGACTAGGACAGAATCTATCAAACATACCTAGATTCATGCTTTCGAAGAAAAAAACTCCACTTATATTACCCTTACCAAAGCACAAAGCTTTAAGATCTTACCTCTTTTCTTTAGATCTGGTTTCTTTCTTATCATAGAGCTTTGCATGTCAATTAGAATACTATGCACTATAGCAACAAATATATGAACATAGATTTCTCTTTTCTTGAGTTCCTATCAATCACAGTTTCAGGTCCCGTCAACGAAACCATTTGTTGGCACAGGGGCATACCCAGGGTTCAACGCTTCAACAGCACACCAACAAAACCCTAACTACTAGCCCTTTCGGCAACACCTGTGAAGTAGGTGAAGTCTCACCCGAGGTAGAGGCAAGGGGGGTTGCAAGACTCAGGAGTCTACAACCAAGCTGAGACACAGATCTGTGATTACAACACTTAGCAGAGCACTTAGATAACTAAATGCATTAGTTTATGAGTCTCATTCAAATCGCAGACTAAACCCTTATTACAGATCAGCACAGTAACAATAAAGATCAAGCACTTTCAATCACTTAGCACATAGCATCTTAGATCTAGCATTCATTTATCTTTAATACCATTAAGCACTAAGCAACAACATCAGATGCATTCATCATACATTATAACAATAGCACTAAGCAAATAAATAGCATAATTCACATCACACAAAGCACATCAAGACACAGGATATACGTGGCTCACCCCAGTGTGGGGCTACATCCACCAACTTCTTCTTCTTCTTTATTAGTCTTCAATCTTCTTACATTCAGTCGCTCCTATGCACAAAGCCACAGAGCCAAACTTCGCGAAGGACAAGATATTTTTGCACTGCACGCCAGATCCTCCTTCCCAAAATCAGGTCAAGGCATAGAGCCTCACTCTACATACTCTGTTTTCACAAAGAAACTTACAACCTCTTACACTAAGCCAACATTAAAACTTACAACATATCGTGCACATATCCAACCAGGCTTCTTACATCGCTTAGCTACTTATTTATACATCTACAAAAAGGCCTAATCATGGGTAAACCCATGGGCCGACATCCCATAACCCATTCCATAAACCCTATTAAACCACTGGGTCCACAAGCCCACAAAATAAGTGAGATCCCGTGATCTCAACTACGCCTGGGCGCTCCATCTTTGACCAGCCTGTCAAAGTCCCAAAAGTGGTCAAACATGACCAATGTTTCCTCAAAACTTGATCAAGGGCCAACAAGAAGTTTTTATTTGAGGTTTGAGGATACCTACATAATGGAACTTCTGGAACTATGAAGATCGAGAACTATGACAGAAGAGACATAGCAACAGATTTGTGCAGGTGAAATCTTGAAGGAAAGAGAGAATTTGGTATTTTCAACGGCTCAAGGAGATTGATGTTTTAGTAAATTGGTATCTACAAACATGGATGATTAGGTTCTCAGTTAAAGGGATTGGTTTCTCATGCAAATTGGTGCCTAGAGGGAGAATTGATTTGGTGCTTAATCAAGGGGATTAGTGGCTCCTGCAGGTTGGTGCTTGGAAACATTATTTTTTAGTTGGTGCTCAGGAGAGGAGATTGGGGTCTCCTACAGGTCCATGCATGCAATCATTTTAAAAGTAGGTTGTTGCTTACAAGATATTATAAATAATTTTTTTGTGGTTTTCTCCCATTTGGGTTTCCATGTTAAATATCTATGTATTTTGGATTATATGTTAGAATGTGCATTTCTCATAACCACTTATGACTGGTGAAATAATAATCTGATAAACATTGTAAGAAGAGTAAAAATAGTCCTATATTGATTCACACCCCCCCTCTCAGTATAAGTAAGTGTTCCAACAATTGGTATCAGATAAGGTTCCTTCATAAAAAATTAACTATTGGAAGGTGAATCCCTGCAGCACACATGGATAAGGAAGGTTTCTCCACAAAAAGATCTCCATTGTTCGATGGATCAAACTATGCATTATGGATCATAAGAATGAAAAATTGTTTGAAATCACTTGGGTCTAATGTCTGGAGTGCAGTATAGAATGGTTACATAGCTCCGACAACTCCACCGGTAGATCCAACTGAAAAGAAACTCAATTACTATGATTCCAAGGCCATAAGTACAATTATATGTGTCCTGGAAGAATCAAAGTTTGTCAAATTCATGCATTTTAATTTAGCAAAAGAGATGTGGGACAAGCTATAGAAAATATATGCAGGAGACAACAAAGTTAAGAAGGAAAAATTATTAACCCATAGAGGTTAATTTGAGACTCTTACGATGAAAGAGGAATAAATTATTGCAGACTACTTTCTTCGAGTAGATAAGATTGTCAACACCATCAAAGGATTGGGAAAACAAGTTAAAGAGACCATTATTGTGAAAAAAAAATTGCTTAGGTGACTTCCCTCGAGATTCAACCCTAATATATCTTCCATTGAATAAATGAAGGACCTAGAAAATCTAACAATGGATGAATTACATGGAATTCTCACTGCATATGAAATGAGGATAGAACAGGACAAGCCAACAAAGATATCAAGGAAGGAAGCATCAAAGAAGGTAAATACGGAAGAGTACAAGATGAGTTACAACTCAGACAACGAGTTATATGAGGAAGAAGCCAACTTTGTTAGGAATCTCAAAAGAGGATCAGGAAAATACAAAGGTAAGCTTCCCTTTATATGTTTTAATTGTGGAGGAATATAACACTTTGCTAGCAAATGTCCTTATGCAAAGAATGGAAATAGCAATGTAAAATAAAATTCTAGTTTCAAAAGGTACAAGAAGGGTAAGATTGAAAAGAGCAGGAAGCTCTATAGATAAAAGAAGAATCTATATACCAATGAGGAAAACAACTCCTCAAAAGATAGTGATTGTGAAACAATAGATTCTCTTCATGGATCTAGAAACACAAACATATGTCCTAGAAAATAGAGACATAGATTCAGCAAAAGAACACAAAATTGAAAGTGATACAGAAGTAGATATTGAAGAATAACTCTTTAGTTCCTTAAAAGAAATAGATAGATTCGAAGAAAAGAACAGAAAGAAGAAAAAGAAACTGCAAAAATATAAAGAAGAGGAACATGATCTTGAAGAAGCAAAGAAGACATTAATTATCCTAAAGACTCAAATCAAAGAGGCAAAGATAATTGAATAAGTCTTAAGAGCCCAACTGAAATAAAAGGAAGATGTTTGCAACAATTTAGAATCTGAAATAGTTTGTCTACGAAAGGAGTTAAAAAGATCACATACCAACATAAGATTTGAAAAGATCTCTACAACCTTTAATGAAATCTTAAATAATCAAATATCACCATTTGACAGGAACAGTCTTGGGTACAGTGAAAAGAAGTTGCTAATGAAGAAGCCTCAACCTCTTCAAAACAATCAAGTGAATAAATGACCAAGATTTATGCTAATATAATCAATAATTCTATCAAGGTTGAAGACAACAGGAAGGAAGATCAATATGTTCCACAGAAGACAAATCTTCTTCACAAGGATAGAATCAAGAAGACTCTTCCATCAAGATGGAATCACTCAATCAAGTACCAAAATTATTTCTTTGGCTATTGTTACTCTTGCAATGGTTTTGGTCATAAAGAAATAGATTGTAGAACAAATGTAGGAGATGGATATATGAGGAATAACAACAAAGATACCCTTGGACTCTCTAGGGTAAATTACAACTCATTATATCTCTGTGGACCAACAAGAATAAAAATCCTGCAAGGAGAAAGCTATTTTGTGTTTCTCATTGATGATTATACAAGAATGACTTGGGTTAACTTTCTCAAAAATAAATTTGAGGAATTTGAAAAGTTTAAAGCATTCAAATCTTTATTTGAGAATGAGACAAGTCTGAAAATCAATTGCTTAAGGTCAGATAATAGAGTTGAGTTCACATCCAATGAATTTGAATAATTATGTTAAACTCATGGAATAAAAAGGCAATATGCAGCTACAATAACTCCTCAATGAAATGGAGTAGTTGAAAGTAAAAACAAACATGTACAAGGAATCACCAGAAAAATGCTAAATAAAGCAGGATTATCAAGAAATTTTTGGAGAGAAGTGGTTTATATTGTTATTTACATTCTAAACATAGGGAAAATTAGATTCAATAGTGAAAACACAGCCTATGAACTATTGAACTATTAAACACTTCAGAATGTTTGGAAGCAAGTGTTACATCAAACGAGATGTTGAGGATCTAAGCAAGTTTGACTCAAGAACAGATGAAGGATTTTTTCTTGGTTATTCCTCAAGAAGCAAAGCCTATAGATGTTACAACAAAAGACTGCAGAATATTATGGAGAGCATTAATGTCAGAATAGATGAAGAAATACAACACAAGAACTAGTTGGAAGCAGAAGAAATAGATTGCAGCAAAGAAGAAGAAGAAGAACAATAATAAAATGAGAAGAAGAAGAATGCCAAGATACACAAACACCATCGAGGTTTGTGCAAAAGAATCATCTAGAAATTTTGATTCTTGGTAATAAAAATGCTCATACTCGAACTAGGAGAAAACTGGCAAGTTGTTCTGAATAGGTAAATCTCTCTTTACTCACTAAAATAGAGCCTAAATGCTTTGTAGAAGCTATTAATGATCAACATTGGGTAAATGCTATGGAAGAAGAGTTAAACCAAATTGAGAAAAATTAGACATGGAAACTTGTACCAAGACCCAAAGATAAAAATGTGATTGGTACAAAGTGGGTATTCAGAAATAAGTTGAATGAAGATGGAAAAGTAGTAAGAAATAAAGCAACATCGATCTGTAAAGGGTATGCTCAAGTAGAAGGTATTTACTTTGAATAAATATTTTCTCCTATTGAAAGACTAGAATCCATTAGAATGTTTTTGGCATTTGCAAGCTTCAATAGTTTTAAGGTGTATCAAATGGATGTCAAGTCAGCATTCATGAATGGAGAATCAGAAGAAGAAGTGTACATTGAATATCCTAAAGGATTCTTATTGTCAGAAAATAAATACCATGTTTTCATATTAAAGAAATCACTTTGTGGATTAAAACAAGCTCCCAGAGCATGGTATTTGAGACTTGAAAAGCACTTGAAGCGACAAGTTTCAAAAGGGGAATAACAAATAGCAATATTTACATCAAAATTGATAATACATAGATGTTAATTATTGTAGTTTATGTGGATGACATAATTTTTGGAAGTAATGATGATAGAATGAGCCAATTTTTTTCAGAAGAAATGCAAAAGGAATTTGAGATGTCTATTCTTGGAGAATTTTCCTTCTTCCTAGGATTGCATATTATTCAAACCAACAAAGGTATATTCATTTCCCAGACAAAATATATCAAAGAGATGTTGAATAATTTTGTAACGGAAGACTATAAACCTATCAACACACCCATGGTCATTGGTTGTAAGCTAAGTAAAGAAGATGAATCAAGGGAATCAAATCAGACCTTGTACAAGTCAATGATGGGAAATCTCTTGTATGTACCAGTTTCAAGACCAGATATTATGCAAGCAGTAGGGCTAGTTGGAATGTTTTAAGAAGCACCAAAGGAAACACATATACTGGAAGTAAAAAGAATATTTAGATATATGAAAGGCACGTTGGACTTCATTTTATGGTATCCTATAGGAAAACTTTTTACTCCGACAACTTACACAGATGCATATTGGGAATGTAGTGTGGATGATATAAAAATTACCATTAGTGGATATTTATTCCTAGGAAATAGTCTAGTGTCTTGGTTCAACAAGAAACAATCATCGATTTCTCTATCCACAGAAAAATCGGAATACATTGTAGCAGAAACATGTTGTAAACAAATGCTCTAGATGAAACAAACCTTGAAGGACATTCAGATAGAATATGATCAACCCATATCAATACCATGTGACAATACTAGTGCAATAAATATCTCCAATAATCTTGTCATGCATTCAAAGACAAAACACATTTCAATAAAGTATCATTTCTTGAGAGAGAAAGTCACATAACACATTGTCAAGCTAGAATATATCAGCAAAAAGGAATAGATTGTTTATATATTTATAAAACATCTTCCTAGATAAGTCTACAATTATCTCAAACATAAACTAGGCGTTATAGCACAAAATGCCACACCTATGCATGTGTACCATGGCCTAACCCTTTCCCTTGGATTGCTAGACATTTTTCCAACTTGCCTCATGTAGGTAATTTAAAAGGCATGTATTTTTCACATATATGTAGGATCCTTTGATGGAAAGCGCAAACATTCGTGACTTCCTAGTTTGCAATACACAGATGCCCTCAAAAAATAGAAAAAATAATAATTATGAGTTTTCGAACGGGTTTTCAGTTGGGCTCATTTCCCAACATCCCCATGCCCATATTAAATGGATTCCAACACCCCCAACCTCTTTGGGAATATATAAAATCACCATTGATGGAAAATACATGGAAAATTCCCTTAGTGCAAGATTATGTTGTCAGCATCTACCAAGCCTCCCTTTCCTATTATCCTCTTAGCAACACCCCCTTTTATCTGGAAACTCATTTTCCAACACCTCTTTCTTATCTATATGGACATAGGGTGTATCCTTATCCCTATTTAGGAAATCCAAGGGAGATTATAGTGGTTGATTCGATTCTTGAGGGATTCTTGGAGGAATCTGGATAGTTGGCTTCGAGGCAGTGCCAAAGGTGAGACAACGTTGTAACTTACCTTTTTTATTTGGTGTTAATAGAAGATTTGTTTTCCCTCCTGTCATGTGTTCATTGTATGTTTTCACTTCTTAAATTTACTTTGAATATGATATATGACATGTATACCCTTTTATAGTGTAACTACCTTCGTAGTAGTCTTGTATTGTGTCTATTTTTCAGGTTATTTCTAGCAAAGGATCTGGAGCTCGTTGAGAGAAAGGAGTGGGATCAACATCATATGGGATACTTAAGGTGCACCATTTCTCCCTCTTCCTTCCCTAATTCCTCCTTATAAAGTAGTTATTCTTTCATTTTTGTGTTCTTGTCTTGGAGGGGAGATTCCTATCTTCTCTATACAGTCTTGACCTTCTATGATTTCGACCCAAAAACACGGGGGAATATCATGTCAACAGAATTGGAAACCATAAAGGGGATTCTCCTAGTTTGGGTCGGTTGTAGGGTGGCTTCTGTGTCCTTTTTTATTTTTGTGAGTTTTCTTGTTTTCCAAGATTTGTTGCAAAGATTTTATTATCTAGAAACTTTTCCATAAGTTCTTGGGAGTCTCCCTGTTGAAATTCCTTTTTTATTTTTCCAATTTTACAGATTTCTCCGCGCTTTTTTGTTATATCAGTCGCATATATTTGTTTTTTTACTGTGTATGACCCATGGACATCCTCAAGTCTCATTTCACACAATCATGAACCTGTGTGCAATTTTTGAAAAACAAAAATCTTCCTTCTGTCCCTGGGAGATTTAGGTCAGGATTCTCCAGGTCATCTTGGGCTTCCTAAGTTTGTGATTGATTTGTATCACTTTGTTAAGTCTTTGAAAAATCCTAATTCACATAAAAGACCTTTCTCTTGGCTTCCCAATGTTCGTGTATTCTGCAGTTTCTTTTAGCATCTTTTGTTAGTTTTGCTTTCATTGAAAGAAAATGAAAAACTTAGTTTTTCTGCTAGTTATATCTATTTATTTATTTGCATTGTTTTACATTATTATTTGAAAAATAAAAATATATTAGCATAGGTTTGTGTTTTCTTCTCATTTGGAAATCATTTCAAAATAAAAATCAGAAAGAAAATCCTTTTGTTTGCCTCTTTTTCATTTTGCTTTAGAAAAGAAAAAAAATGTATTTCAAGGTTTTATTTTCCAGTGTTCTTATAAGTTTCATTTTTGTAAGAGTCTCAGACAACATCAGTTTCACCTCTATACCCCTTGAGTAAAAAAAACCACTAAAACGAACATTAATCTTAAAATGTACTAGACTTTGTTTCTAGGGTTCACAAACAAGTTTAGGGTTAGGGCCTTGGATTAGGATTGGAGAGATAACTCTCCAAGGCCATTGAACAAACATAGGAGTCTAAGCTAGGAATAATTTCAAATCCAATTTCCGTATAAGTATAGTTGGGAGCCTCCTCTAACACAAGAGATAAAAACGAGGTTGTGTGAAAGAGAGTCGAGAATATTTCCCCTCTGAATCTTGACTAAGCCTAGTGGAGAGATCGTATATTGGGGGGTTTTCTAGTGCCTTTACCTCTGTGAGAGGTGGTGCTTTCAAAGCTTCGAGATTTGTTATCTTTCCCATATGTTTGATCCTGACTATCGAATGTACCCCCTAGACACTAATTGTGATTTGGTAACCTTAGTGGTTTTTCCTAGGGATCTCATAGGTGACTACGCGGGCTTGTCATGGTACCTAGGGAAAATTTCATATCACACTTTTCAGTACTATTGTAGGGTGCCCCACAAAGCGTGGGTACTTGCACCGGATAAGGTCGGTTAGTGTAGGTCAAGATAATTGTTTCTCACTCCTTCATTCATTGGTCCACTGGACTTAATCAACTCGTGCCTTCATCCAAAAGGTCCCTTTCCACTTTTTCATTGCTTTGGACTCAGGACCTCATCTAGCTGGGGTGAATATTTGGAAAATTTCTTTGCTTGTGATGTTTCTCTTAGGGATTTCTATTGGAGTGTTGCTTTGTGTATTTGGACTTAGGTTGTTTTAGTGTCACCACCTTTGGATCATCGATTCATAATGGTGGACCAACTGCTCTGTTGGTCATGAAAGACCCATGGTCTTTCTCTTGAAAGTGTGGAGCCACCTCCTAGAAGGCATAGGTTGTATACCACTGGTTCCTCAGAATCAGTGTGTGAGACTTTTATGGGAATGAATAATCCCGCAAGGGACAAACCTGTGCATAAGAAAAATATGGCCAAAGTTCTTGAGGATACCAACCAAGGGACCCCTACCCAAGGGGATTCTTGTGCTTTTCCTTTCTTTGGAAACGTTGGTTCCCCCTTCACAACCACTTTGAATAGTCTTGGGTTGAATGTGGGACTACCAGTTTGGTTGTGGACTACTCTGAAGGTCCCTAATTCTCTTTATGCTTCTCATATAAGCACCTTGTGTCAGGGGCATCGTACGGGTGTTGATCCTTCACCTTTTGCATTTTTGAATTTTACTTCTCCTCCTCCTCCCTCTTTTGGTGAAAGTTCTGCTAGTAGTAACCAGAAGTCTAAAAGGAATAGGAAAAGGAAGGGTAAGAAGAAAAAGTCACCAACCTATGCTAGTCATGTTGGATACTTGTCACCAGCCTCTACAATTCATGTTGGGGGCAAGAAACCAGCCTCTGCTAGTCATGGTAGAAGCACAAGCCCAGTCATTGCAAGTCATACTATCATCAATTCACCAACCTTTGTGAGTCATCTTGGAGATAGGTCATCAACCTATACAATTCATGTTGAAGACCAACAACTAGCCTCTATGAGTCATGCTGGAAGAAAAATTCCAGTCATTGCTAGTCATACTGGCATCGAGTCATCGACCTCTGCGAGTCATGTTGGAGTCTTGTCACCAACCTCTTCTAGTCACTTTGGATAAGTGAAACCAACCTCTGCTATCCATGTTATGGGAAACCCACAAGCCACTACAAGTCATAGTGGGGGAATTGATATGGTTGAGAAGCCTAGACGTATTGGACGTAATCCCAAGTTCCCTTGTAAACTTTGCAAAGGAGATCACCTTACTCATTTGTGCCCTACTATTTTCATAGTACGAGAAGCATGGTCCTTTTCTGATGGCCCTTCTAGTTTTGAGTCATCTTCAATTTCCCAACAATCTATTCAATTTTTGGTTGATGAAGCGTTCGTGTCGATGCAATCTTTGACTGATACCACCCTTGTTTTGTGGGTTTATGCATCTCTTGACCATGTTGTCTCGCATCCTATTCAACCAGTGGTTGAAGAAGTGGTCATGTCGATGCAATATTTGGTCGATCCCACTCTTCTCTTGGAGAGTGATAATTCTAAGGAAGTGGTCTCGTTGATGGAATCTTTGGCTGATCCCACTCCTCTTTCGAGGAGTGATGTGTCTTTTGACCATGTCCTTAGCATTTCTATTTCAATACCTTCTAAACAAGGGGGTATTCCACTCGCTTTGAGTATGCTCCCGCCAAGTCCTAGGATGGTTTCCTTTGATTGGAATAATCTTGTAGAGCCTCACCTTCCTTATTTTGCACCCTTCTAGATAATGTTTGGAGTTAAAAAATTAGGAATTTGTCGAAGTATTGTAGATGAAGGATCCTCTTCAATTCATTTATCATACTCGGCTTGGCAAGCTTTGGGTTCGCCTAGGCTTGCGTCAGCTACCAATGAGTTGTTGGATTTCGACAAAATACCAAGCAAATGTCTAGGGATTCTTCCTCGGTTTCCTATCACATAAGGTGTGAAGACTCTCCTAGTCGAGTTGTTAGTGGTGCCAAGCCCTTTAGACTTCAATTTTCTTCTTGGGCATGATTATGTGTATGCGATGAATGTTGTCATGTCTATGATCTTTCGTGTGATGTATTTCCCTCACAACAGAAGTATTGTCACTATTGATCAGCTTTCAATTGATAATCACAATCTTGGTTCAACTTTACTGCATGTTTCCCCTTTGTGTGTTCCCAGTGTTCAAGTAGAATCTTCCCCGCCATGGGTGAATTATATGGAATCTTATCCTCTATGTTCAATTTCTCCTGATAAGGATCCTTTATAGTTATATTCACCTTCTTGAGACAAGGTCCCAGTAATTGATCAAGTGTTTTATCCTTTACAATTATATTCACCTTCTCGAGACAAGGTCCTGGTATTTGTGAGTTGTCGGGCCCCGGTTTCATGGATTTCGAGTTACCTTTAGATGAGGCCATCCTTGAAGCTATGATTATGGATCTTCGACCTCCTTCTGAACTGGAATATTTATTGGTTGGTTACGAATGAAACCCTTGGCTTGAGCCTACAAATGAGTTCCACCTAGAGCACTACTATGCATAATCCGCAAGGTTGTGTGGTCCTCTGTATATATTGTACTTTTACGGTTTCTTTTTTTCAAGTTCTGTATCCCATAATACTTGTTTTTATCAGAGATTTCTATATTGGACTTATTAACTTATGGGTAAGTGTTTTTGGTCTTATATATAGGACTTTGGAGACGTTTTATTTGATACCTTTTCTTCCATGTCAATCTGTCCTGACAGGTAATGATCTTGAAACTAGCATATAGGTTAAATTTTCCCCTTCATCCATTTTTCCATTATCCATTCCTTGTTTCATTTTTCCTTAGGATCAAGCCCATTGAATTGCAACACAGAACCTTCTTTGTTATTTATAAGTGTTGTAATTCATGTGGTAGAGCCTACCTTCCATGGGTGCTTTAGTTTAGAATCTCCTTGTATTTTGGTGCTCATGATGCAAGATTGTTCCTTAGGCTCGAGAGTCCTGGTTAGTCCCACCATGAGTTTGAGTTCGAACTTCATACTTCTTACTCAATCTTATTTTGTTCATTACCCACAAGACACCCTTATTTATATGTTGCTCACAATGGCATCATGGAGTCCATAGTTAAGATCTTTTCAAACTCCTTAAAATTGAAAAGATTGTCAAGTGATATTGTTTCTTTCACACTCGTTAAATGGACCTAAAGGAGCATCCATTCGGCACAAGTTTACACATTTTTCACACTGAATAGACTAATTGTGAAAAAGGTATACTCTAGTCTACGAACTAGAAGAGTTCTCCTCGGGTTTTTTTTACACTTTTTTGGGCTCAGGAAACTAAAATTATGAAAAAGGACAAGGGATTCCATAGTTAATCTCTTTTCAGACTCCTTAAATATGAAAATATGGTTGATTGATCTTGTCTCTGTCACACTCGTAAATAGATTTGAAGAGACATCTTTTCAGTATAAGTTTAACCCTTTTCAGGACCGAACAGACTACTTACAAAAAGGAATACTCTAGTCCATCATTGGCCAGAAAAGTTCTCCTTCGTATTATTTTATTCTTTTTCGGGCCCTGGAGACTAAACTTACAAAAAATACCATTGTGGGAGGTTTACTTCCTAAAGTTGAGTCGTAACTACATTCAATTTTGACTACTCGCACTTTTAGGCCTAATGTCGGCTTCAACATGTTGTCATTGAACCAATCACTTATACATTCCTATTAGCCCCAACCTTGCATTTTATGCCTTTGCGACTCGACACCTTATCCTTGGAGGGAACATCCCCCGAGTGTTGTTATCCTACACATGATTCCTTGCATTGAGCAAAGGTATGTTCCCTCCGCTACGAAACTAGTTTGCTTTCCTACAACACTCATTTCTTCCACTGTACAATATCATTCTTTTATTCTTTTTCAAGCCTTTATAAAATGAAAAAGACAAAAAATTAAAATAAAATAAAACAAAAAGAGGGGGGGAAACATCTATCTCTTTTATTGGAAACAATTTTTTCGCCCTTGAAAAAAGCACAATTTTGAGTCTTGTTCTCATCATTTTGGGATTAGTATGGCTTTAGGAGACTTTTTCTCGTTTTTTAGTTTTATCACCCTGGTTGGTTATTCTTCCAACCATGTGGATCATTTTTCGATGCTTCATGTGTCACAAATGTATCCTAGTTTACATTCATGTTGCCTGAGTCACATAATGTGTCGTTCTTATGTTCAAGGGAAATTTTCAACCTACATCGGCCATTTTGTAGTTAGTCTCTGACCTTGCAACTCGGCCTTTCTAAGCTAGTCTCATCATCATGAGTATCAGTCTCTTCGTTTGATTTCTTCCAAATATTTGGCCTTATGTTGCCCCTCGTGTTGGTTGATGGAGGATGCCTTAATGCCTTCCTTCCAGTGGATCTTTTCCCATCGACTCCAACACATATTTCTCTGGGAGAGGGATCTAAAGTTATGTTGGGTACCTTGGGGCTTGCAGTCATTAGTGGTAGTTTCCCTCTCTATCGACAGTGGGAATACATCAATGTCCCTTGCTCGATATATTCTACCAGGTGTTCAACGCTAGCTCATTTATTCACACTTGTTAGATTGTACCATGGTACCTTGACTCCCATTATCAACATCGGTGGGTTGTCTCGCGTTTGTTAATGGTATACATCAATGACCAGTAATCAAAAAATGTCTCACTTTGTTCGACTTTAACACATATAATCACATAGTGTAAACTTGTACCATGATGGATCGTTGTGAAGACTTTGGGTGAAGTACGAGCACCACATATTTTTTGCTCCTTCTTGACTCATATGGTGCCACCTCACAGACATTAGTACTTGCAGAGGATCATCTTGAGCATTCTCTTGGTTCAAGATACCCTCTATTCTTGATCTTGAGACATAGCTCCACTATGTATATATTCATGGCTATTATCTACTTTGACATGGATCCACTGTGTATTCCTTGTGGAAATAATTGCTACTTCATATTTATCACATGGATCTACTGTGTATTATTTGTGGCCATGGAAATTAGTCATACTTTCATATGTATCATGGATTTGCATTGTACTTTCTTTGGTGGCCATGCTTATGTTTCATGAGCATGGGTATGCCCGATTTGGGAAGCAAAACTCTTATTTCATCTTTACTGACAGTTATTGTTCTTGAATCAGTTGTTCGACAACCTTCAGAGGTACTTCAATGCATCCTCACCTATCAGAGTTTATAATGTATTTCGGCCATCATTTTTCCCTTCCGACCTCACACATTAGGGGGCATCTATTATAGCACAAAATGCCACACCTATACATTTGTGCCATAGCCTAGCCCTTTCCCTTGGCTTGTTATACATTTTCATGAAAGTCACTTAAAAAACATGTATTTTGCACACATCTGCGGGCTCCTTTGATGGAAAGTGCGGACATACACGACTTCCTAGTTTGCAACCTGTGGATGCCCTCAAAAAATGTAAAAAATAAAATAATTATGAGTTTTCAGGTAGGTTTTTCGGTTGGGCTTGTTTCCCAAGATCCCCATGCCCATACAAAATGGATTCCAACTCCCCCAACCTCTTGGGGAAGATATAAAATCACCATTGAGGGAAAATACATGGAGAATTCCCTTGGTGCAAGATTATGTTGTCGGCATCTAGAAATCCTCCCTTTGCTATAATCCTCTTTATCTGGAAACTCCTTTTCTATCACCTATTTCTTATCTATATGGCTATAGGGTGTATCCTTATCCCTATTTGGTCCATACAAGGAAGAGTGTAGTGGTTGCCTCGATTCTTGAGGGATTCTTGAAGGAACCTGGACAGTTGGCGTCGAGGTGGCTCGTAAGGCGAGACAAGGTTGTAACTTACCTTTCTGATTTGGTGTTAATAGAAGAGTTTTTTTTTCCCTCCTGTCATGTGTTCATTCTATGTTTTTGCTTCTTAAGTTTACTTTGAATATGATATATCACATGTATACCCTTTGATCGTGTAACTACCTTCGTAGCAGCTCTTGTATTGTGTCCATTTTTGCAGGTTCTTTCCAACAAAGGATCTGCAACTCATTGAAAGAAAGGAGTGGGATCGACGTCAAACAGGAGACTTAAGGTGCACCCTTTCTCCCTCTTCCTTCCCTAATTTGTCCTTACAAAGTATTTATTACTTTAGTTTTGTGTTCTTTTCTTGGAGGGAATATTCTTATCTTCTCTATACAGTCTTGATCTGTTATGATTTTGACCCAAAATCATGAGGGAAATATCTCATCAATTCTAGGGGTGGTACCTATGTCATCCACTCACTGAAGAACTACAAGAGGAACACCAGCTCAAGGGAGTTGCGGAAAGAGAGAAGGGTGTTCGTCACATAGTATAGAATAAAGAGTAAAGTGAAAGGGGGTGGGAATCCCTTTGCCATTGATGCCAAAGGGGGAGAGTACAGAGAGTACAGAGAAAGGGGGGTATTTTTAGAATGGGATACATACAGGAAGTACCAAATAATTAAGTGTTTCCATTAATGACAAAGGGGGATTTTGTTGGAAATTGTATTGTCATTGATATCAAAGGATGTCATTGATATCACAGGCAGGGGGAGACTGATGGTTATCAATGATAAGGGGGAATATAAATGCATTTGTAAATTGATGAGCCTTTGTGTATGTGTTGTTAAATTCTACAAGTAATTTTTGTTTACCCTGAAGAAGAAGTGATTTTGCGAAAATACAACAAAGAATGTGCACAAGCTTAACGAAGAATGGCATATGGACATGATCGAGGAGAAACAAGAATTCGAGGAATGAAATGACCCTACAAAATGATAGGTCCAAGGATCGAACTAGAAACACAAATCCATGGATGTACAGAAGAAGAAGAGTTAAGTGTTGAGCTTGCATTGAAGGCGAGATGACAGTAAATATTCTATCCAAGTAAATTCATACCGCACAAGCATAAGGAGAAGTCATGCAATTGGAAGATAGACAAGATGATCCCATTACAGGTCTAGGAAACAATAAGTGTGGTAAGGGAACCAGAGATGAAGTCTTAGGGTGTAGCAGAATATTTTCGTAAAATGATATATCCCACATTTGTTGGGAAAACATATCTCAAAAGGTTTATATTGAAAAAGAAAAATCACATAGTTTGAATATGAATGGAGAGCTACGAAATCCTACACGAAATGTTAAACTTTTTCATAAAGAACAGTGGACCCGGAACATGATAAATCTTGACCATTCATCTCCATGGATCAACGGTTAGATCAAAGATTAAGATCTAAGACTTGGTGGGCCAACTCAACCACATCAACGCCATGATAGAAACCTCATCAATGACAAAGGGGGAGAGTACAGAGAAAGGGGGGTATTTTTAGAATGGGATACATACAGGAAGTACCAAATAATTAAGTGTTTCCATCAATGACAAAGGGGGATTTTGTTGGAAATTGTATTGTCATTGATATCAAAGGATGTCATTGATATCATAGGCAGGGGGATACTGATGGTTATCATTGATAAGGGAGAATATAAATTCATATGTAAATTGATGAGCCTTTGTGTATGTGTTGTTAAATTCTGCAAATAATTTTTGTTTACCCTGAAGAAGAAGTGATTTTGTGAAAATACAACAAAGAACGTGCACAAGCTTAACGAAGAATGGCATATGGACATGATCGAGGAGAAACAATAATTTGAGGAAAGTAATGACCCTACAAAATCATAGGTCCAAGGATCGATCTAGAAACATGAATCCATGGATGGACAGAAGAAGAAGAGTTAAGTATTGAGCTTGCATTGAAGGTGAGATGACAGTAAATAGTCGATCCAAGTAAATTCATACCGCACAAGAATAAGGAGAAGTCATGCAATTGGAAGATAGACAAGATGATCCCATTACAGGTCTAGGAAACAATAAGTGTGGTAAGGGAACCAGAGATGAAGTCTTAGGGTGTAGTAGAATATTTTCGTAAAATGATATATCCCACATTTGTTGGGAAAACAGAGCTCAAAAGGTTTATATTGAAAAAGTAAAATCACATTGTTTGAATATGAATGGAGAGCTATGGAATCCTACACAAAACGTTAAACTTTGTCATAAAGAATAGTGGACCCAGAACATGATAAATCTTGACCATTCATCTCCATGGATCAACAGTTAGATCAAAGATTAAGATCTAAGACTTGGTAGGCCAACTCAACCACATCAACGCCATGATAGAAACCTCATCAACACCATGTGTCCAGTTAGATGAGTGACACATCAGAGGGAGTCCATATTAGTGCTATAACAAGAATTTATGCATATTCCATGTACAATACCATGTATCAGGACATGTGTCGATGCCATGTCATTAAGTACAGAATAATACGCCCACATAGAATCCACCTCATCTGCAACATCAACACAAGAGATATGGGGAAATGACTAAGTATCAAAGCATCACGGAGATAGTGAGCACAACTGAGAAGCAAGAATATGTGAAGAAATGAGCTCAAACCCACAGAACCGTGAACCTATGGTGAGATATTGAGAAATGGATAAGTACCAAAAATCTGTCAAACGAAGATGAAGAATGAGGAAAGTGTCGTAGATCCACCTCACGTGATAAGAACTCAAAAATTGACCAAGTGTCAAAATGAAGTGGAGATCATGAGCACAGCAGAAAATCAAGAGCATGAGAAGAAATGAGTGTGAACTCACAGGCCCGCAGTAGGATATCAAAAAATAGACTAAGTGTCAAGCATCGGTCATATGGACGAGATCATAAATAATAGAAGACTAGAGATGTACTATGAACATGCAGTAGGAGTTCAAAAATTAACTAAGTTCCAAGAATAGATTGAATGACCCAGAGAGTAAGAGATCTGATGGCCTAGGAGGTTGCCATGTGTCACAGATCAAATGGGATAGAGGGTGAGAGATCATAGGGCTCATGATGTTTCATAGACCCATGGTGAAATGCTAGGAAATGCATCTAAGTGTAGGTGAAAAATGAGTGTGGTGGAACACGAAGGTGCATTCTGGAGGCCGTGAAAGGTTGAACAAAAGTGCCTCATACCCATGGAGAAAGGATTGAAAATGTGTTTAAATATAGGTCAAAAATTAGTACGGCAGAACTTGAGGTTGTAATTTGGAGGTCGTGGAGGTGTGAAGAGATATTCCTTGGACCCACAATGAACCCATCAAGACTAGATGGATAGTTCAGGTCAATCTGAGATATAATCAGATGGTGATTTTATGTTGAAGACCAGGTGGTCCCAGTATGTTGTAAGAGAATATATCAATGACTGAGATATAATTAAGAGATGATTGGATGGTTGATGAGTGTTGAGGATGTATTGTGTATTTTAGTGGACAATAAAATAAATCAACAGTGAAAATTAAATCTTAATATGATCTGATGGTTGTTGAGTGTCATGGTTCATGATTTTTATGGAGAAGCAGATGGCGTGCAATGAAAGGAAATTGAAGGTCGATTTCTAAGGAGGTTTCCAACCCGATTTTGAGGAGATATGGAGCCGACTCCATGGACATAATTTTGTATGTGGAAAAATTCATGGAGGTATAGAGTGTATAAATAACTATGTTTGAATCCAATTCAAGTGTGTGAGCAAGTGAGAAGTGATGGAAGAGTGAAGGAAGAGGTAAGGATAATGGAAGAGAAGCTTTGAGGCTTGGAAATTCAAGGATACATGCAGAATGAAAGGATGATAATGATATTGTCTAAGGGTATTTGGGAGGTGCAAGTAAAAAGGAACTTATGGAACTATGCATATCGAGAAATGTGACAGAAGAGACAGAGTAGTATATTTGTGTAGGTGAAAGCTTGAAGGAAAGAGATAGTCTAGTATTATCAACGGCTTGAGGAGAATGATATTTCAGTAAATAGGTATCTACAAACATTGTTCATTTGGTGCTCAGCTAAGGGGATTGGTGTCTCTTGCAGGTTGGTGCCTATGAATATAGAAATTGTAGGTTGGTGCCTACATGGAGAACTGAGTTGGTGCTCAGTCAAGGGGATTAGTGTCTCTTGCAGATTGGTGCCTACAAACATTATTTCTAAGTTGGTGCTCAGGAGAAGATATTGTTGTCTCCTTCAAGTTGGTGCATGCAATCATTGTAAAAGTAGGTCGGTGCCTAAAAGAAATTATAAATAAAAAATTTGTGGTTTTCTCCCATTTGGGTTTCCACATTAAATCTCTTTGTACTATGAATTATATGTTAGAATGTGCATTTCTCATTAATTGTTTATGACGAGTGAAATAACAAATTGATAAATATTGTAAGAAGAGTAAAAATAGTCCTATATTGATTCACCCCCCCCCCCCTCTTAGTATAATTAAGTGTTCCAATATATCCATCCATCCAAAATCAATTATTTTTCGTCTTAATCCATGGTGGCTAGTTGTTGCATGATTTTATTTCCTTTGATTTAATGCATTTTTGTTCTAACTTCTCCAATTTGTAGTGGTTGTTGGTATCTGATAATATCTTATTGAAGAGTGGTTTTTTGATGCCTTATTCCATGAATATTGGTAAGTATCCTATCTTCTTCCTTGATAATGTTGATTTCGATCTTCTTGTCTTCCTTGGAATATTTCTTGGTAATGAGGGTGTCGACATGGTTTCACGTTTGATGGTTTTCCTTCACTCTGCACATTCATTTCATCTATCTTCTTTTCAAAGACAATGGCATCATCTATCCTCTTTTCTTGGTCTTTGGTTACTCTAGCCTTGGAGATAATACCATCATATTTGGCATGTACATCCTCTAGATGAAGTTCAACTTTTTCAAGTATCTTCTAGAGACCTTCTTCAATCTAGTCGTCTTTATCCTTTTGCAGTTCCAATGTCACCCAATTTATCAAATTCTGACATCCTTCTTCAATTATGGATTTCATTTCTGATTTTACTTCATCAATATTTAGGGATTCCTCAAGCTGCTTGCAAATTTCCTCTTCAAGTCTTTTGGTAGATTCATCATCAAAGATCCTTGTTTCTTCTTGATTTTGATAATTCCTCTTCTCTTCTTTCAATATATTAACCTCATCCAGTAGTTTTTTATTATGGTTTTTTAATATACCCATCTCTTCATCTTTCTTTTTCAAATCTTTCCTTGACTCTTCCTTTTCCCACTTCCCTTCACTACTATTTCCTTGTTTTAATTTTTTAACCATCTCATGAGTGTTCCATTAAGGTCTCGTATCTTAGATAGTTCATCACCCTTCTTCTTGATATCTTGTTTTTCTTATTTTGACTCATTTTGAATTTTACACATTGCCTCTATTTTTGTATCCCTAATCCATTTATTCAAGAATTTGTTTTCAAATTCTTCCAATGTGTTGTTCCATCTAGTATCCTAATCAACGATCATCCACCACTTCCAAGCTTCACCAAAAAAATATCTTCCTTCCTCTAAAGGATTCATACCATATTCCTTTACCAACCTCAACCATTCCATAGGATTGATTTCATATGTATTTTCATCTCCTGCAAATTTATGTATTGTCATTTATTCTTAATTGAGGTCTAACCCCAACACTCAATTTACAACCTCAATATATTAGGAATAGTGATCTCAAATAGTTATAATATTTTTTCCAATATAATTTTATATGTTTTCTCTTTCCATTGTATTTTTAATCATTTCAATCGGATATCCCAATCAAAAGTTATGATAGTTTTAACAAAACATACCTTTGAAACCTTGATTTGGAGTTTGTCCTTCTAGTCGACCTTCCTTATAATGTATTTCTGAAATTTCGACCCTTATGAGTATGAAATTTAGACCTGTAATACTTTGATATGCATTCTCTGCAATGCCATGGGTCTGACCAGAATTTGACGTGCCAAGTGAAAGTTATGGTAACTTTCCCAAACCTTGCTTATTTTCGGCCTTTTATGGAGAGCAAACTTGTATAGAATGCCCTGTGTATAATATTTTATATATGATTATGAGATTCATACCATAAATTCTATGGACTATAATCTTTCAAATGCAACTAGTAGAATTGAAATTGGATCGTCATTGAATAAGATATGATTGTTTTACCCAAAACACATGTTTGAGACTAGTTATAGGACTAGTCAAAAAACATATCTTCCACAGGGTATATCTATGAAAGTATAATGACCCAAAACCTTAAATTTTTACTACGGGTATCTTGATATTTCTTCTAAGTAATCTAGAAAAAAATTATATATGAAGCAGCCCATAAAAAAAATTATATCGAAAATGCCAAGATGACTCATTTGAAGAAGCAAAACCCTAGGATTGAAGCTCTAAAACCAAATGTTATGAACCAAATACTTAAGATATCAGAATAAAATAGAGTACACACCATGTACGTCAATATGAACATGAAGAAAAACTCCAATATATATAAGAGAGATAAGTTACACAATACCTCCTTATAGAATAGGAGAACCTCCTCTAAATAACAAAATAAATGCATACATCACAATTCTATGTCCTCAATAATGCATACATGATCTCTATATATAATTATTCACACACTACACATGAGGATTGTTGAGGAAAAGATATGAATTTATCTAACTCAAGAATTTTAGAATCTTGTTTGGCTAAGGCAAGATAGTCGGGAATATTACCCTATGTTTATAGCCTCAAAATGTATTTCCCAATCCACAAGTATTAATTACAAGGGCTTAGGCTGATTTTTTTAAATAAAAATATTGTTGCACAATATAACAATTTTGTATACTTTTCTGAACATATACAGATTGCAGAAAGTAAATGTGGGGATCAAAAGAAAAAATAAACAAGTTACATATTAACATAAATGAGACAGAATAGAAATCGCTTTATTTCATTCCAAGAAATCAAAAGTATCCTTATCTTTACAAAAATCCTTGTGGGGGCATGGACCAAGGTTAAACTTAGATATCCCCGATGAAAACCATACAAAAGGACTCTGACAAGAAGTAAAAACTAAACTTTAAAATCTAGATCAACTTGCCACAGATTGTTGCCCACTTGACTCTGCACAATATCCTTTATCAGTCATGAAACTCAAATCATAAACAGACAAGTCTACACAGACTATCAAAGATAGATCAACACCTTTGAAACAAGCACCTGAATGATATGGTTCAGCTTTGAACCTTGTTGTCTACAATAGGACCCTGCTGTCAAAAAGAGAATTGGGCCTTTAATGAATTGAAGAATGAATGAAAATTGAACTATCTCAATAAAACTCAAGATCAAACCTTAGTATGCTTTCTCCTTCTATTCTCCCCTTGTTCTTCCTTCTCATTTGACTTTTATGCATTCCAAATTAGTTGAAGTAGTTCAAATACCTCATTTAGTTAAGTTAACTAAAACTTAACTAATTTTAGTTTAGGGGAAATAATAATAATAATAATAATAATAATAACTAGGGGTCTTTTATTAAATAATAACTAAGTAGATGGGACCCCTTGCGACTCCCTTTTATTTCTTAACAAAAATATACATAATAAGGGAACCAATTAAACAAATGCCTCCTTGTGGCTCCCATAATTATTTCCACAATTTGAAATTTAAATATCATAAATATTTCAAATTATATCCAAAACATGTCAATATCGACATTATCCCAAAAAATAGTTTGTTGTCCAAAATTTCCTGCAGTACACTTTCCTCAACAAATCAATTATAAATTTAAAAAAAAAAAATCAAAATCCATATTTTCCACTTTGAGAGGCAATTCTTCATTTGTCATTGTTGTCCCCTTTGGAATTCCTAGAAATAGCCTTAGGTTGGGTGGAACCTTGAGGCTTGATCTCACTAATGACATGGGAGTAGTCGTCCCGCAAGTGAATACGGGAGGACACTGATTTGGCTAAGTCACTTGAAGGAGAGGAGGGAGCAGCAACAACTTTACCTTTGTCATGCACATGGTGAGCCTCGGTTTTGAGTCATTTGCTTGCATGGGAGGACTGTACAGGTGAGTGTGTAGGGGAAATTTGAGAATTTGGGTTTACATGTGGAGGAGGAGGAGGTAATGACAAGTTTGGCCAGCCACGCTGGTGGGAGACTGCTAGGTGAACAATCTCCTACCACCCATCATTCTTGGGAACTTCTGGTTACAAAGATACATAAGGAGGAACAGGGATACCAAAAAAATTTTGGGGCTGGAAGGGAGGCCTCTCTGGTCTAGGCTGAATTATCCCTTACCCAATCCAATTGAAAAACCCAGATTGAAAAATATAGTTCAACTCCTGAGGATCGGCATCGAAATGAATTGAGAATTTGGGCCTTCTAGGCCCTTTCTTCCAGTTGCCTCTTCCCCTATTGTTTCGGCCATGACTGCCTCTGTTGAAGAAGTTCATCCTATATGCAGCAATTATTAGCAACTAGCTCTTAACAGACCATACATGATATTCTCTTTATATGAAACAAAGTTTGGCTCAGAAATCAACATAAGACCCATGCAATTCAATCAATAAAATTTATTTAATAATTTCCAAGTGAGCAGGGGGTGAAATAGGGTTCATGGGATATATGGGAGGATTGTAATAGGCAAAGAAGTGATATTATGACAGGGCCTAAGAACATGAGTATTGTTCGAAAATTCATTAAATAACTGACTGTGCAAACAATATCAAAATATATCAGCTTCCATCTATCTTTGTGTCATTTTTTATCACTATCATACAAGGTTTTAATTTTATTATATTGAACAGGGCGTGTAAAAATGAAATTGGGATCGTGAGGGGGTTATAATGAGCGAAAAAGTGAGAAAATGAGAGGGAATAATATGGATATTGTTCATAAAATAAATTAAATCAACCAAAAACTATAACTATGTTCCAATCACAATCCAAAACATCCACTTTTAAGACCCAAAACATTTAATTGTTCCTTAATTGCATACAGATTGCTTGTTGTCGTCAATAAAGAAAAACAATTCAATTGCCCAGAATCCTTCAATTTATATCAATATGTGCATCCTATGCAATAACCATGCAATTATCATTTCCAATTCCACAGACACATCATAACCATTCAAGCCACAGTCCTGTATGTTTTAATGTTGACCTTTTCCTTTTAAAGAAAACATAATGTGCACAGTGATTCCAATTATACATATCCAACTTTCAACTCTTGAAATCACATAATAATAGACCCAACATTAATCACCAACAATCGACATCCAATATTGACTGACGCAATATGTTTCCATCAACAATAATCAAGCCCGATTTCAACACACACAGGTTAACAATAATATAATCATCAACACCAATCTTGATTCGACAACAACTTTTAACCAAAAACATATAACCCTGAGCTTGATATCCACATGTAAATTAACATGTACAGACTTCCCTTTAAATCAAATACTCAATAAAGACAGAGCCATATAATGTGTGAAGAGAACAGGACCATATTGACACACAAGTGTCTCCTTTAAATTTGACAGAGAGTAAGATCATGTTTGATGAACCAATCACACACATATGTGCCTTTTAAACTTAACAGAATCATGATCGTTCTAGGATTTAACATAGTAATGAGTGGAAAGACCATAATTGACCAAATGGAAAGCTCTCGGGGTGTAGGTAACCCATACTTTTTTTTTTTCAAACAAATTTATCATAGAGAGGAAATACAGAGACTCAATCAGGAAATGGTCTTGAAGCTAAAGAGATCGTTCCCTTTGTATAATTACCACAATCATTAAACTGGTAAACCAAAATATTGACAGAACCCAAAAGGTGCCCGAGGAAAAACAAAAGCAAGTATGGCTCAATAGAACCAAGTCAGGTTCTTTAGAATTTTATTGCAGAGAGGTAATGAAAGTCTGCTTAATCTTTGAAAACACGGAGAGCTCATAATATTTTTACCTCATAAAATAATTTACCACCGAGAAGTAACCACAGGTAAACAAGTATAATCTTGGAAGAACAGAGATTTGTGCTCCTTTGAAATCACCACAGTCGTCTAACTTATAACCCCAAAATCTTGACAGATCCATAAAGAGAATGCCTGAGTAGAAACAAAGAAATTCGATTTCAACAAACCAGGCGCACAGAGATGCCTCTTAAAACTTTATTGCAGAGAGGAAACGAGGGTTGATTTAAACAATGAAGAATCCTCGAAGACATAGAGAGACCATGTCTCTTCCAAACACCCACGAGGTCTATAACCTTCGAAATAGAATTGACAGTGAGGCTCACAAACATAACAGTCGGCCACTACAACAAAGATGAGAGGAGCGAATGTTAAAACTCTTGTGAAAAGAATGCCAGATCAAATCTCATGGCCATTCGATACATATTCCATTTAATATTCTGGGAAAAACAAGATTGGATTGTGGAATGCTTTCAGCGATAGTGATAGTAGGAAAATCCATATCAAACAATATTTTTGGGCTCAATTAAACGCATGCAATCCTGAGCCAACCAAATGATTCATAATACAGAGAATCTGTCATGGATGGAAAGCAAAGAACCATACCTGGCGAAATCGCTTCAAGGAAGAGTTGGCATGTGTTTTCCCCTTTCAAAACCTAAAATCATGGAGCTTCCACAACCAACAGAGAAAAATGAAACTATGGCTAGGGTGATGGGCTCAAGCGTGGTTTGGAGTGACGTGCAGTAAATGCACGTCGCTTCCTCACCTTGCCCTATTCAACTCAATGTACTAGCCATCCCATTAACATAACATCAACCATTAAATTTAAACCATAACCATTGCATAAATTCAATTCCATATCCATTGTATAGTGCGCCACCCGAAACATATCAAAATAATAACCATATGTTAACGTTACCATATGTGTTTCCATATAACTCTTTAACCAAAAATGCATAGTATAGCAGCTAGGACCATCACTTCACATTTGTCACAATTATATATATTTTCAAGGTTTATATATAATCTTTTTGCCATAGCCTTAGGACTTATCCATATTTTTCCTTTTTGTTTTGAGCTCAAGCTTCCATATCATTTAATTATCCCCTTGCATAAAATCATGTGTAAAAACATTAATCAATGTTATAACATAACATAACACCTATAAAACAACATAATCCTCATACCCATAGCACTACCATGTATTGTGAGTAAACATCAATAGCACTTAGAAATAATGCATCAACCATCCATGCTGTCAAAATGAATGAAACCAAGACTCCATCATCAATTGTAGAAGATTGTGTAGACATTATCATAGCAGCAGCAAACATATAAGTGTAACACATCCATCATATCGCCTCTAGTCTACAAGGGGATCCCACCTACTAGTTAATTATTATAATCATAAATAAATAATAGAGCTTAACGATCCTTTGCTGGCATTATTCATCGTTGTGATTTTAATCTTCAAAAAACTGGCGACTCCATAGGGAAATTTGTTTCCAGCAAATTATGAACTCAAATTGTCTAGTTTCACAGACCATGTAAACATTAGATCAAGAAGATAGACATCAGGATAATTATGCAAAAGGGGAAAGTGAGCGGTTTTAAGGGAAAAAATGACTGGTATTTTGGGAATAACTCATGGAAAGTGTTAAGTATGAGGGGGTTTATCCCTGTATGCATAATCATTTGATTAATCATAGTAAAATCATTCTTGACTTCAAGGAGAAAAATTTTCTGGTGTGCTCTTTTGAATCTTGGAGCGGATGGAAGAAAAGGAAAGCAGAAAAGGGATAAAACCAAATATCTTATATAACAACAGTTGAAGCAGATAACAATTTCAAACATGCTTTCAAGGGGAAACACCATGGAAGTTGTGTAACCTGATTGTTATTGATTAAAAATACTTTGCATAATAGCGTCGTTGTGGAAAAATTGATCCAACATTTTATTTTGACAAGAAAGGAAGTCAATACAAGAAATAAAATAGCAGAAACGAAATAACAGAAATGTAAAATAACAACATCAAAGCAAGTAAAACAAACTATAATACAAAAAAATTCCCATGCAGCATTTAAACTTTCAAGTTGGTTCCACATAGTGCTTTAAGTGGGAATCGTTGGTGCCATAGGAAAACAATCTCTCTTGTAAGTCCTTTAGGATATAGGAATTTGTGCTCAAGACAAAAGAGATCCTAAAAGGAACCAGACATGACTTTTGGAACTTTGAATGCCTTCCTCTATCAGCGTGAGCTAAATCCCATAGCAATACCTTCTCATTAACCTTAAATTTGACATATTTGACACTTTTATTGAAATAGCTTTTAACAGTTTGTTGTCTTCTCTTTATGTTATCCAAGGCAAATGTCCTTTTCTCCTCTAAAGCAAAGAGTGCATTCATTCTTTGAGAGATATCAGACGAATTTAATTCTTCACCCTATAGCATTAACCTTAGAGAAGAAAGTTCCATATCGATGCGTAGAATGGCTTATTGACCATAAACAAGCTGGAAAGGAGTGCAACTAGTGCTCACCTTGGTGGTAGTGTGATCTGCCCAAAGGGCATAAGTGAGGAGAGTGTGCCATTCATGAGGCTTATCTTCAATGAGCCTCTTGATAATTCTAACTAGATTCTTGTTGGTAGACTCGGCCTTCCCATTTCCTTGGGTATAATAAGTCGATGAGGTAAAATGTTTAACCCCCAATTTATCTAAAAACTGGGTCATCTTAGCAGAAATAAAAGTGGGACCGTTGTCTGTAATAATTTCCAAAGGAAGACCAAATCTAGAAAAAATATTAGTCTCAAGGAAATAAATCACCTGCTCATCCTACGAATGCTTAAGTGGGACAGCTTCAGTCCATTTAATAAAATAGTTTGTGGTTGTCAAGATAAAAACATGACCTGCTAAAGATCGAGGATTAATAGGACCAATAAAGTCTAGACCCCATTTTGAAAAAGGAAATTCGGGGAGGACATGTTGTAAAGGCATAGCAGAAAGATTTTCTTTCCCAGCAAACTTCTGGCCCTTGTCACAAGATCTTGAAAAATTATAAGAATCATGAAAGATTGAAGGCCAAAAGTATCATTTCCTGATAATCTTAAAAGCAGTAGTTTTAGCAGAAAAGTGACCTCCTACATGAATAACAGAATTTGAATATCCATGAGTCTCTTGTAACAATTTATGTGCTTCCTCATTATTCACACAGCGAAGTAACATAGCATCGGCAAATCTCCTAAACAAGAAGTCTCATATAATGATGTATCTAGAAGATTCAAGACTGAGCCTTATTCTTTGATGGGTATCTAATTTATCTGGGAATCTTTGATTTTGCAAGTAATAAGCCAAATATCTATACCAAGGATGTTCAGATACAGGAAGGATTTGATTGTCAATGTAAAACGGTGTTGATAGAGAGCTATCTTGTTCATCAATTTCTTCACTTGTTTCAGCATGTTGAGCTAAGTGAAGGTCTAACTCATGTCCCTTGATAGTTTTAGAAGTCATGATGATTAGATCATGCTCTTGGATCTTGACAAGCCAGAGTGCAAGCTTCCCTGAAAGATAAGCCTGTGAGAGTAAAAACTTGACAATAGGTAAAGGGACTTTTACCAGCGTGTGCTTACCGAAGATGAAGTGGCAAAAATTTTCAATAGATTTAACAAGAGAGAAAGCATGCTTTTCAATATAAGAATATTTAAAATAATCATTTGACAAGATCTGACTCATGTAAGCCACTAGTTTTTCATTAACTTGGTCATCATATTGCATGCAGATAGCAGAAATTTCTTGCTTTGTGGCATTAGTATATATCATAAATTCATTCTCAAAATTCGGCTTCACCAAAACCGGTGCGGAACTGATTGCCTTCTTGATCCCTACGAATGCATTTTCAACGTCATCTGTCCAAAAAAAGGAGTGATATTTCTTAAGAAGATTGTGAATTGGCTTGACCATTACAGCAAAATCAGAAAAAAAAAAACCTATGGACAAAGTTGATAACACCCATAAAGGCTTGAACCTCCTTTTTGGAAGTAGGAGCAGGAAGATTTAGGATAGCAGCAACCCTTTTGGGATCTATGCTTATTACTGAATCAGAGACAATGTGCCCAAGGAGATTTCCCTTAGTAATGCCAAAAATAGAGTTAGAAGGATTTAAATAAATGTCGAATTTCCTACAACGCATGAGAATATTTCTAAGATGACCGAAATGATCTGATCGATTTTTAGAATGCATAGTTAAGTCATCAAGATAAATATGAATAATTTTTTCGATTAAATCGTCAAAATCTATCTGCATAGCTCTTTGGAAAGTGGCACCTGCATTAGATAATCCAAAAGGCATACGCTCATAAGCAAAAGTACCCCAACGTGTAATAAAAGGGGTTTTATATTTATCTGTCCTTTTTACCTTGATCTTATTGTAACCAAAAAAACCATCAAGGACATCATCTGTGACCCTGCAACTTGCTACAAAATCATTTCCATATTAGGGAGATGAAAATGATCTTTTATACTGGCCCTATTTAATGCGCTAAAATCAACGTATAATCTAATCTGACCAATTTCTTTCCGAACGAGAACCAAATTAGAAACCCACTCAGAATACTTAATAGGGAAAATTATCCCAACCTTCAAGAGTTTTTCCAACTCCTTTAGAATAGTTTCTTCTAGAGAGGATTTAATGGGTCTTTGTTTTTGCCTAACTGTTTTTATGGCCTCCTTGATAGGAATGGCATGTTGTATAAGAGAAGGATCAAAACCATGAAGTTCCTCATAAAACCAAGCAAAAATATTTTGAAATTCACCAAGTAACTCGGTGAACTTCAATTTTTCTTCATCGGAACATTGGGTACCTATCTTAACATTCTTTGGACAGTCGAGCGTCCCAATGTTCAAGGAAATGGTTTCACCCACTTTCCTTTTCGACTCCTCTTTTGTATGTTTTTCTTTGTTGCCTACATCACTTGATGAAAATGAACTTTCTAGAGGAGTCAAGCCCTTCGGAATTTTGTTATCTTCCATTGATATAATTTCCTTAGGCTTATAACGTTCATTTTGTATGAAAGCGCAAATGCTCTCAACACTAGGGAAGACCTGCCATGAATCTACAGTGTTAGGGATATGTGGACGATACAAAGATTGAAAGGTCCAATCAAGTCTTTGTGGCAGAAGTTGTCGAGTAGGAGAGGCCGCAAAAACAACTAACATTTCAGCCATTGAGTTGAATTCTCTTTTAACATGAGTGATGTTGAAAGATAGCAAGTTTGAGATAAGTGCCCAAACAGTTTGGGTGTAACGTTTCATTAACTTGTTGCTAGGATAATATATATTACGCACAAGGTTTACAACAAGATCGGAGTCCCCAAAAATTGTAAGGTGACCACAACCTAAATTATAGGCATTTTCAATGCCTAGCAATAACGCTTCAAATTTGGTGATGTTGTTTGTGCAAGCAAACTCTAACCTATAGGAAAAGTTGTGAATTTTACCCATGGGAGAGTACAAGATAATGCCAGCTCCATTTCCTTCATTGGAGCATGAACCATCAAAGTTCATATGCCACATCCAATCCTCTATGTCAATTTGTTCCAAGGTAGTGTTGTCATCATCTGTAAAGATGGAATACACTCCTAGGTCCTCCTCGATATAATTTACATTAGGTTGTGGAATGCTTTCTATATAGGGTAATATTCTTCCCTCTCTTAGGACTATAATGTTTTTACCATTCTGAGGAACGGATAAGTGTGTCTTGTCGAGTGAGAGGTATCCACTCGTCAAAATTTTCCAATCTCTTCCTAAGATGATCAATTAATTACTCATTGGCATATCGATTACCTGAATATTAAGGGTTGTCCTTATTTCAGGATGCGCACAGAAAACCAAGGTCACATCCTTGATTTCACCTATGGTCGATTGTTGTAAACTATTATAAGAGAGCATGCTTCTAGTGTTTTCATTTGTACAAGACAATCCTAGCTCTTCCATAATAATCTTTGACATTACACTTGGCCTGAACCATCATCAATGATACAACAATGGGCTAGTTTGTCCATAATCTTTACAGAAATTTAAAAAAAAAACAGGGGGTTTTTTACAAGGTGTCTAAAGTTATGTACACCTACTTTATTTACAATTGAATCCTCTTCATCCACCTCTTCAGAGAGGTTGGCTACTATGGAAGCTTTTCCTTCCATGAAATTTTTCAGATGTTTTTGTTGCTCAAGGAAGGCAACCATATCTAGGAGGGTAGCATCAACTTTAATATTATCCAATTGATTGATAATGTTGTATTTGTAAGAGGGAAGAGGGAAGGTAGTTCCTTGACTATCAGAAGCTTTAGAAACATGAACAGTGGCAACTGGTAAAGATGAGCTTGGGCTAGAAATAGTGCGAGGAGGATCATATTTACCTTTGGGAGCATAGGATTTACTCCTAGTATTTATGATCATAACATCCTCTGGATCTACAAAATCTAGAAAAAATATAGTAGTTTCAAGCCTTATACCAAATATTTTATCTCTGGCATTGTTCTTTACCTCACAATTACTTTCCTCATGGTGTTCCTCGCAAAATTTACACCAACTACGAGGCATGATGGCTTTAGGTTGAAATTATTTTTTGTTAGGATTCCTAAAGGGTGGTGAAGAAGAAGATGAGGCCCCAGGGGTAAGTGAGGGGACATTTCAATTCTGCTCATATGCTATCATTTGGTTATTCATGTCTTGTACAAGTTGTAAGAGGGAGGACATGTTTGTCTGTTTAATTGAGTTTCCTTTAGGAAGACCTGTTCTTTCAAGTTGTTCTCCATACTCTAAACAAGTATGTAAAGTGGAACCAAGGTTATAAATGGATTTTTCCTCAAGCCTATGACGGTAGGGGGAAGGTAGAGCATTATAATAATGCATAAAATCATCTTAGTTATGTGGGTGAATGAGTTCAGGAATTTGGTTATATAATTTGCTAAAACGCAAGTTGAAAAACTTGATAGTCTCATCCTCTTTATAATAAATGTTATTATACTCTTGTAACTTCTCATTTTGGCTCTTAGACTACCCATAGGTAGACTTGAACCAATAAACCAACTCCTCCCAAATAGAAAGAATCTTGGGAGGAAGATCAAAGAAATTGGTCGTTGCCTTCCCTTCAAGGGAATTAACAAATAAGTGCATACAAGTGTCATTGTCATTGGCTCCTATGTTGTGATAGGCATTAGAAAATGCCACCAAGTGTTCATTCGTAGTGACCATGTTATTCCCTAGAAACCTAGGGAGATTATCTTTGAATTTAGGAAGTGGACAAGTAGTAGGTGCTAGGTTAAGAAGGGAGGAAACATGCCATGGAGTAGTTGTAGCATCTTCTTCAAACTGAAAAAGCCCATACTTTTGTATGACCTTGGCGGGGTTTGTAGTAGATTGGATAGGGACTTGATGACTATATAAGCTACCAATAACTGACGAGGTTGAAGGTTGAGATGAAGAAGCACCTCTGGTGCCACTAGAGCTGCCACTAGATGTCATCTTATGAACGATAGGTAAGGGACAGAAAGACGAACTGGTTGAATCAGACAAAGTTCTCTCCTTAGAGTACTTTGTTGGGATGACAAAACAACGTTTCTTCTTCCTATTTCAGCAATAGGGTTGATCTCAGGTGATAAACCTCTTCTTCTCTATGAGATGTGAGGGTTTAAGTACATGAAAATAAGATCAAAACTTCATGAAAAAGAAAAGTTATGGTTGATTCCTAGGTTGTCTTTGCCTAGCTTCCCAACGTTCTTGGACACTTGTGTCTTGTTCAATCAATTCACATGAGTGTTCAAGCTCAACCCGGGTATTAGTGGTCTCTAAGATGGTATAAAACAAGGTTCAAGCAATGTTGGTATGATCTTTAAGACCGATCTCAATATTGGGCTACCTTGAAACATGTATAGTCATGAAGAAAAGAAACAGTCAAAGGATCAAAAGTAGAAATATAAATATATTCAATGATAATCAAGCATACAATCAACCAGAGAGATATGGAATATCTCCCTAATATGATCGCCAAATAAATGTTGAGGAAAAGATATGAATTTATCTTACTCAAGCATTTTCGAATCTTGCTTGGCTAAGGCAAGATAGTCGGGAATATTACCCTATGTTTATAGCCTCAAAATGTATTTCCCAATCCACAAGTATTAATTATAACGGCTTAGGATGATTTTTTTAAATAAAAATATTGTTGCAAAATATAACATTTTTATATAATTTTCTGAACATATACATATTGCAAAAAGTAAATGTGGAGATCAAAAAAAAAATAACCAAGTCACAGATTAACACAAATGAGACAGAATAGAAATCGCTTTATTTCATTCCAACAAATCAAAAGTATCCTTCTCTTTACAAAAATCCCTGTGGGGGCATGGACCAAGGTCAAACTTAGATATCCCTGATGAAAACCATACAAAAGGATTTTGACAAGAAGTAAAAACTGAACTTTAAAATCTGGATCAACTTGCCACAGACTGTTTCCCACTTGAATCTGCACAATATCCTTTATCAGTCATGAAACTCAATTCATAAATAGACAAGTCTACATAGACTATCAAAGATAGATCAACACCTCTGAAACAAGCATTTGAATGATATGGTTCAGCTTTGAACCTTGATGTCTACAATGGGACCATGTTGTCAAAAAGAGAATTAGGCCTTTAATGAATTGAAGAATGAATGAAAACTGAACTATCTCAATAAAACTCAAGAGCAAACCTTAGTATGTTGTCTCCTTCTATTCTCCCCTTGTTCTTCCTTCTCATTTGGATTTTATGCATTCCAAATTAGTTGAAGTAGTTCAACTACCTCATTTAGTTAAGTTAACTAAAACTTAACTAATTTTAGTTTAGGGGAAGTAGTAATAATAATAATAATAATAAAGGGTCTTTTATTAAATAATAACTAAGTAGGTGGGACCCCTTGCGACTCCCTTTTATTTCTTAACAAAAACAAACATAATTAGACAACCAATTAAACACATGTCTCCTTGTGGCTCCCATAAATATTTCCACAATTTGAAATTTAAATATCATAAATATTTCAAATTATATCCAAAACATGTCAATATCCACAATATCCCAAAAAATAGTTTGTTTTCCAAAATTTCCTGCAGTCCAATGTCCTCAACAAATCAATTATAAATAATAAAAAATCAAAATCCATATTTTCCACTTTGAGAGGAAATTATTCCTTTGTCACTGTTGTCCCCTTTGGACTTCCCAGAAATATCCTTAGGTTGGGTGGAACCTTCAGGCTTGATCTCACTAATTACATGGGAGAAATTGTCCCTCAAGTGCATATGGGAGGACACCGACTTGGCTGAGTCTCTTGAAGGAGAGGAGGGAAAAACAACAGCTTTACCTTTGTCATGCACATGGTGAGCCTCGGTTTTGAGTCATTTTCTTTCATGGGAGGACTGTACAGGTCAGTGTGCAGGGGAAATTTGAGCATTTGGGTTTACAGGTGGAGGAGGAGGAGGTAATGACAAGTTTGGCCAGCCATAATGGTGGGAGACTATTGGGTGAACAATCTCCTGCCATCCATCATTCTCGGGAACTTCTGGTTGCAAAGATACATGGGGAGGCATGGGGATACAAGGAACATTTTGGGGATGGAAGAGAGATCTCTCTGGTCTAGGTTGAATTATCCCTTGCCCAATCCAATTGAAAAACCCATCTTGAAAAAGCTGGTTCAACTCCTGAGGATCAACATCGAAATGAATTGAGAATCTGGGCCTTCTAAGCCCTTTGTTCCAGTTACCTCTTCCCCTATTGTTTCAGCCATGACTACCTCTATTGAATAAGTTCATCCTGTATGCAGCAATTATTAGCAACTAGCTCTTAACAGGCCATACATGACACTCTCTTTATATGAAACAAAGTTTAGCTCGGAAATTAACATAAGACCCATGCAATTCAATCCATAAAAATTATTTAATAATTTCCAAATGAGCAAGGGGTGAAATAGGGTTCATGGGATATCTGGGGGGATTGTAATAGGATAAAAAGTGATATTATGATAGGGAGTAAGAACACGAGCACTACTCAATAATTCGTTAAATAACTGACTATGCAAAAAATATCAAAAGATATCAGTTGTCATCTATCTTTGTGTCATTTTTTATCACTGTCATGCAGAGTTTTAATTTTATTTTATTGAACGGTGCGTGTAAAAATAAAATTGGGATCATGAGGGGGTTATAAGAGAGAAAAAGTGAGAAAATGAGAGGGAATAATACAGATATTGTTCATAAAATAAATTAAATCAACCAACAACTATAACTTTGTTCCAATCACAATCCAAAACATCCACTTTTAAGACCCAAAACATTTAATTGTTCCTTAATTGCATACAGATTGCTTGTTGTCTTCAATAAATAAAAACAATTCAATTGTCCATAATCCTTCAATTTATATCAATCTTTGCATCCTATGCAATAACCATGCAATTATCATTTTCAATTCCACAGTCGCATCATAACCATTCGAGCCACAATCATGTATGTTTTAATGTTGGCCTTTTCCTTTTAAAACAAACATAATGTGCACAGTGATTCCAGTTATACATATCCAATGTTCAATTCTTGAAATCGCATAATAATAAACCCAGCATTAATCACCAACAATCGACATCCAATACTGACTGACATAGTCCATTTCCATCAACAAAAATCAAGCCTAATTTAATCACACATAGGTCAACAATAATATAATCATCAACACCAATCTTGATCCGACAACATCTTTTAACCAAAAACATATAACCATGAGCTTGATATCCACATGTACATTAACATGTACAGAATTCCCTTTAAATGAAATACTCAATAAAGACAGAACCATATAATGCGCGAAGAGAATAGGACCATATCGACACACAGGTGTCTCCTTTAAATTTGACAGGGAGTAAGATCATGTTTGATGAACCAATCACACACATAGGTGCCTTTTAAACTTAATGGAATCATGATCATGCTAGTATTTAACACAGTAATGAGTGGAAAGACCCCAATCGACCAAAATGAAAGCTCTTGGGGTGTAGGTAACTCATACTTTTTTTTTTGTTCAAACAAATTTATCACAGAGAGGAAATACAGAGTCTCAATCAAGAAATGGTCTTGAAGTCAGAGAGCTTGTGCCCTTTTTATAATTACCACAATCATTAAATTGGTAAACCAAAATCTTGATAGAACCCAAAAGGTTCCCAAGGAAAAATAGAATCAATTCGGGCTCAATAGAACCAAGTTGGGTTCTTTAGAATTTTATTGCAGAGAGGTAACGAAAGTCTGCTTAATCTTTGAAAACATAGAGAGCTCATAATATTTTTATCTCGTAAAATAATTTACCACTGAGAAGTAACCATAGGTAAACAAGTATAATCTTGGAAGAACAGAGAGTCGTGCTCCTTTGAAATCACCACAGTTGTCTAACTTATAACCCCAAAATCTTGACAGAGCCATAAAGAGATTTCCTGAGTAGAAATAAAGCAATTCGAGTTCAACAAACCAAGCACACATAGATGCCTCTTAAAACTTTATTGCAAAGAGGAAACGAGGGTTGATTTAAACAATGAAGAATCCTCGAAGACACTGAGAGATCGTGACTCTTCCAAACACCCAGGAGGTCTATAACCTTCGAAATACAATTGACAGTGAGGCCCACAAACATAACAGTCGGCCACTATAACAAAGGTGAGAGGAGTGAATGTTAAAAATCTTGTGAAAAGAATTCCAGAGCATGACTCGTGGCCATTCAATACATACACAGGCCTCCATTTAATATTCTAGGAAAAACAAGATTGGACTGTGGAATGCTTTCGGCGATAGTGATAGTAGGAAAATCCATAACAAACAATAGTTTGGGGCTCAGCCAAACAGAGCAAGAAACATACCACTATCGACGATTGCATTTCAACCTCGGAAATGAATCATAACAACCACTGAGATGAAAAAGGGGTGACAACAATTGATACCCAGACTGGTGGTAAAACCCCGTGCGAATAAAACTCAAAGCTTGTTGCACTATTGACATCATTTTTCACAGAGAACCAGAATAAACCCCAAGTTGAACGCCATTTTATTTTAAACCAATAACCAATGCGCAGACTTTACAAACAATAACACCCATTACTTTTATTCAAAATGCCAACATTCCATAGTAATCACAGAGAACACCATAACACAGCACTGATACCCGGTCGAAAACTCAAGAAAAACACATAACTCATGCAATCATGAGCCAACCAAATGATTCATAATACAGAGAGTCCATCATGGATGGAAAGCAAAGAACCATACCTAGCGAAATAGCTTCAAGGAAGAGTTGGCCTATGTTTTCCCCTTTCAAAACTTGAAATTGTGGAGCTTCCACAACCAACAAAGAAAAATGCAACTATGGCTAGGGTGAGGGGGTCAAGGGTGGTTTGGAGTGACGTGCAGTAAATGCACGTCGCTTCCTCACCTAGCCCTATTCAATTCAACATACTAGCCAACCCATTAACATAACATCAACCATTAAATTCAAACCATAACCATTGCATAAATTCAATGCCATATCCATTGTATAGTGTGACACCCGAAACATATCAAAATAATAACCATATGTTAACATTACCATATGTGCTTCCATATAACTCTGTAACCAAAAACGCATAGTATAGCAGCTAGGACCATCACTTCACATTTGTCACTATTATATATATTTCCAAGGTTTATATATAATGTTTTTTCCATAGCCTTAGGACTTATCCATATTTTTCCTTTTTGTTTTGAGCTCAAGATTCCATATCATTTAATTATCCCCTTGCATAAAATCATGTGTAAGAACATTAATCAATGTTATAACATAACATAACACCTATAAAACAACTTAATACTCATACCCATAGCAGTGCCCTATATTGGGAGTAAACATCAATAGCACTTAGCAACAATGCATCAACCATCCATGTTGTCAAAACGAATGAAACCAAGATTGCATCATCAATTGTAGAAGACTCTGTAGACATTATCATAGCAGCAGCAAACATATAAGTGTAACGCATCCATCATATCGCCTCTAGTCTACAAGGGGAACCGACCTACTAGTTAATTATTATTATCATAAATAAATAATAGAGCTTAGCAATCCTTTGTGGGCATTATTCATCGTTGTTATTTTAATCGTCAACAAGGACCCTTTACTATTACGTAGACCCTATTACATATACATTTACACATTACATGTACATTTAGCCCCATATATGCCCCCCCTTGGGGTCATATTATATGCATTTAACCCCATATATGCCCCCCTTGGGTCATAACACCTTAGACTCATTTTATACCCTCTCCAAGTGGTTGGAGTGGTTACAAAAACTTGTGTGTGGGAAATATGGGGTCAAGAACTAGGGAAACTCATGAACCCCACAAAAAAAATATGCAAATATTATTATATTGATCCAAAATAAGGTGTGTGCTTCCTGCAAAGGAGCAACCTACATATGTATGCACCTTCCATAACTGGTAGGGCACGTATATGTCAAAAAAATGTGTTTTTGGATGAATCCAGAGGAGGAAAAGGGGATTAAGGTTTTCAAGTGGGAAATGGAAAGTCCAATCATGTCATCAATGGATATGTGGTGGAAATTGACACTATAATAGATGCCCCCTGATGTGTGAGGTAAGAAGAGAACCCGATGGCCGAGATACATTATAAATATGGGAGGTGAGGATGTAGTGGGCCCAGGTGAAAGTAACCAAAATCTGGTCGAAGAAAATAACCTACAACAAAAAAAAAAGGTTAGAGTACTTTCTTCCTGAGGTGGGCATACCCATGCTGAGGAGTGCTAACAGCATGGCCACCAAATCAAGTACATTGTGGATCCATGAAATATGTATATATAGAAGATGCAATCATGGCCACGAAAATGAATACACAGTGGATTCATTTCAAAAGATATCATAGCCATGAAAGAGATACATGGTGGATCTATGTCTCAGAATTAGAGGAGGATATCTAGAAACAAGAGTTGAATGAACTGATCACCCACAAGTACCAATGTCATAGAGAGGAAGTGGTATGATCCAATGCAACTCGGGAAGCAACATAAAATGGGTGATGTTACTGCAGAGCCAAGGTCTTCAAATCAAACCATCAATGGTACGAGTCTACACTTTGTGAATATATGTGTTGAAGTTGAACATAGTGAGACATCGTTTGATTATTGTTCATTGATGTATACCATTAACAAATGTGAGACAACCCACTAATAATGATAATGGGATTCAAGGTACCTAGTACATTCTAGCAAGTGTGAATAAAATGAGTTGTCGTTGAACACTTGTATAATCTATTGATCAGGGGACATCGATGTATTCCAACTATCAATAGCGAAGGAAATTGCCACTAATTGTTGTAATCCCCAAGGTACTAATAAAGACTCTAGATCCCTACCCTAGAGAAATGTGTGTCGAAGTTGATAGGAAGATATATGTTGGATGGAGGGAATTAGGGAATACCCCATCATCCAACATGAGGAATAACAAAAGGCCAAATATTTGGAAAAACTCAAATGAAATATTGAAAGGACCCACCACCAAGTACATATATTGCATGTGCCAAATGGAATAGCGCATGAAAGTGACCCCCTAAGTAATGGCCAATAATGAAATTCATTGACAGAGGTGAGGAAACCACCAATGGGGTCTAATGGAATCCAAGGTATTGCATGAATCCCAATGTGTGAATAATGTTCTTGTTGTCAAACACAAGGGAAACCACTCAATCAGTGACCAATTATGAACTGTCATATGTTGAGAACAAGGTCACATGTGAATTATGTAAATAGGGCTAGGGTGCAACTCTAGGTCAAATTTTCAAAGCAATGTATCATAGTCGATAAGAGATGACCCGTCAATAGGAATTCAATGAGGACATTCCATACTAGTACAAGTGTATAAGAAATATGTTTATTGATTCTTAGAAGTACTTGCAATATGCGAAGGTAGACATACAAAGTCAAGACATATGAGGAATGGATGACATGGGATAAAACTTCCCTTGAACAAAAGAATGACACATTAAAGTGACTTAGGCAACATGGACTTAGAGATGAGCGATGACATAAGTTTGTGACACAAGAGGCATCAACATACTCTCCATAATGACTAGAATAATAACCATCCAAAGGATTAAAAACTTTGTGTAATAGGCTTAGTCTCTTGAAGCCATTCTAAACCCAAACCGTTGAGATATCGACTCAAAACTTTGTGCTTTTTTCAAGGGTGACTCGACTGCTACCAAAATAGTGAAGAGAAGACTCTTTCCCATCCTCTTTTTTTGTTGATTTTTTTGTCTTTTTCATATTGGAAAGCCTGGAAAAAAATAAAAGAATGTTATAGTATTGTGGAGGAAACGAGTTTCCCATGAAAGAAAACTAGGTCCAAGCATAAGGAACATACTTATGCTCAATGCAAGGAAATACATGTAGGATATGAACACTCAGGTGATGTTTCCTCCAGGGATACAAGTGTCAAGTTGCAAAGGAAAATATTGCAAGGCTAGCAACTGATGAGAATGCATAAGCAATAGGCTAAGAAACAACGAGTTGAAGCTGACATTAGGGCCAAAGGAGCAAGCAGGAAATATACAATGCAGTTACAACTTAACAAAAAAGTATGGGCGCCCCATAGGTAAGAGCCAAAAACAATTGAGAAGAATATGAGGCTTCAATGCAATGTAATGGAGGGACTAAACAGGACTCTCGAACCTATGAAAATACTTCAGCATGGGCACCAAAATGAAAATTAAGGTGTTATCTACGATGCCCACGAGAGATAGGCTCTATCACAAACAAGACAACACTATATTGAGCAAGGAAAATTTCATGTTGCAAGTGAGTGGGATCAACCCTAAGGTATATGTATAATCGTCACCAAATATGCAATATGCAAGGCGAAAAATGGTCTTTCCTTATGTGTTAGTAAATGCGAACATTACTTGCGTAGAGTCAGAAAAACTGGACTCAAAGGCCGAAAAACACCTTGGTAAATCATCATTTTTGAATTAAACGTCGTCTACACTTGAAAATTAGTTTGTTGGGCATAAAAAATCATCACAAGGGTAAAAATTATATCAAAGTGAGTAAATAAATTGAATTAAATAGTAAAATTACAAGTTTTTTACCATGTCATTTGAAAATTTACCCACATAGTGATTTTTAGGGCAAAAAACCCTCAATTTTTTTCAGGAGATTGCGAGAACTACAGGCAACGAAATTGAGCGTCATCTAGACTAGGTAACAGACATCATCCTTATATCCATTTTCATGCATATAAAGCCCAATTTTCCTCAAATTTTAGTTAGTTTTATTAATTTTTACACATGGGTGGGCTCGTATGCACCCTGCTTTGGCATAGGGCATGTATAGGAGGATCTATATGTGCCCTGATTTAAAGAAAATTGCATATATACGTGATTTTTATAACTAGAACTCGCGTACAAGTCTGTTTTGAGTGAAAAAAATAAGATTTTAACTCATTTTTTATTCAAAAATGCAGGATGGTGATCAAGTGGAGAGAAAGAGAGCATGAAGACATTGATAATCAGGTTATTGACAATCCAGAGACAACAAAAGTCCTTCGGGGATGTGTCTTAAGGAAGTTCTTTGAGACAAGCAACATGATGGTTCAAAAAATACTATTACAAGTCATCTGAAACAATTGGGAACCTAATGTTGATGCATTCATGATAGATGGCCAACCTCTAAATCTAGAGGTGGAAAATTTATTTCATAACTGGACTTTTTTTCTGAGGTGACATAGTCAACCTTAGGACTCGAGGTGGTGGCAGAATGACTATCGATGAGCATATTGCCACCTACTGCACCCCAGATACACAAAAAGTTGGGAGTCATGTTCTAATCTGAAATGTAGAAAGCCTTTGTCTAAAGATAATCTTATTGACCATTGCTAGAATATCAAGATCAGAAGCATTACATCAGGAATAATGACCATATATGTAATGCAAAATGGAATGTTTGAGGCTGATAGTACATGATTGGAGCTCCCCATTGTTTATGTGTATGAAGAATCAGATGACATAACGTAATCTTGGTAAGATGAATAAATTTGGTTATGGTAGCATACTTTACACTTTCTTTAAGAGAGAGTGTTGGCAATCAGCCCATGAGTATTCATCCATGAACACATACTTTGAGAGCCTATAATGATTCCTTGGACTGAGATCATGCAACGATTAGGGGGGCGAGTGCATGAAAAACCCATATGATGATGACTTATTTCATTAGTGGAGGTGACAAATTATCGCCATAGATGATTATCCCTATGAGGGGATGAAGTACAAAAGAGATCCAGATATTCCCTTACCACTCGACGCTACATGGGATGAAATATGTAACTCTTTTGATTTTTTTAAATTGTTAACTTTTTAGGTATTTTATTTAGCATATTTCTCAAGAAGCAAACCAAAACAAAAAAAAATTGGTATGGGTCATAATTCTAACAAAATATCTCAAATGCATAGATATTGGACCGAAGAGAATGGAGGGATTCCCTAATCATAGATGTAGAGGATGTGGTACGAACCATCCTAGAGGCAATGCGGAGAGAGTGCTACATAATGTCTAGCAAAACTTGGACCATCTTACACATCAAGTCCTTATGATCCAGATCGAGGACTTTCCAGAGTAGATGCAGCGGCAAATCATGAAAGTGCCACAGACCTAGGTACAACTCTTCCATCATATATCTAACGTCATTATATTTTATCAGGACAGACATGCAGGGGCATGACCCTCTACATAGAATCTATGTATTAATTGCATCACTCTACATAGATAGACATTCAGGGATATAAGCTTTATTTTATAAAATTAACTGTTTTTTTGTACTTAATGGATATTAAATTAATGTGTGTGTGTGTGTGTGTTAGCTTGAGTGGTTGATTGTTGTGGTTATTACAAATGAGGTCTTGAGGTCAAATCAATGGCCATCTATTGTTGCTCTTGATGAGATTGTTGAGCCTCACTCGATGTCCCCACCGATTTAGGCCCATAATCAGGCCAAAGTTTTTCCTTGTTTACCATCCAATAAATGTGCATAAGTACTCGATATGTGTGTGTGTGTGTGTGTGTGTGTGTGTGTGTGTGTGTGTGTGTGTGTGTGTGTGTGTAAAAGCATTCCATTTTCACATAATCATATATATATACATTGGTGTGTGTATATATGTGTGTGTGTGTGTGTGTGTGTGTGTGTGTGTGTGTGTGCGCGTGTGCTCTTCTAATTTTAAGCATTGAACAAATGCTAGTTCTCCCATGGGCCAACCCTAAATCATAGCCAGGTTCTGAGTGTGACGGTTGGAATTTTCTGTGAACCCTATGAAGATCAGAGACTCATGTGACATCTTACAACCAAGCAAAAGCATGATAATCAAACCAAAATGAAAAAAAAATGAACTAAAAACTAGTCCTAAATACTACCAATATACAATAATTATAGAGAGGCACGCGCTTGTGTTAAAATATTCGATGTGCTTGTTTAACCATAGACAATATGACAATATTGTCACCCAACCATAGGCACACATTCACCCTTGAGCACCCTAACCTTTGATAGATAGAATAATTCTGGAAGCATCACTAGACCCAACAGATAACCAAGAGAGAGCGCACCTTTCTCTAAAGATAGTGCACCAAGCAGAAAGTCCCAAACCATAGACCAAAACCAGTTCCCAGCTGCAGTTGTTGTAGTTGCACTCCTCCTCTAGACTTGTGCACCACTTGACTTTAGTAAGAGTGTGTTTCCAAATGAACTCAAGCACCCTCTATTTATAGTGCTTTTTGTCACTTGTCTAGGATGACTTCTCCTTTTGGAGGATAATACTTTAATATTAATTCTTTTACTGATCTGACTTGTCTTCTATGGTTCTTACACGTCTTTTTAGGGTTTCTCTAGCTTCTGAACTATTCTAATCTAGTCAGAGGTTACACATGGAGGTTGATACCTCCTGTAGCTACTATAATATCAACACTCCCTCCTAGCTAGGGAGGAATTAGTTGTAATTGTCTCAAGCAAACCATTCTACAGGTAGAATCATCATAGCCACACAGGATATCTCATGATCACGCAGATCAAGTCATGATCATCATCATCACTATCAATATCATCTGATAGCATCCTGGAAAAATATATCATTGTCTGCATCATCTCTTGAGGCCATACTCCACCTGAGTAATCGGGCATGATGTTGAATAAGTCATGTAATGGACTCAACTCACTCAACAGAGTGTCTTGCATAAGTCACTCACTCAACAAAGTGATACAGGGACAATTCTTCTAATTCGTACATACATCCTAGAAGAATGATTGTCCCAACAGATGCTAAATCATTCTCTCCACTATATCATCTCTAAGTCATACTATCATGATGTGAATGCATCATATCTAATATGTACCGACATGATGTGGAGTATCATCTACATCATCTCTAAGTCATACTAGCATGGTGTCAATGCTCCATCTCTAAGTTGTACTGGCATGATGTGATTCATCTGCATCATCTCTAAGTTGTACTAGCATGGTGCTACTGCATCATATATAAGTTGTACTAGCATGATGTGACTCAAACATATGCATCATCTCTAATTTGTACTAGCATGATGTTAATTCATCATATCTAAGTTGTACTAGCATGATGTGTCTCAATACATTTGTATCATATCGAAATTGTACTATCATGATGTTGAAGCATCGTATATAAATTGAACTAGCATGATACAAATCACCAATTTTTCAACCTGGACCATTCTCCCCAGGGAGAATGGTTTCCCACCAGCACACTAACTATCCATGATTCCATATATAAGCACTCCCTCCCAACCTAGGAATTCATCTCCTCCCTTTCAACCAAGGGAGAAATATCCACGAGTCTCAGCTTGTCCCTCAAGTATGAAAACTTTATCTTGGATAGAGGCTTTGTCAAAATATCATTTGTCTACTCATCGGTGGAGATGTATTAGAGAATCACTTCTCCCTTCTAGACTTTATCACAGAGAAAATAGTACTTGATATCAATGTGCTTCGACCTGACATGGAACATGGGGTTCTCTAAAAGCTTCACACAACTCTGATTATCAAAATCTATCACATTCAAATCCATCACCTGATCAAATAGTACAAAAACTATCTTACGGATCCATACTGCTTCTGTACAAGCATCACAAGTTGTAATATACTATGCTTTTGCAATGTTGAGTGAAACAGAGTTATGTTTCCTGCTAGACCATGATATCATAGAATATCCCAAACTGAAACATATACCAAAAGTACTTGTTTTTTCATTTGTACTCACTGCCCAACCTGAATCAGCAAATCCATGCAGTTGTACATAATTGTTTGAGGCATATCTTGAATCATAATTTAGCGTCCCATGACGATATCTCAAAATGTGCTTTACAACTATCCAATGCTCGTGTCTAGGTTCCACCTGCACAACATGTTCACAACAAAGCAAATGTCTGGTTGGGCATTCACCAAATACATCAATGAGTCAATAAACTGTCGATACAGGGATGAACCTACTAGATCGTAATCAGAGTCTCTCAACTTCCTCATATATGTCACCATGGGAGTTTCCATGGATTTCCAATCCATTATCTCAAACTTCTGAAGGATCTTTACAACATACTTTTGTTGCCCTAGGAATATTTCACCACGCTTCTACCATACTTCTAGTCCCAAATAATAATGCATGAGACCAAGATCATTCATATCAAATTTAGAGGCTAGCTCCCTCTTATACTAAATAATGAGAGGCTTTGCACTTGTTAGAAACAAATCATCAACATATAGTAGTAGGATCACAGGTGCATCATTCACAAACTTGTAATAAAGGTTTGGATCAACATAGCTCTTGGAAAATCCAAGTCTCATCAAGTAATTGTCAATTTGTGCATACCAAGATCTTGGAGCTTGCTTGAGTCCATACAAGGCCTTCTTTAATCTTCATACATGGGTTTCTCTCGGGTGTACCTCAAAACCTTGAGTTTTCTCTATGTATACTTCTTCCTCAATTACTCCATTTAGAAAAGTGGTATTTACATCCATCTGATCTAAACTCCAACCCATGGATGTTGCAAGAGATATTATGGATTTAATAAAGGTATATCTAGCAACTCGAGAAAAAATCTCATTGCAGTCTTCTCCCTCCTGCTTGGAGAACCCTTTAGCCACGAATATTGCCTTGTATTTATCGATACTCCCATCTACTGCATACTTTATCTTGTAAACCCATTTTGAAGTGACTACAGACTTTCCTTCAGGTCTAGGCATAATTTCCCATACATCATTTTTCATGATGAATTGATATTCTTCCATCATAGATTCCTTTCATTCTTTCTTCTTGACTGCTTCTTCAAAAGTGGAAGGTTTTGCATTGACGAGATTTGTCATGAGTGTCGCATAACTAGAGAACATTTTGGACCTCTTGTTGTCCCTGAAGGTGCCACTGGGAGCTTTATGTCTTTTTGCTTCCTGTAAGGTGGATTCTATCCATGTTGGTCATTTTTTGTTCTTGGGTACAACAACTCGTTATATAGGTTCAAGTGGTTGGTCTAGTTCTTCATTAGTTTGTTATGGAGATCATGTACTTTCTTCCTTGGTATCTTCATGTTCTTCTTCATCATTGGAGTCCATGGAATCTTCTATAGATTTCTTGAAGTCAAACTTCTCATCAAAAGTTATGTCCCTGTTGATTTCAATCTTCTATTGACTTGGGACATAGATTTTGTAAGCTTTTGATGTATCACTATATCCAACGAATATGCCCTTATTTCCTAAAGGTTCCAACTTCTTCCTTTTGTCTTTGGGAACATGGATATAGACAGGACAACCAAAGATCCTTAACTGTTCCACACTTGGATTCTCTCCAAAGAAGGCTTCTTTTGGAGTCATGTTCTTCAATATATGCTGAGGACCTATGTTCTAAATATATATGGATGTCATAGCTACTAATCCCCTTAGAAACATGGATATATTATGGTCATTCATCATTACCTTAACAGATTCTTCGATAGAACGATTCTTTCTTTATGATACACCATTTTTTTAAGGATTATGTAGGACAATTAGCTCCCTCCTAATCCCAACTTCTTTAAAAAAGGTAATGAGCTCCTTGGAGGTATATTCTCCTCCTTATCAGATCTTTGCATCTTGATCTTCTTATTTGTCAAGTTTTCTACTTCAGCTTTGAATTCTTGGAAATTACCAAATACTTCATCTTTCGTCTTTATCAGGTACATCCAAGTATTACTTGAGAATTCATCTATGAATGTCATATAGTAAAGAGAGCCTCCTAGAGACTTCACTAGCATATGACCACATACATCTGAATATATCATATCCAATATCTCCTTGGATCTATTATCACTGCTTGGGAATGGCTTCTTAATACTCTTCCCAAGTGCACATCCTCTGCAAACACCTTCGTATATTGATTGCAGTTCTGGTATGCCTACAACCATCTTCTTTAGAGATGGAAATGATTGATAAAGAAGGTGAGCATACCTTCTATGCCATAACTCACTAGGATTGAGTTCATCATGTACAAGAGCTTGAGCCCTAGGAGTTTATACAATCTTCCTTCATGAATCCCAATAACTCTAGCATATTCTATTTTTTAATCTTTAGACCATACAAGAAATTTTCCATCGACAAAGGCTATTCTATCTTCTTTGTCTTCCAAGAAAGAAATAGATAATAAATTCTTTTTCAAACCAGGAACATATAAAACATTGTTAAGATGAACATTGTTACTTGATTCCATTTTGATAAAAAAATTCCAATTCCCGTGACTGCATAAGAGTTATTGTATCCAACTTCCACTTTATGAGATGTTTCATTTTCCTTCATGCTTGAGAGATTTTCACGATCACATGTCATATGTCTTGAAGCTCCACTATTGATTAGCCACATGTCATATTCAAAGGATCTTGTAAGAGCTGAGTAGTAGAATAAATTTGTTTCTTCATGCTTGGATTTCTTTGAAGGTTCTTCATCATTGGCAGCTAACACACAATGTATTTCCTTTCTTTTATTTGCTAGTTTAGGACAATGCCCTTTGTAGTGGCCATATTCATGGCATCCATAAAATTGTACCTTTGACATATCTTTTTTATGATTGAATTTCTTCCTTGAGCTAAATCGTTTCTTACCTTTGTGTCTTTTAAACTTTGTTGCATAGGCTTGAGCATCCTCTTCCTTTTGAGATCTTCCTTTTGAGTTTATCCTTGTCTATTCTTGTGCACAATAGGACCAAAGTTCTTCCAGCATTGGAAACTCCTTTCTTGTGTTCAAACTTGCAGCAAATGCATCCCATGATTTAGAAAGTTAAGTGGTGTATTCACAATTTCCTTTTCTGGAATAACTTCTTCAATAGCTTGTAGTTGATCTCTCAACTAAGAGATCCTCACAAAGTATGAGGCTATAGTGTCATCCTTAGTCATCTTTGTATCACAAAGCTCATTCTTCAAACTCATCACTTGTCCAATATTGCTTACTGCAAAAAGGTTAGTCAGGGAATCATACATCTTATTGTATGAGTCAAGATTTGATATGTAGGATATCAAGTGATATTTCACAATGTTCACAATGATACTCATAGTGTTGATTTAATTGTCCTTGAACTTCTCCATTGTTGCAACATTCTGAGGTTCATTTTATTTTTCTGCTTCAAACTGTGGTTCCACAATATTTCCCTTTACGATATCTAGAACTATGTTCTTGGCAAGGATGAGGTCAATCATTTCCGTCCATGCTCTGAAGTTTGAATCTCTTTCTATCTTGTTCTCTGACTTCATAGAGTAAGTCATGATTTCCTTAAACTTTGATTTTGAACAGTCAAACTTTGACTTTGACCCAAAAATTCAACCTTGACATTTTTGCTAACTGAAGGTACCAAGAGGTGTGTTAGGCTAAGGCACACTAGAATGTCCAAGAATTATGCCAAACTTCTCACTTGAAGTTCCCAAAGAGTTAGGTAGGGTTTGTTGCAGCGGCAAAATCAGAAACCCTAGTTGCAGTTGCAAATGGTGCCACAACGAGCTTAACAAAGAACTTCCACTCTACCTTCCAGTGGTTAGACTGTCCTGAAGGTGGTGTGGGCCCATAACCTGCTAAAATATTTGATGTGCTCGTTTAACCATAGACAATATTACAATGTTTTCACCCAACTATAAGCACGTAGCCACCCCCGAGCACCATAACCTTTGACAGATAGAATAATTTTGGAAGCAGCACTAGACCCAAAAGATAACCAAGAGAGATCACACCTTTCTCTAAAGATAGTGCACCAAGTAGAAAGTCCCAAACCAAAGACCAAAACCAGTTCCCAACTGGAGTCATTGCAGTTTCACTCCTCCTCTAGACTTGCGCACCACTTGACTTGAGTCAGAGTGTGTGTCCAAATGAACTCAAGCACCCTCTATTTATAGTGCTCTTTGTCACCTGTCTAGGTCGACTTCTCCTTTTGGAGGATAATACTTTAATAATAATTCTTTTACTAATTTGACTTGTCTTTTAAGGTTATTACACATTTATTTAGAATTTCTCTAGCTTCTGGAATATTCTAATATAGTCATAGGTTACACATGGAGGTTGATACCTCCCGCGAATACCATAATATCAACAGCTTGAGCATTGATGCTCAAGCATAGTACCTCTTGATATAGAGCCCATTTATGGGCTTCGGCAACACGTTACCCTCATAATTGACCAACTCATAAGTTCCTTTTCATAGGAAACACCTCATAATGTAAGGGTCGTAACACATCAGATTGAATTCACCTACGCCTAAAGCATCTTTCTCTTGGTCATAGAATAAGACAAGATGTCCCTTCGAAAATATCCTTGGGTGGAAAAACTTATCGTACCAACTCTTAAGATGATTTTTGTGTGTGTCATTATTTGTGGCAGCATTAAGATATTGTTGCTCATCGAGATGTTCCAAATGAACAAGGCACGCTTCTAACTATGTCATGTCAGGAAGAAGCTCAATAGAAATACTCAATGAATATATTTCACATTCAATTAGCAAAATTGCCTCCGGCCTATGCACGAGTTGGAAACGTGAGAAGCATGTAGCAGTCTTGACTGAAGTTCGGTACGCCCATAATGTTGGGTAAAGCATCAGATGTCAATTTTATTTTCTCTCATTGATAGTTCGTTGGAGGATGGTCTTGAGATACTTGTTGATAGCTTCTACTTGATCATTCTCCTTAGGGTAATAAGGATATCAGTGCTCCTTCTTGAAACCTAATTTTGATGTTAATTCTGACATCATTCGGTTCTGAAAGTGACTACCATGGTGAGTGAAAATATCTTTTGAAACTCTGAACCTGGTAATGATTTGATTGAATATGAAAAGTGTTGCAATCTCACCATCATTTGTAAACATAGGCATGGCATACGCCCACTTTGTAAAGTATTCAATGGCCACGATAATGTAATGATGCCTCCTAGCCAAAGGTGGGTGGCACATCATAGAATATACCCCCCATTTGGTTAAGGGATCGACGATGACAACCAAAAATAAAGGAGCAGGGTGCACCCACATTTTCCTAGAAAAGACTTGAAAAGGGTGACATATTTTGACCACCTCAGTGCAATCCTTGGAAATTGTTGGCCAAAAGTATCTGGCACACATTATTTGTTGGGTTGTTTCCAACCCATAAAGATGACCGCCACATGATCCTCTATGGAAATCATTAAGAAGACTCTCTTCTTCTTCAAAATTTAAACAATGATGAAGAATTGAATCAATCCCTCGGCGATACAGAGTGTCATTGATAATGAGATAATTATTCTCTTGATGGAGAATACGTCATCGTTCATCTCATGAATAATGTGAAGAGAACTTCAAATTTTGGAGATATATGACGATATCCTCGTACCAAGGGTCACTGGAAGAGATAAGGAAGACATGATCATCAAGAAACGAGTTCGTGAAAACAGTGTCCTCATCCTCCCTGGGAAACTCCGACATAAGTTTGGAAAAGACTAAAGAATTTTTGGACTTGGCATAAACGAAGTCCAACTCAAACTCATGTATGAAAATCCATTCATTGTATTTTCCCCCAATGATTTGTCATGTTAGGGAATATTGGAAAGGATTGACATTGGTGATTACAATAGTCTTGTGTAAAATTATTTAATGTCGAAGCCTCTGGACAACATGCATGGCTTCCAAAGCCATATTTTCGATGTGTGAATAGCTAATTTTAGGACCCATCAGACCGTGAATGAGGTAGTAAATGACATGCTCCTGGAGTGCATCATCTTCCTGAACCAAAACCATGGTGATAATAGATTCAGTTTTTGCAAGATACAATAAGAAATATCTACTATAGTTCAAGGGACTAAGTAAGGGGGCAGAAATAAGAGCCTTTTTTAGTGTGTTGAAAGATCATTATGAAAACTTGTCCCAAATGAAAGAGACCAACTTTTTCAACAAGCGCATGAATCCCTTAGTGATTTCATCTTAGTTAGTGATAAACCAACGAACGAAATTGGATTTTCCTTCCAAACTTTGAAGTTGTAGAATATTCTACGAGGGAGGAAACTAACTTATCACCTCAACCTTTAACGGATCAACCATGATCCCCTTATTGGAAACAATAAATCCCAATATACTCTCTAATATGACACAAAAGATGCACTTATTAGGATTCAATCAAATACTATAATATCGGCACCTCTCAAACACAAGCCGGAGGTGGGTTGGATGATCTGCTCTCTTGCAAGAGGAAGTAGCGAGGTCAAAAAGATAGGCCTTGACTATATGCTTGAGATAATGAAAGGTGAAAGACATAGCCCACTGAAACATAGCCCCAACATTTTAAGGCCAAAAGGCATACTTAGATATTCAAATGTACCCCAAGGACATACAAATTCCATTTTGTGTTGGTCCTAGGGTCTGATCTAGATCTAGTTATAGCCAAAGATATCGTTCAAAAAATAAAAGATATCATTTCTCACGCACTCATTGATAATCTAATCAAGAAATGGTGTGGGGAAGTTGTCCTTCGAACAAGCTTTATCCAGATCCCAAAAATCCATGCAAATGTGAATTCTTCCTTACTTCTTATCAACCGAAACGAGATTTGACACCCATTTAGAAGGGGAATCGGATATATGGAACCATCTTTGAGCAATTTCTCTACCTCTTCCTTAATCGTTGTCGCCTTTCTAGGGTTGACTAGTCATAACTTTTGTCGAACAAGTTTCACATTTTCATACGTCCTTATCTCATGTTTGATAATCTGGGGGTCTATGCCTGGCATTTCTTCATATGACCAAGTGAATACATCGTAGAATTCTTTGAATAGGGTAGTATAAGTATGAATCTCCTCCGAATATAAATATGTGCCAATGAAAACATTATCCACGATGCCAAGGGTTCAAGAGATTTTGATCGGAATTATTTTCGATATATTCGCCATGTTGCCCTCAAAAATAAACACTATGCATAGCTAAGGGGTTCTCAAAACGACCAACACCTCTGTTGAAAGAGGATTAGAACTCTCCCTTCTCGACTCTTCTAAGTTCTGGGAGGAAATAAGATCGATTATGTAAGTCCTCCTAGGGTCGTTCAAGCCCAGTAATTTCCTCAACGATTTCCTTGTTGAAGGCAAAAAAATATCAAGGAAATATAGAGAGTTAGAAGAGTGCAGGGTCCATAGGGTGATCCACTTCTTCAACCCAGGAAGGAGTAGGATCGGGATATGCAATAGCTTGTTGAATTGCTTGGTAATTTATCTCAATTGCAGATAGTGGCATGGCCATCCTGACATGTGAAAGACCTTCCACTGAGTCAAATGGAGAGGGTAAAACCCAAGGATCCTCAAAGTACGTTGTTCAAAAATAATTCACTTGATTCATAAGGATTGAACAGCTTGATTGTTGATAACAAACCATAATAGCGTTAATATATGATATTGGCATCATGAAGTTGAATGTTACCATCAAGGAAGGATACATCCTGACACCAATGTTCTCAGTTGTCGTATGAAAGTTTCCAACTAATGGGAATATAGATTCTGTAGATATCGTAGAGTCAAGGCGAATGAATGACATTTGGTCAATAGTTACGATTTTCCCTTCGTGAGGGAAGCATAACACTCGAAAAACCTAGGATATGATAGTTATCATCATGTACATCCAACTTTGTCATAACAAAAGGTTGTAGTTGAGCGGAGCATCGACCACTTCCACTTCTATAGAAATGAGTTTCACACCCAAATGAATAGGGAAGGAGGAGATAATCTTGTGAGACCTCAAAGAGCATCAATTGAAAATGGTGAGAAAAGAGGGATATGGAGCGAGCTCGAGAAGCCAATGGATTTCCAACAAGTCAAAGAGATAATTCATTTTGAAGCACCTTCATCAATGACTATCCTTTTCATAATGTGTTTGCAATACACAACATTAATCTGAAATGCAACGTGATAGGGAAGGAAAGGCTTGACATATGTGGTGTCAAACTTGATCACCTGTAAGCTCAAATAATTAGTAGCTCTTATAGAATATAGCAATGTGCTCCACTGCAAAGGGAAACTCTAGAGCACCTCAAGGACCGACATCGCACAAGGTGTCTGAGCCAAGTCCTCAACAATTGAGTAGTTGGGTGGGGCAAGAGCATTGGGGTTGTGTGAAGAACTTTTATACACACTTTTTAGTATGCATGGCCTTGCATCCCCCCCAGGCTTATCTATATCAAGAGATTTATAAGTATCAAGAGTTTATTTTTCCTTTAGAAGACAACTCAGGGTTACCACAATCCCTGGTCGACACGAAGACATCTAATCCCACCATATCGATGAACGATGTGTCACTTTCTAGAAATGGTTCAGCTTGGGTACCCCCTTGCACATTTCCTGGACCTCTAGAGGAGCTTGCCACCATATGTTTTCCTTAAGGGAACAGTTTAATCAACATATCAGGCTATTGTTGCATCAACAAACAGTGGGATTCCTCCATTTTAGGGCACTAATGCATAAGGTGATCTTCTTTACAAAGATTACATGGAAAATTCGCCTTTCTCTTCTCTTCTCTTTATTAGCCCCACCGACATTGGAATTGGTTTTATTATTATTCCCACTTCCTTTTTGTCTTTACCCTTCTTCTTTCCTACGGGTTGTTGGGTACCCTTTGGATTCATCATTTGCACAGAATCTACATCCGACAATTTGATAGTGGGAATAGGAAAGTATGCAGCTTGACCAACTACATTTTGATCAATATTTATCTTTTTCATCTAGTTCGTAACCAGATATGCGACAGTGCTATTGACATAACCAAAAATACCATGGACATGTGGTATTAAAGCTACCACCATTCTAGTGACATAACAAAGTGCAAGACTCGCTAGAATGGTGGTAGCTTTATCTTTGAGAAGAAAAGTGACGGCTACGCTCATTCGCAAGAAGATGATTAAAATGAGGCTCTGAAGGACTTTTTATTATAAACATGAATGTCAAAACCCTAGACATCCAAAAACCTAACCCTAGGAGATGAAGCGCCAAAAGTCATGTGGGCCCCGTTGGGGTAAGTTAGTACGTTAACTTCATGGGGTCGTAACTTTTGCATACAATCTTCGTTTTAGCGTGTGATAGCCCGTTGGAAAGGTATTTTTGAGAACTACACATTATTCCATAAAACTCTAACTTTGTCTAAAATTTGATTGTGGCAAGATAAGAAAACATTGTTTAGAGCCCCAAAACGGCTCTAGAAGTACAGAAAGATGTATTGACATGAAAACTTCCAAAATAATCCATTTGGAATAGACGGGCGGCCACCAATATCCACTTGGATGTTTTGTACGGCTTCAAGACAGCCTCGTAAGTGCAGAACCCATAATTACAAAGAATTTTCCCCATTACAGAGAAATGTGTTGAACTGAAAACTATCAATATGAGCCAGTTGAAATTTGGAACATGTGGGTGGCCACCAATATCCACCTGGATCAATCCTCCCCCCTTAGGAAGAAATGGTCTCCATTGTTTTGAGCGTCCAAGGAAGAGGGGAAAGAATTTTTTCAATATGAATCTTGGTGAGTTACATGCCTTGTTGGAGAAGTTGTGTTTCTTGGTCTGTGGAAGGCTGTCACGAACCTATTACTGGCGGGGTTGCATCTATTCCACCAACCTATTTTCTATGGGCTTGACGAGGCATTATGTAGGCACAATTGTAGGTGAAGGAACAATATTTTCTTTCTCTTTTGCAATATACTTTTGTTTGATAGAAGGTGTTGAGGCTGCAGTGGTTGTAGTGGCCTTCTGTGCGTCCTTTGAGTAGACTGTGAAGAGGATGAATTTTGCAGTATGAGAGATTACCTTACGGCACTGTTTTGGTGGAATAGTAGTTGAAACTATCTCTCGTATCCTGTAGAGCTGACCCCCCAGAGTAATAATGACACTACGGGTTAAAGACTCATAAACAACATGACATTTCCACATATATGGTTGGACCAAAACAACATCACAAACATCAAGAGGGGAAAAATCACACAGTACCTCATCCTTGAAGGGTTGGATGCCATAGGACAATTAGCATTGTCGGCTGACATGGAGATCTCATCCCTGGTGAAGCCACCCGATGTTGTATGGTTGTGGATGCAGTGGTGTCGACAACCCCAACTGTTTGATGACCTCAATTGAGATGAGGTTCTTATGGTTGTCGCTATCAACAATGAAATGCAACAGGGTCCACTTCACCCACCTCTGTGACCACATATGTGAATGCAAGAGGCGCTCCCCCTCTTCAGGATCATCTGGTTCTTCTAGTTGAATTGTTGTTTTTGCAATAGTAGCAGTGGCGTCTACATCAACGATTTGTCTATTTTCAATATTTTTTGGATCAGATTCTGAATTAGGCTTCAGCTCCTTGTCTTTGACCTTGGAGAACCATGATTGTTTCGATCTACATTCATCATTGTTATGCTAGGGGATTTTGTGGAAGTCACACCACTTCCCAATGCCATTATTCGTCTTTCCTTTACCCTTATTTTTTAGTGTCTTGGATTGGTTGTCGAGAGGTTGTTGGTTAGGGTTATCTTTACCATGCTTTGGTTGTTTTGGATTTGCAAACCCGAACTCCCATTTTTTCTATTGCCTAAATTTCTGCTCAATTTTGGCAGCATATCGATAGGTAGCTATCAATGATGAGATGTTTAGGAAATCCATTTTGGTTTAGATGTACCTATGCAGAGCCCCACGGTATTTCAGAATGATATGCAACTCAGATTCTTTGATACCCATGTTGGTGCACAAGGTATGGAAAGTATTTGTGAACTCCGACACTATTTGGCTCTTCTCTTGTCGCGGTGTGGTCCATCTCATGTACTAGTCTTCATAGTTATCAACAGGGTAGTATTGTTCCTTGACCGCATCCACAAAAAAATCTCAAGTGGGCTCGACCCCATATATTCCAGATTCCTCTGTGGAGATTTTCTCCTAGTAATTTTCCCACCAATGTTTGACATGGGGGAGAGCCTTGAGGAGTGTTAAGGTGATTTTTTCCCTGTCGGAAAAATTGTGAACAGAGAAATAACCTTCTAGCAAGTTCAACCATTTTTCTAAGTCATTTGTATCTATCTGACCTTCAAATACAGGAATATAAAAATTAATTTGTGCCTTTAAGGGAGAGGTTCCTCCAAAGTGGTCGCTTGATGAAGATGTGCATGTTGCTATCAGCAGGCATTGAAGGATATGGGAAAAATTCTCCATCATTTGTCCCTCTGTCGTGTGAGAGCTTACTCAAGCAATATGTTAATAGAATCTTTTGCTCCATCGTTTTTCTTTTCTACCGCCATAGAGGGTTTACTGGGCGTGTGAGAGTGATTGTCCTCAAGAGAGACAATCTTGAGACCCAACTTGCTATACTCGAACCTCATCGGGGACATGCACTGAAAAATAATCAAGAGCATTCTGCTCTGATAACATTGATCTAGATTATTTTCAAAACAAAATGAAAGTAGAGATATTACAATGAAATACACATAATTATTACCAGAAACAGAGGAATACAGCAATACATGATTTCAATTAATGAAAGATATGTACAGAGACTGTAAAAATATAGAGTGCAAGACTCATTACAATGGTGGTAGATTTATCTCTGAGCATAGATGTGATGGCTACCGTCATTCGCAAGAAAATGACTACAATGAAGCTCTGAAGGCATTTTTATGATAAACATGAATGCCAAAACCCTAGGAGATGAAGTGCCAAAAGTCACGTGGGTCGTTAGGGTAAGTTAGTACATTAACTTCTTAGGGTCGTAAATTTTGCATACAATCTATGTTTTAGGCATGTGATAGCTCGTTGGAAAGGTCGTTTCGAGAACTACGCATTATACCAACAAACTCTAACTCCATCTATAGTTTGTATATTGCAACCCAATAAAACATTGTTTAGAGCCCCAAAACGGCCCTTGAAGTACAGAAAGATGTACTGACATGAAAACTTCCAAAATAAGCCAGTTGGAATAGATGGGTGGCCACCAATATCCACTTGGATCACCCCTAGATGACATCGTGTAAGAATGGAAAGGATTTCTCTCGAAACCACCGAACAATGTGAAAGAGTTAGAAGTTGAAGGCATGTCAGAGGATTGAAATCCTCTGCTCATAGAACCACTCCATCCCAAAAAATGATTAAGCCCAGAAGAATAAAATAACATGCTTCCAAGAAAGGGGATATATGGAGAGATATTCCCCCCACCCCAAGGAAAACCTTGAAAAGGAGTTGAAGAACTCCCTGCCCCAAAACTAGAGTTTTGAGTGATCGAATGAGAAATAGCCAAAACAATTTGCATGTTATCGATGACATCCCAAACGAAAATGAATTAGAAACAAATGGTGATGATAGAGTCACACTCAAAGGATAAGTGGATAGAATCATTAGAGGCATAGTTCCATTGACCGATGTAACCATCATGGCTTGAGTTACGTTAGTCGTATGGGCAGAAAAGTGAGGGGTGAAATCCATCCCCCAATTATAATCGAAGTGGGGGTTGTAGGGACCCTTGACCCTAACACATCTTAGGTGTCTTCCATAATAGACCACCAAAGAGAATGGTTTTCAATGTTACCTGACTCAAGGGTCAGAATATGCACTAAAACTAGATCATTCGGTCCAGTTAATAGAGGGTTCCAAGGTCTAACGAAGCCTTCAGCTTTGAGATCTAAAATACAAGTTACCTCCAGTGCAGAAGGATTCGATTTTGCAATCTCATGATTTATAACTTCAAGAGGACTAGTTGGCTCAAAGGAACTAGATTAGTCTAGTCGATGTCAATGAGGAAACGGTGGAGACTCCACTCTTATCGATGAAATTCTTTGGACCCTTCGAGACTGACGAAGTGATTTTTCAACGCTTTAAATCAATGATTCAAGGTAGCCACCAACAAACTTGTTAAGGTTGACTACATGCACATAGCACACCACTACAAAAATTCCATAAGGAAACAACACACTCAAACCACTTCTTTAATACCTCAGCTCAGGTTGATTAGGTCCTGAGACTAAAGCAACAAAGAAGTGTGGAAAGGGTTCTTCTAGAAAATGACACGGGTTGACTAAGTCATGTGACTGATGAACGAAAAAGTGAGAAGCAGTTACCCTGACCTCCACATAACAACCCTACCTAGTGCAAGCAACCCTCGCTTCATGGGGAACCCTCCAAGGGTATTGATAGTGTGATACGATGTCTACTTCAGGTACCATGGGAAACCCCTTGTAGTCATCTTTGTGGTACCTAGGAAAGGCTACTATTGCTACTGACTTGCAATCAACATCCAGGGGGTATTGTCAACAGTCGAGACTGAACTTATGGGTAGGTTAGATATGCTCGAAGATCCAAAAATTGTTAACTTATATAGAGGTGTAGACACTAACAAAACCCCCATATATGATCAATCTGCTACTCTTGGTCAAGTCTCGAAGGGGTAATCTCCTCAACTCTTCCATACGCGACCTCGTGTTTAACTATTGTGTTAGAGGAGGCTCCCAAATATACCTATACAAAAATTAGATTTTTCACTCTCCCGAAGTCATACTCCTATGTTTGTTCAATGGGCTTGTTGAGTTATCTCTCTAATCATAATCCAAGGCCCTACCCTAGACTAGTTTTTGAACCCTATAAGTAAAAGTCTAGTCAATTTTAGATTACATGTTAATTCTTATAGGTGTTTTTACTCAAAGGTTAACGGACATCAAACTAATGATATGTTTGAGACTTTGCAAAAAATGAAATGCTTAAGAACAATGTTGTTAAAAAAAACATAACTTATTCTTCAATGGAAAAAGTGTGCTATAGGGACACTTCTACGTGCAATCTCTTTAACATTCAAATGCAATGCAATTTTTGTTCAATGCAAATGAGTAATGCAAGATTTACTTTAGATGCAATGTAAAATTCGATGTAATCTTTCTTTGAATGCAATGCAATTGTTCAAAAGAAGAAAAATTGAATCTTTTTCTTTTCCAAAATGAAACTATGACCAATACTAATGAAAACTCAAAGTCTTTCAAGAATGCAAGTAAGATTTTTAAAATCAATGCACAAAGGAGAAGAAAGAATGCTAATAAATGAACTTTCTTTTCAAGGATAAAAAAGAGTAAAGACTAAAAGAAAAATAACAAAGCAAACTTCTTTTTTTATTTTCTTGTTATTGAAGCGAAACGAAAATGAAAAACTAGTACAATTTTTCTTTTTGTTGCTAAACAAGAAAAGGTAAGGTAGAGGATAGAAAAAAATCAATCAAAGTCTTTCAGACTATAAGGAGGGCTACCAAAACAACCCAAGAAGGAAAAGACTCACCAAAAAAACTTTCACACTACCAAACTAGGCTTGAAACAATAAGTAACAAAACTATTTTTTTTTCTTTTCCTTATGAGATTAATCAACTTAACAAATTTTTGAAACTAACAGTAGGCTACAGAGAGCCAGGTGACCCTGAAAATCCCAGAAAACCAAGAAAAAATCCTAGAAAGGCTAAGGAAAGTTGAAAAAATCTCTCTTAGAAGATGTAAATGAATGTGCACACAACAACACGTGTATGTATGTGCATGTCTCAAGGGTAGGGAGCATGTACATACATATCTACATAGTAGGCCACGTATACAACCCCAAAACTTCCAGAAAGACTGGAAAGAGAGCGATAGAAGGCTTGCCAAATAACAAACAAGACTTTGAAGCACTAAACTGCTCAGTAAAAATAGAAAAATCCAAACAAAGAGGAAAAAGAAATGCAAGAACCTATCACTAGCTTACAAAGGAGACAGTCCCCAGTATGGTTTCCAGTTCTATTACGAAGAAATTCTTCTATGGCTATGGGTTAAATCCACAATAGAGCGACGACCTTAAAAGAGTGAACTTAATCCTAGAATTGCATCAAAATATCTTGTAACTAACCTAACTAACTAACTATTAGTAAGGAAGATAGAATCATACCAAGTTCCCCTCATTCGATGAAGATCCCATGGTTGAAACCTTTCGCTTCAACTCTCTTCCAAACAGTCCCATTGATCACCTGAAAATAATCAATTTGACAACTAAAAAGAAGTAGTTATATGGTAACTAACTTTCATAAAAATGATTGAAAGTAAAGTAATTAGATCAATTAATGTTCTAATAATTTGAATGCTTAAAGATAAACATCATGCATTAAAACACAAATAATTGATGGGAAAGAGGTCTCTTTATTATTGAACAACAATACAAAGGTAGTTACCACATGTATCTACTACGACAATGCTCTGGAACCGGACTTCAGGTCCCTCCACCCAGGCCAATGACAATAGATAGTACCTCCAACTACAATGCTCATGCAATTCCAAAGAAGGTGAATGGATTATTCTTAACTAGATATAAAAATCAAGGAAGGATGGAAACAAGGGTTTCCAAGTCTGAGGGAATAGATCAATAGCAAGGGAACAAGGGCTTGCAAATGGGGAAGGAAAATGCCAGCATTATGATGCTTCAAGTATGATTGTCCTTCTCCTCTAGCCTTAGGCTCATTTTATACGCTCTCCAAGTGGTTGGAGTCGTTACAAAAAATCGTGTATGGGCAATAGGGGGTCAGGAACTAGGGGAACCCATGAACCCCGCCCAAAAATATGCAAAATATTATTATTTTGAGCCAAATTAAGGTGTACACACGCTTCAAAGGAGAAACATGTGTATGTACATGCTTTGCATAACTTGTAGGGTGGGTGTACGTCAAAAAAGTGTGTTTTTTGATGAATCCAGAGAAGGAAAAATGGATTAAGGTCTGTAAGTGAGAAAGGGAAAGGCCAATCATGTCATCAATGAATAAATGGTCACAATTGATGCTATAACACCAATATAATAATTATGTCCCATACCGTATGGGAAATTCAACCCCTGGACTTTTCAATTAAAACTCTAACACTAATCAATACCCATCATTCCAATACAGCATCCTTGCAGTTCATTGAACCACACCTAAGTTCTCAGACCACATCTTTCTCCGGTAAGAATGAAAAAATCCCCCCTGCATAACCAAAATACATGCATTATATTTGCATGTTAATAATGCACCATGTTGCTTCCTAAGAATCTCATGTATCACCCTTGGAAACGTAAATTATATAAGTCAATTGGGTCTAGCTCGTGTGGTTGTGGGATGGAGTGTTATCCTCCCCACCCACGTTCTATTCTTGTTAATGACATGTTGAGCTCATATTGAGTATATTTTTGTAATGACTTTGAGCCTTGTTGTTGAAATAGAATTTCTCAATGAAGAATCCAGGGTTTACCCTAGGTACCATCCTCGAAATGTGGGGAAGTACATGAGGTTTTTCCTTGGGAGTTGTTACCTGGAAAAAAACATAAAGTATATAAACTTATGCTTAGGGATATAATATTGTATTTTGGCTTTGGCCCACTTTTTAAGCACCTTAAGCCCCCTTTCATTCTTCTCTTGTGGAATCATAGCTCCCCGTGTTCTTGTCCTTCCTCATCTACATCTGGTGATGTATTTTATTATTAATAACTTTGATGTACAAAATTTACATTTCATGGCCCTCGGCCATATTGTAGGGCTCACAACCTAAATCACATATATACATTACATTACATTTATGGGGATCAAAATCAGGGTGTTACATTGATCCAGGTGTATATTGGTGGCCAACCACCTCTTCCACTGACTCATCATGGTTCTCCATCTTGGTCGTTTTTTGTTATGATTTTTGGGTCCTAAACTTCCAAGGTCATTTTGAGGCCCTGAATGATATTTTTTGTCCATTTGACCAGGAGTTTCTATGGCATGACCAGGTCCTACCAATAATTGTAGTTCTCAATTAGATATTTCCAATGAGCTACTAAAAACCCCAAACAAATATTTTATGCAAAATTTGTGCCCACGGGAAGTTGACACATCAACTAACCACCTTGGAGACTGCAAACTTTTTGGCGCTTCACCTCCTAGGGTTAGGGTTTTGGACCTTTAGGGTTATTTCTTTATGCTAAAAAATTATTCTTGTGGCCCATTGTATTATCTTTTTGCAAATGAGCATAACCAACATATTTTATTTTCATAGATAAGATACCACCATTCTAGCCAGTTTGTGTTCTACAATATTCTATTGTTTTATTCATTAATAGAAGTTAGGTTTCACTGTATGGTTGTAATCTCTGCTATATTTTTGTGTATGTTTTGTTTTTTCTCAATATAATCCATATCAATGGTATTAGAGAAATATTATCCTTGTTATTTCTCAGTGCATGTCCCCGACAAGGTCTGGGTATAAAGAGTTGGTTCTCGAGCTAGTTTCAATTAGGGACAACCACTCTCATCAACCCAAGCAACCTCCCATGGAAGAAGAAAAGAGAGATGATGGAGCGAGGTATCATTTCAAGATTTTTCTTATGTAATCCCTTGTGCAACAACGAAACAAGATGATGGACAAATTTTCCCAGATCCTTCAACGATTACCAATGGTAGGCGAGACACCTTAAACGAGAAGTCGTTTCAAAGGTGTGACACACTTCAAGGTACAAGTTAACTTTGATATCCCTTTATTTGAAGGCCAGATAGATGTAGATGCTTTGGATAAATGGTTGGATCCATTAGAGGGGCATTACTATGTTCAAAAAATTTCCAACACCAAGACGATCACCATCGCTCTCCTTAAATCCCTTCCCTATGTCAAATATTGGTGGGAATGTTACTGGGAGAGACATAATGAATACAAGTATATGAAATTTAGTATAGTACCCACTTGGGTGGCCTTTGTTGATTCCCTCAAGGAGGAATTCTACCATGTTGGAAACTATGATACCCAGTACACGACATGGATGACTCTACATCAGGAAAGAGACTAGACGGTATTGGAGTACACCAACATCTTCCATACCTTGTACTCAAATATGGATATCAGAGAATCTGAGTGGCACCTGGTTCTAAAGTATTGCAATGGCCTACACAAGTACATCCAAACATATATGGATTTCTTGTACATTTCCTCACTGGAAGCCACTTATTGATACACTATCGAAATTGAGCATAAATTTAAGTAACAAAAAAGCGAGATTTTGAGCCTACAAATTCACAACAACATAAGCATTGTATAGGCAGCCCTAACTCATAGAACAAGGGACAAGTCAAGGAAGGCCAACCTCAAGACAAACATTTCAAGACACAGATAATTAAGGGTAACAAGAAGTTGAAAAAGGATGCCGGAAAGTGGTATGAGTTCCACAAAATCCCCTGGCACAACACTAATGAATGTCACTCGAAACAGTCATTGTTGACCAAGATTAAAGAAAAAGAGTTAGACCTTGACTCAGACTCTAATTGAGAATAGGATCAAGGAAATTGGATTATCAATGTAGAACCCAGTGCTATCAACGCAGCTGTAAATATCCGACTAAACGAAATAGAGGATCTCGAGGAAGGGGAGTGCCTCTTCCACTCGCAAAAGTGGGTGAAGAGGACCCCACTATATTTCATTGTTCATAGTAGGAGCTAGAAGAACCTAATCTCATCCAACTTCATCAAGAGACTCAATATGTAGATGATTCCACACCCCCAACCATACACCATCGATTAGTTGAGTTGGGGACAAGATCTTCATGTCAACCAGCAATGTTGTTTGTCCTACAACATCAAGCCCTTCAAGGATGAGGTATTGTGTGATGTTTCCCCACTCAAAGTTTGTGATGTTATTTAGAACAATATTATATGTGGAAACATCATGTTTTTTATGAGTCCCAGCCCCATAGTGTCATTATTACTTTGGGAGATCATCCCTTCAGGGTACCAGTTGTAGTTTTGACTACTGCAATTTCATTGATCTGAACAAAATAGTGTCGAAAGGTAATATCTCATACTCTGAAGTTTGACATCTTGATGGTTTGGTTTGAAGGTGAATGAAAGGTCACTACAACCACCACAGTTTCAGCACAAGGTCTCTTTACACAACAAAAACAGGTGGACCATATTTTAGAGGAGTACAGAGACCTCTTTGCTTCACCTATAGGGGTGCCTCTACACTATCAAGTCAAACATCCCATTGATTTGATACCTGGTGCCCCCTTAACCAATGGTCCAATATACAGATGCTCCCTTCTGGAGAATAAGGAAATAAAGTGCCAAAATCATGAGCTCATCCAAAAAGGCCACATTTGACTAATCTCCTCACCTTGTCAAAGCCCAATTGTGTTGGTGTAGAATAAAAATGGGACATGGAATATCTATACTAATTACAGAGCCCTCAACAAAATAATTATCAAGAACCAATGCTTGATCCTCTGAATTGAAGATCATCTTGATCAACTTAACGGTGCCAAATTCTTCAATAAGATTGATCTGAAGTTAGGCTACCACTAGGTTCCTATAGAACCAACTGATGTAAGGAAGACAACCTGCAAATCCAAAGAGGGCCTCTTTGAGTGGTTGGTCATGCCTTTTGTCTTGAATAATTCTCTAGCGACATTCATGAGGATGATGGATGATATCTTGTGGTCATTCACAAACTTTTGTGTAGTCATTTGTTTAGATGACATCCTCATCTTCATCTGGATCTGGGCAGAGCACTTGAAGTGCATTCAATAAGTCCTGAACACCTTGTGACAACACAAGTTCTATGCCAATCTAGAGAAATGCTCATTCGGCATGCAGAGAATCCAATACTTAGGATATATCATAGATGAACATGGGGTGCATGTGGACCTAGCTAAGATCCAAGTCATTCACGATTGTACAACCATAATGATTTTGATAGAGATTCGCATATTCTTGACCCTCGCCAGCTTCTACCCCAGGTTCGTGTTGGGGTTCTCTATATTGCTTGGCCCTTAAGTCAAGTGACCAAGGGGGGGGGGCTCAAGCCAAGTTTGTCTGGTTTAAATCACAACAAAAATCATTACAAGATATGAAACATCACCTTTGTTTTTCACTAGTCCTCATATTTCTAAACCTACAACAACCATTTGAGATTGAGACAGATGCCTCTAATTATGCTATCAGTGCCATCCTCACTCAGTAGGGACATCTGGTATCCTACCATAGTGAAACACTATATGATGTTGTTCAAAAATATCCCACCTGTGACAAGGATATGTAGTCCATTGAGCAAGCATGCCAACAATGGAAACATTATATTCTGGGAAAGGAAACAATCATCCACACTAATCATAAGCCTTTCTAATTCATGTAGACTCAAGGAAAGCTACAAAATGAAATCCATTAGAAGTGGACCACATACATGAAACAATTCCACTTGAACATTAATTACAATAAGGGCAGTGCCAATCATGTTGCAGACTACCTCAATCAACTGCCAGTTGTGGCACTCACCAAAGTTCTCAAGTCTTATGGGAAGGAGACCTCTAGGTGTCCACAATGATACAATAGTGACTTTGACTTTACTGTTACTTATTAGACTTTAAGTGTCAGAAAAAAAGTTCTAGACTTCCACCTCTGGCATGTGATCTTGTGTTATCTAGGCAATCTTTGTGTTCCTTCGAGAAAGTGTGCAAAGCTAATTTGGGAGGAACATTACAGTCAGGTGGTAGGGCACTGCAGTGTGGAAAAGATAGTAGCAGTACTTTAGAAGCATTTCTACTAGAAAAATATTCGAGGGGATATCGACAAGTATATTAGGTTGTGCACTTCCTATTCCATCACTAATCCATCCATTAAGAAGTAGGGGTTGTACAATCCTCTACCTTCCCCATACAAGCATTGGGATTCTATATGCATGAATTACATGTGACGTTCACCCTCCACCAAACATAGTCACGATTATGTTTTTGTGGTTGTTGATTACCTCTTTAAGATGGCCATTTTAACACCATGTAAAATGAGTATCATAGTCGAGGCCACTGCTAGGCTCTTCTTTAAGCAGGATTATGTTCATTTTAGGATACCACTGACCATTATTTTAGATAGGGACTACAAGTTCCTTAGTACTCTATGGTCCAGCCTATGGTCTCTGATGGACACAAAGCTTAACAAATCAATTGCCTTTCATCCCCAAACATATGGACAAATGGAAGTGGTCAAAGGAATTATTATGCATATCTTGCACATGTACAACTCCAAGCATCCACGTACATGGGATGAGAGTCTTCCATATGTTTACCATAGCTATAACAGATCCCTCCACAACTCAATTTCCCATAACCTTTTTCTGAAGGCAGAAGGGTTTGTCCCATTGTTGAATCCCTCTCTGGGTACTACTGATGTGGTTCGCCCCTCTCTGGTAAATCAAATAGGATCGATCTGGGCCAAATAGCCAGGGAGGTTAAAGGCGAGGGCGCTTTCCAGCCGGTTATTTCCAATGGGAGTTACTGAGAGGAAAAGTAGTTGGTTATTCAAAAGTTGTAAGTCGAGGAGAGGTCTGAAACGATGGTTGGTTGCTCGATGGAAGAATTCTAGTTATTTCATCCCTTTCCCTACACCCCATAAAGGGAAAAGGCTTGGGTGGGCAGGAATCAACAAGGTCTAGGCCCAGTAGCTTGGAAGCTATTTTGAAGCCCGGTAAGTAGGAATTTTGATTATACATGTCATACTATTCTTTCCTAACAGTTGATCAAGTGCCAAAAGCTAAAGAGTGAAGTTATGGTTGTGGGTTCGTCCCGGTATTTCTGTCTTAAAATTGGACAATTGGAAGAGAAATCATATTTCTAGTTCCATAAGTTGGGTTGGACCAAGATTCAACTTATCACCTCTACCTGTGTGCAGTGTTATGTGCTGAAGAGGGATGAAAACACTCTGAAGAATGAAATGAGAACCCATTAGAACTCCCCCCCACCCAACTAAATCTGTGCATAGGAATGAATGAAGGCTTTTGATTGCAGATTTACAAGTAGAGTCGGTTATTTCGATGCCTTTACACCACAAAAGGATGGAATGAATGATGGATATTTCTATGAATCGATGGAACAGAGGAGAAGGCACTCAACTTAAAGGATTGGAGAGAGATGAAAGCGACCGGTTGAATTGGGCATACCACCCCCTTAATACGTTTATAATACATAATTACATTCCTTTGCTCAACTTGTCTTCGCTGGGTGAGGTGTACGGGGTTGAGAAACATATTTTGTTCATTAGTTTTTATTTGATACTTTGTTTCATCCCTGCACCCCAATCCGTTAGTCAATAGTCAGTCTAATCGATAGTTGGTTGCTTCAATGAAGGAATATCGAAATCTATCCCTTGTGATTCGCTGAGAGGAACTCGCTTATTCTGCATGCGAGGGAATAGAGAAATCCACCTACCCAAGTTAGTTGTGGGACCCCATTATCAGTCTCAATTTCGCCTTACCTCCAAGGTACCTTACCTTACCATTGATCTTCCCTGATAGTAGATGGATAAATCTATAGTGAGAGTGAATGAATGCGCCTCAACGAGCGACCACCGCTACTAATTAATCAAAGAAGCCTACCATCCCTGAGATTGCGCTACCATAAAGATGAAGTGTCAAGTTGAGCCAGAGTGGGTTTGTAGAGCAAGGTGGGGCAACTAATATATTCATCCCGCGGGAGTGGGTAGTGCAATACACCAAAATGAGGTGGGTGGGGGAATTAAGCTCGTTATAGGTAGGCCCTTATATTTGGGAATCAATATATACATAGAAGGTAGGTTGGCCCGGGATCGATATGATAGAGGAGCGAATAGACGGATAGATCTTCGGACCTTTCCTAACCCGGCTGGAAGGTTTCGGATATGCGGTAGAGATAGCGAATAGCGACAATTATAGCATAAGAGTTCTACCAGTGAAGTGAAGCGAGTAGATAGGCCTAGCATTTCGAATTAGATGTGTCATCTCGTCCATTCTCAGGTGGATACTATGTATCCGGATCGAAGTGGTTGGGTTTCCAAACCCTATTATTATTGTGGTTGAGGGGAGGAAACTATAGATGGGTATTGGGTGGTGGGGAGAAACATCAACCCCTCTTGCAGTGGATGGGGAAGGCACCAGTCCCGAATGGCAATAAATCTTTAGGGAAAAGGCGGGCGAGTGCGGAAAAGCAATCTTCCGTTCCAATTATTTAGCGGGGTGCAACTTGCAGATTAGGGACAGAAATATCCCTTTCTCAGCTTGAAGATCGAGCTTGCAAACGAGTGCAGTTGTGGTGATTCAACCGAGGTTTCTGTTTTCACATATCCAAGAGAATGACGTGTAGCGCCCCGGAATACCTGGGGGAAACAGCAATAGAACAAGGTGGGAAAGATTAATACATCAAAAATGGGTAGGATTGTACTTAAGGGTATGGGTAAGACTTACAAGGGCAATTCAATGGCTTTATGGGAGAATCGGTATACTTGGTACGTAGCCAGGCCCAGCAGTATCCAATCAATGTAGTCTATATGGCAGAGGTGTGTTTGGGGTTCCATCCATTGGGCCCCATTGATGTAGCTTTGTGTGTTCCATCTTCCTCGATAAAGTCCTTCGATGCTCAAACCGAGGGAGATAGAGCAACCCAATTTTTTGAAAAGATCTAGCACCTCCAACAACAAGTCCATGATATCTTCGAGAAGACCAATGCCAAATTGAAGCAATGACATGAAGAACATCAGGTTCCTCACAAGTTTTAGGTTGGTGACAAGGTGTGGTTGCATTTGTATAAATATCACCTCAGAAGCTCCCATGAGAATCTTGAATCACTCCAATATGGGACCTACACCATCACAAATTCCATGGATGACAATTCTTTTGAATCGAGTAATCCTCCTTTCCTTAGCTTGCACCCAGTATTTAATGTGGAGATCCTTTGACCATATTTCCCACCTCTATTGGACACCTCAGAGGTGGTTAAGCAATTGGCCCCTATAGAACTTATTCTTGATTTTGTTGCACAAGATCTGGTGGATCATATCATGGACACCAGGAAGAAGGGCACCCACCAGCAGAACATACAACTTTATTGGGTTGTCAAAGCAAGATAACTACTTCAGCAAGGCAAGTGGCTCACAAGGGTTCAGATTCAGCAAAAAATTTCCCATCTCCTAAGGGAAATTGATGTAATGGGGACCATCACTTCCTAAGGGGGAGGAATGATCTAGGTGGGTATCGGGGGCCACCCACTTCTTCTATTGACTCATCATGGTTCTCCATCTTGGTTGTTTTTTGTTATGATTTTTTAGTCCTAAACTTTCAGAGTTGTTTTAAGGACCTAAACGATTTTTTTTGGCCATGTGGGGGCCTTGAGTTTCCATTTCACTCTCAGGCCCTACTAATAATTATAATTATCAATTAGATCTTTCCAATGAGCTACTAAACGCCCAAAATGGATATTTTATGCAAACGTTGCACCCCTAGGAAGTTGACGCATCAACTAACCATCTTTGGGCCCGCAAACCTTTGGCACTTCACCTCCTAGGGTTATGGTTTTGGACCTTTAGGGTTCTTGATTTATGTTAAAAGGAAATTATTGCTTCCCATTGTATTATATTTTTTGTAAATGAGCATAGTCGGTGTTACACCCCAAGTCTAGGAGTAACTAAAGAGATCATGTTTTGAATCCCACAAGTGGCAGACATGGAATGTCGAGAGTTAGATTGACTAGAAGAACCCACAGGGCCCCTCCTATTCATGTTGATCACCGCTCATCACCATCAGCAGAGTAGCATCCACTACATCAGGTTTGGATCCCAGAGGACAACGAGTCTTGCTTCATGTGGTAACAAGTTTAGTGTCATGGTAATTGTCACTTTAATATTTGAAGCATTTGAGCATGTTGCAAAGAATCCTTTCTTGACTAAGGAACGCTTTCTTGGAAATTATACCTTTTTTCTATTTTCACCTTGGTGGTTATCATTGTGTCCTAGCAAGTTGGTCACCCTCGGGAAAGGGATTGTTATTGGCTAGTTCCCATAAGCGTCATCATACCATTCCCATTCATACTTACCATTATCCACACTTCTTCCCTTCTGTTTCCTCATCTTTTGGGTTCTCGAGTTCATTGACCCCAAGAAGGGATTGCACCTCATTTCATGGGAAGAAGGGGCTAAAGGCGCAAAGATGTTGTGGCTAGAAAAATATAAAGGTCAATCATTAACCTTCCATATGCTCGCCATAAGGTCCTGAGAGAAATGAAATGCTTCTCCTCAAAAATAAAGGACCTTCTAAACACAAAATTAATAAATGTCTCGCCTGTTGAGGAAATACATATTGCGGACCGTGGTGTCTCTTACTTCTCAATAAATATGACACTTTGTGTGTTTCTAGATTCAATTGGAAATGCGGTACTCCTTACTTTCCATTGCACATAATACTCAATATTTTGGACTATAATGAATTAATGGCAATAAAAGGGCTTGGAAAAATGTTGCATCGCGAACAAAGGAAGCACACCCTCCACAAAGGCACCAATAAATGAGACAATATGAACCCTTGTATGTCAAGAACCCTGTGCCTAGAAGTATTGCCCAAATCCACCTCATATTCATTGCATAACTTAGATGGTTTCTTCTTGGGACACATCTCTTGACTTGGGGATTGGCCTACCCATCAGGGCACCTTGACACACCTTCCATGCCTAAATTTGGAAAAAATTATAAGGTCTTTGAGCATTTGTTTAATTTGAAAACGAGGGTTTGATGCACATGTTTGTGTGGTTCTCATATTATATGTGGCTTACTTGGCATGATTCATATGACTTGGGGACCCTTGCAGGGCATACTTGCTTGTCTTTGTGGGACCTTGCCCACAGGATGGATGTTATAACCCACGCCTGGCGAACCATTTGATGATCAGCATTGCACCTTGATGATGGAGGACGTTTCCTTTGGAGGCATATTGGAATGACTATAGGATGAGATTCCACCCTTCTCCACTTGAACATTGGCCTTTGGAGGCCTAGATGTCACCCTCCTAGCCCTTGATGTCACCTAGGGGCTAGGGTTTGATGGATCACTTGACGGGTTGATAGAGGAGGCATGTATCATGGACCTTGGCACATGAGAAAGTGACACATGGCCTTTGGAAGCCCAACGTTCCATATTTTCAACTTTGAAATCACTCTTATGAGCATAGCGTCACCCTACTAGGGCATGGTGTCACCCTCTTTAGGGTGTTATTTCATGTAAATTTAATTTTGTAAATTGAAAAGACAATTTGAAGGGGTTGGCCCTCTTATGTAGAAACATGACTTTTCATTAGAGTCTTTTGGATGGCTAGGGTTTCCATATAAATATGGCTAGCCAAGACTCATTTTTATCATCGCATTATTCTCACACATGTGAGAGGACTACTTCTGAAATTCTCGCTATATTGGGGTTACTGGCTCTTTTACTCATGTATTATCTCTTGGATGTCAAGTGTGGATGCTTCTTTGCTGATTTTTGGATGATATTGTTGCAATTAGGGTTTTCTCTTGTCATATCTTGGTGAAGTAAATTTCTGCAATTTCATTTCATGTTATTGAATGTTTATGGTAAATGTTACTTGTTCATATTGAAGGTCTTACTTGGTAAAACCCTAAGAGAGGAGCATAAGTGCTTCATCCTCTCACAAGGTTAATTTCATCCATAAATTTATGAAGGAAATCCTACTTAGGGTTAGACTCCTAAAGCCCTAAAGTGATAGAACTTTAGGAGTTTGATTCTAGACTCTTGATTGTGACCCAGTTGAAGTACTTAGGAAGGGAGGAAAGGTTGATAGAGCCCAGAAGTGCTTGCACTCTAGCAAAACCATTCTCCTCAAGGTATTAAACCCTAAGGCCCTAATGTGCTAGAACTTTAGATTTTAAACCCTACCTCGTAGATCTTAGCTAGTTTTGTACCTAAGTGATATCATTGTTGTTATAAAGACTCCATAGCCCTAAGGGACTAATCATTTAATCTCTCTTGTGGTGAAAGTGATAAAAAAAAACTCTTTATTCTTAATATTTCAAGCTATCTACTAACTTTGCTAACACTAACTTGTGTTAATTGAATGGTAAACTTGTTGTTGTTGCAAAAAAATTCTACTTCCACCTGATAACACTTAAATTTTATGCATACATTAATCCAATGGTAGTTTAACATGCTCACAAATTGCTTTGAACAATTGGACATTAATCTATTGGATATGTGCTAAGTTTTCATTGTCAATTGATGCATTTTTTATATCTTTTATTTTTTGTTGTTACAAACTTATACTTGTTGTTATAAATTGTTGAACTACTACAAATTTGTACCGGATATAGAAAATTATCATTGTCTAGTGTCTTATGAAGTTTTAATTGCATTTTTGTACTTGGAATTGATCATATAAATGTTATAAAGAGTTCTTGTTCCATGCAGGTACTCAAACACCTTTTAACCTCATCCATTTCACAAACCTAGACTTATCATTAGGTGATCAAGAGAGGGGGAGGTAGGCTTGGCTAACAAACTTGCTACTTTGATCCCTTGAGATCATCGAGGAAGTCTTTCCTATGGTGGACCTCCTCCTTCATTAAAACACGAGGATTTATTACTAAGCTAATAATGGTAGGATTTCCTATAGTTACGTAAGATTTGGTGATATTGTGTTGGGATTTGCACAAATACAAATCCTGCAATAACATTTTGGCACCATTGTTGCGGAGGATTGAGTCATTCTTCTCAATGACATATCTTTTGGTAAGCTTATGTCGAAGCCCTTATCTTACAAAGATTACCTATCGAATCCACTAAGGGTGATTCCCTAACTTTCCTTTGATGATCCAAAGAGGTTATATGGTGACAACACTACTACATTCCTAGGTGTCATCCTGATCTCAAATTTGTATACTCTCAAGTGATGGAACCATGGAACCTGGGGATGACCAAGAAATATATCCTTCTATTAATTTTGAGAAAATTCCTAGATACCCACATGAGTTTGTTGTTTGGGGAGACCATCCAATGTTTGAGGGTCGTGTCATTATTCATATCGTAGAGTTCATTGAGTACGTATGAGAAATGAAATTACGACATGAGGACATACGAATAAAATTGTTTATATGTTGCTTTCCCTCAGAAGTAAAAAAAAAGTAGGTCAAGGATTGTTGCAAACCAAAGGGAATATCTTCACTCATAGATCTCACTAGTAGATTTATTGAGTGTCAGTGCCCAAAATATCAGACATATGAAGATGTCCTTCAAAATATCACATTAGTCCTTGAAGACGAAGGGTTCACCACTGAGATTGTAGAAGATCTCAGGAAGGTGTATCATGCTCAAAACAAAGAACCCAAGGAAGATATTTGTGAAAAGCCTCCTTAAGAAGACCAAGTGTTGGTGTTTTCTCCTTCATTTGATGAAGTCACCCAAGCTTCCTTTCCTCCTACATAAGAAGAAGAGAATGTGGTAAGTTATTTTCCTTTCCAAATTTTTTATAATGTTATATTTCATGATTCGGAAAATGAAGAAGTGCTAGAGGAAACCTTGGATGCACTAGGCCTTGCATGTTATAATAAAGATGATGATGTGGTTGATAAAATTGATGAGTTTATACATGTTAGGAGACATAAATGGGATGTGGTTGGTCATGATGAGATCCCATCTACGATATTGAAGGTCATATCCAATTGTTGCCTTTACAACAACCATATGTGATTACTAATGATTTTGATGTTTGGCGACAAGGAGATGACATGATCACAGATTTGTTTCAACCACCTAGGGATGATTTTTTGTAGCATTCTCGTGATTATTTTTTATCATACCCTCGTGGATTTGATACATATTCTTTTGAGCACTTGGATTTACTCGACGAAGAATATTTCCAACCACCATTGTGCTCCAATTTTGATGAGGCCAGGGACATTATATTCCTAGAGCAGGATTTTTGTGAGGAGATTTTCCAGCCTTCATCTTTTCCTTCATCTCACTATGTCACTGAGGGTGCAACTCGAAAACACATTCCTTGTCCCATGTTGTCTCCGGGGAAAAAAAAACTCAGAATTTAAGGGTAGGTGGATTTCTTTAAGAAGGAGCTTGACATCTTGATCTTTCAACATTCCCATGAGTAGCTGTCAGTCATCCTCTAGAGTCTTGTTCATCCCTTCTCGGGCCTCGAGGAGTGATAAGATCCAGGGTAGTCAACATTCAGAGTCTTTGATCCCACCTTGTGAATCTTTATCTTATCACGCCCCTTTTAGAGATGGATTGAGCATCCTTGTGGGAACGTGACTTGGCATAATTTCATCCCTCCCTCCCACCTCCATGAGTTAGACTTTATGATTAGATGTGATATAATGCATGTTCTAGCTCATGACCTTTTTGTAGTTGACTTATATTTATTTTTTTTCATGATGAAGCACAGGGGTACTTGTTTTGATATAATGTTAGGATGGTTTTACTGGTTATATGATTACACCTAGTATTTCACTAACATAGATTAGAGTAGGTAGGTTAGGGTAGGAATTTTCATCCTACATTGCATTGTATATATGTTGCATCATGCGTATCATAGTAGTTTAGTTGCGTCTTGCTTGGATTTTCATACATGTGTATGATTTACATATTATTTTCTTGCATCGCTGCATATTACTATGTTACATTCTTATGTTTTGCATACTCACAATGATATGTTAGAATAAAAATGTCAAAAAAAATATTTTCAAGCTTTGCTATGAATTTTTATAGTTGGCATATTTTCTCATATGAATAAGGGGTGAGTGCACCACCCTTCGATATCCCAACATGTCTTGTTTCAGTGTGTGTAGGAACATGTCAGACCATGAGATGTTGAGGTTCTCATGCACTCTACGTTGAGCACATGTCCCCATGTAGGAGCCACATGTTACCCCCCAAGTCTAGGGGTAACTAAGGATATCATGTCTCTAGGCCCACAGGTAGAACACATGGAGTTTCCAAAGTGACATTGACCAGCAGAACCCACAGGGCCCCTCCTATTCATGTTGATCACCACTCATCATTAGCATCACATCAACATTCACTACATCAGGTTTGGATACCAGAGGAAATGGATCTTGATTAATGTGGTAACAAGTCTTGTGTCATGGTAAGTGTAACTTTAATATTTGAATCATTTTAGCATGTTGCAAAGAATCCTTTCTTGATTATGGAACGTTTTCTTGGAAATTATACATGTTGCCTAATTTTACCTTGGTGGTTGTCATTGTGTCCTAGCAAGTTGGTCATCCTTGGGAAAGGCATTGCTACTGATTAGTTCCAAGAAGGGTCATCATACCATTCCCATTCATATTTACCATTTTCCACACTTCTTCCCTTATGTTTCTTCATCTTTTGGGTTCTCGGGTTCATTGACCCCAAGAAGGGATTGTATCTCATTTCATGGGAAGAAGGGGCTAAAGGCCCAGAGGTTTTGTGGCTAGAAAAAGATAAAGGCCAATCATTAACCTTCCATATGCTCACCCTAAGGTCCTGAAATCAATGAAACACTTCTCCAAAAAACTCGAGGACCTTATTTAAACATATAATTAATAAATGTCTTGCTTGTTGAGGAAATACATTTTGTGGTGTCTCTTAATTTCCATTGCAAATGGCACTCTGTGTATTTATAGATTCAAGTGGCATTGTGGTAATCCTTACCTTCCATTGCAGATAGTACTCAATGTTTCAAACTATAATGAATTAATGGCAATAAAATGGTTTGGAAAAATGTTGCATCGTGGATAAAGGGCAACACACCCTCCACAAAGGCACCCATAAATGAGACAATACACACCCTTGTATGTAGACAACCCCATGCCTAGAAGTCTTTCCCCAATCTCCTCATATTCATTGCATGACTTATATAGGATCTTCTTGGGAAACATCCCTTGACTTGGGGATTGGCCTACCCATTAGGGAACCTTGACACCCCTCCCATACCTAAATTTGGAAAAATTTATAAGGCCTTTGAGCATTTGTTTAATTTGAAAAGTGGGGTTTGATGTACATGTTTGGGTGGTTCTAGTATTATACGTGGCTTACTTGGCATGATTCATATGACTTGTGGACCCTTGGAGGGCATACTTGTTTGTCTTTCCAGGACCTTGCCCACAGGATGGATGTTAGACCCCATGTCTGGGGCACCATTTGATTATGAGTGTTGCACCTTGATGATGAAGGATGTTTCCTTTGGAGGCATATTGACATGGATAGAGGATGATATTCCACCCTTCTCCACTTGATAGTTGGCCTTTGGAGGCCTAGACGTCACCCTCTTATCCCTTGATGTCACCTAGGGGCTAGGTTTTGATGGATGACTTGATGGTTTGATGGAGGAGGCATGTAGAATGGACCTTGGCACATGAGAAAGGGATACATGGTCTTTGGACGCCCAATGTTCCATATTTTCGGCCTTCACATCACTCTTATGAGCATAGCATCACCCTACTAGGGCATGATGTCACCCTCTTTAGGGTGTTATTTCATGTAAATTTAATTTTGTAAATTGAAAAGAGAATTTCAAAGGGTCGGCCCTCTTATGTAGAGACATGACTTTTCATTAGATTATTTTGGATGGCTAGGGTTTCCATATAAATATGGCTGCCAACGCTCATTTTTATCATCACATTCTTCTCACACATGTCAGAGAACTACTTTTGAAAATTTCGCTATATTGGGGTTACTAGCTCTTTTACTCATGTGCTATCTCTTGGATGTCAAGTGTGGATGCTTCTTTGCTGATTTTTAGATGATATTGTTGCAATTAGGGATTTCTCTTGTCATATCTTGGTGAAGTAAGTAAATTTCTGCAATTTTATTTCATGCTATTGAATGTTTATGGTAAATTTTACTTGTTCATATTGAAAATCTTGCTTGATAAAACCCTAAGAGAGGAGCATAAGTGCTTCCTCCTCTCACAAGGTTAATTTCATCCATAAATTTGTGAAGGAAATCCTACCTAGGGTTAGACTCCTAAATCCCTAAAGTGTTATAACTTTAGGAGTTTGATTCTAGACTCTTGATTGTGACCTAGTTGAAGTACTTAAGAAGGGAGGAAAGGTTGCTAGAGCCCAAAAGTGATTGAACTCAACTAAACCATTATCCTCAAGGTTTAAACCCTAAGGCCCTAATGTGCTAGCACCATAGAGTTTAAACCCTACCTCTTATATCTTTATCATTGTTGTTATAAAGACTCCATAGCCCTAAGGCACTAATCATTTAATCTCTCTTGTGGTGAAAGTGATAAAAAAACTCTTTATTTTTAATCTCTCAAGCTATCTACTAACTTTACTAACACTAACTTGTGCTAATTGAATGGTAAACTTGTTGTTGTTGCAAAATTTTGCTACATCCATGTGATAACACTTAAATTTGTTGCATACATTAATCTAATGGTGGTATAGCATGCTCATAAATTGCTTTGAACAATTGGACATTAATCTATTGGATATGTGCTAAGTTTTCCTTGTCAACTAATGCATTTGCGATCTCTTTTATTTGTTGATGTTACAAACTTATATTTGATGTTATAAACTATTGTACTATTGCAGATTTGTACCAGCTATAGAAAATTATTATTGTATGGTGCCTTAGGAGGTTTTAATTGCATGCTTGTACTTGGAATTGATCATATAAATGCTATAAAGTGTTCTTGTTCCAAGCAAGTACTTAAACACATTTTAACCTCATCCATTTCAGAGACCTAGACTTATCATTAGGTGATCAAGAGAGGAGGTGGTAGGCTTGGCTAACAAACTTGCTACTTTGATCCCTTGAGGTCACCAGGGAAGCCTCCCCTGTGGTGGACCTCCTCCATCACTAAAACATGGGGATTTCTTACTAAGGTGGCAGTTGTAGGATTTCTTGTAGTTATGCAAGATTTGGTGATCTTGTGTTGGGATTTGCACAAATACAAATCCTGTGATAACAGTCGACATCTCTTTTCTTCAGAGATAAGCTACCACCATTATAGTCAGTTTGTGTTCTACATTATTCTACTATTGTATTCATTAATAAAAGTTGGGTTTCATTGTATTATTGTACTTTCTGTTATATTTATGTGTGTGTTTCATGTCATTCTCAATATAATTTGAATCATACATGGAATCACTTTTCTTCATCGACGAATTCCAATGCTATTAGCAGGTGCACCAACAATACATAAATATCAGGGCCTTACTATGGAGTCCTGGCATTTGACCCAGCGGGGAGTAAACAATGTGGACTTTGTGCACTTCAGTTTTTCACATTAGGGGACATTAAATTACTTTATCTCGTAAGCAAATTAGAACCAATAAAAACCGTTATGTCCAAAAAAATTGTAATAGAGATGTAGAGGCTTCAAACAAATGGACATATGGAACTTAAATATAGTTTCAAATCAATATTAGAAAAAAGTAATTTGATCATATGCTCCTTGAACACAAGAAGTGTGCCACTACATATTGACAACATTATCAATGATTGTGATCAAATGAAAGCTAATATCTTGTGTTTGAAAGAAACACAAACGGATATAGTTTCAAAATAAAGTATACTTGCAACAAAATACAAATGTCTATCAACATTTCATCTTCATGGCATCTCTACATGTTGCAAAAAGACATTGGTAATCCATAAACAAGAGATTTATGCAACAAAGCATATAGAATCAATTGTCGTTTGCTTTCAAACTAGTAACACTATGGTCAAGTTGGAAAATATTTATAGTGCACCTCATGCACCACTTGAAGATGTTTTCAATCTCATCCATACTATAACAAAAGACATTCAACACCATGAACACATTGTAATCATTGGAGATTTGAACTTTGGCATATTGCAAAATGGAATAGCTCAAAACATATTTCTCTCATTCATGCAAAGTCACAATTCAATTTGTATCTATCAAAGGAAACAAATAATAGTGGTTATACGCTTGATCACTTTTGGTCAACCTTCACAGACAATTGCAGTAGATCTCGTGTCTTTGATGCATATTGGATTCATCACCATGCAATATCTATTTTGATTCTTCTCGATGTTTTTTTTCTATAGCAATCAACAAGTTTGTCTAGCACTTAGAACTTGTTCCCCATGAGCAAATGCCACTAGTCTATTGGTCTTATAATTATGTAATTTGTTCATTGAAAAGGTGTCATAGTAACTAGTATGTTGAAAAATATTCTAGTAAAAGAAGTCGACAACACTTATGCTTTTACACTTATTGCAACCAACTACTACCAACACCTTTTCTTTTCTTGTATATGTTCACTTAATATGCTCATTGCAAACAAGACTCCTTTGAATCTAAAGTACTTTGAGTTGTCCAGCTCCTTTGGTTTGATTCAAGAATGAAAGAAGTGATCTTTAGCAAAGGCCTTGAGGTTCACCTCATTGCACAGTGGGGGATTTCCTTATTCAAGCATTAGGGAATAAGTTAGTTGAAAGAACATAAGAATAATTGGTTGGCCCTACCTTATATGTGTAATGCATGCCTTACATCTTTCTTGATCACTTCTAGACAATAAAGTCTCTAGTTGGTGTCCATCAATCTCTCTCTTGAAATATTATGTAGGGTTTGGGGGCAGAAAAGCTATAGGGTGAAGTGCATTGGGGAACATGCTTGAATAAGTAGCATGCTTCACCATCAACCTTGCATGTAACAAAAGTATCATACTTAGGAACTTCACTAGAAATTGTTGATAAAAAGACCACGTGCATCTTATACAATCCACAATTAGAACTAGTTTTCTCAAAATTAATAGACTTGGCTTAGCGACAATGGCAAAATGATATTAGCAAGACATTGATACATATTCAACAATTTCACATACAAGGAGCTTTTACACTATCAATCAATATTGTTATCCTTCTCTTCGAAAATAGGTAAAATATTTTCCCGTTTGTACTATTGTACTATAGATATAGAACATATGTCAAAAACAAGTCCATTGCATCTATGCTTTTACAAAAAACAAAAATTGACATTTAGCATATTAGGCTCTTTTTTTTTTCTTTTTTTCTTTTTTTCTTTTTTTTTTTTGTCAAAAATATGTTTCTTGTCTTTTTCATTGCTCTTTCAAATTTGCAAAACTATCATTTTGCTCAAACTAAAAATTTTCTATTGATTTTCGACAAAATATCATAAAATTATTTCCTTTTGTCAACTTTTACAAAAGCAACACACCAGCTTCAATTACCTTTGACCCATTATGTCTACAACATTGATACCAGACGTGGGACCCTTCGGGCTTAACTGTCATGGGAGTAGGGAGATGGATATGGCATGCAAAATTCGACTAAGGTTCTATCTGCGAGAAAAAA
>ML796365.1:27401-191656 GCA_009831015.1 Picea engelmannii
CTCATAACCATCAACAAAAGGCGTACATAGGGGCCAATATTTCTTGGAGATCTAAAATTCTTATTGCTCAATTAAGGACTAATTCTCATCAACTCCGTTGTGAAACAGGGCGCTGGAAAAGGCCAAAAGAAATGTGGGAGGAATGAGTATGTATTTTGTGCTCGTAAAGTGGAAACAAAAAAACATTTCATTTTAGAATGTGAGGCCCTCAAAGACAGCAGGGAAAATTATGCAGGTATTCTGGCAGCTAGTTCTTGGGATAATCTATTCAGCAAAGAGTTTGTCGAGAAGCTGGGAGTGATTATTGTAAAACTTCACAGGAAAAGGACCGAATACAAAAGCCAGATGGAAAAACAATCTGTCCCATAGGCTATTTTTAGCCTCGTGGACGTTAAAAATACTTTCTTTCTTTCTATATTCCCATGGCTTTGATAACTCACAGGCTGACATGACTGTGGCTTTGATAACTTTGCAACTTCGCCCTCCCATTTGGTATAAATCAGGTTTATGGTTTAATTCGCCCCAATTTCATGGTATGGGCAGCTACAATCTTCCGTTCGCCATATTTCCAAAGAACAAGGGGATTTCTGGGAGCGATTTGGCCCTCCCATCTAGTATAAATTATATGGGATCTGTCCATATGTGCGTTGGATTCAAGTCGGAGCATTATGATGCATGTTCTCATCAAGTCTTTGGACAATGCTTTGTATTATATAGGTTTTTCCGATTCATGAGCACTCCAGAGGTTCTTGAGTGGGTTAACACGATTGAACTTGAAATTTTACAGATTGCAGAATCTATTAGTGGCCAATGCAGCGAGGATTTGGTGGTGAACACTTTATTGCTTCGATCCTTTTCAATACTGCCATGTCATTAAGCCATTTAACCTTTTTGGTTTTGCAGTCTGTTGATAAGCCCCCCAAATCTAGTGCAAGCAGAGCAACAGAAGGTAAGTAAATGTTCTATGATTTAAATAGAACACTAGTCCATTTCAGAGCACGTTACAAAGTGCTCTATTATTTATTGGGATAGCTATTGTTGAGGAAACCAGTTGCAAAGTGCTCTATTGTAACAGGAACCCTGTTCAAACAAGATACCCTATTATTATTGAATTCGCCCATGCATTCCAACCAATTATTCCTCCAAGATTTCGATACATAGCTTCCAAAAATTATAAATAATCCAAATTTTGTTTGATGATCCTCCTTTGCACAACGATGGCCTCGTAGAATTAGCCTTCATACTCATTCAACAGTTGGGACTGTCTATAATTTGAGGACCAATTAGCCTCCATTCTGGTATTTTTTGTATTGGATCTATTTCGTCCTTGTGTTAACAAAAGAAAGATTACCCAAAAAACCGATCTCAGCCAATGGTGTCATCATGTCTTTGAACTCCATCAAATCTGTCATTTATCACATGGTTTCCAGCCTCAAAGTGTTGTTATAAACACTTGGAGAAATCTGTCTGACATTTTGGGTAGAAATTAGTAGCTCTGTTATGAGGTTTTGAGCATTGGAGTGAGATAATTTCTTGATATGGGTATTGGTAAATACATCCATAGTAGACCACCCATATTGATGATGAACTTCTACCTTTGATCAAATGTGATGAAGAGTGTGTGTTGTAAAAGATAGGGAGAATTAGATTTAATTCCTCAAAGATCAATGTTGATGAAATGGAAAGGCCATAGGCCCACCATTTATGGATCATCCTTGTAAGAGGATTATTGCTATATCTTGAGAGTAAAGTGAGTAAAGTGTTAGGAGAACGATTATGTAATAGGGGTCCTCCATCCATTCTCCATCTCAAGTTTTGAAGACTTCAATACCATTGTCAGAAGGTATGTGTTAGGAGAAATTTGACTCTATGGGGGTTAAAGAGGTGGTGTCTTTTTTTTTATCAATCCATCTCCACTAAGATGGGCTTAATTGGGTCTTTTCCTTATCTTAAAATCCACTATTGTAGATTTTCTTTGCTAAGGAATGGGGTACTCTTCAACATAGAGTATTCCATTGAGAATAAGCACTACTCTACACTCTCTAGGGTCCTTTTCCGAGATTGGAGTCAATTTGAGAGTTTAATTTTTTACTCAATTGTATAGCTTTAGAGCTTTGGAATGTAGCTATTATATAAACATAATGGGAGTATATATGTGGTCAAATGCATCTGTAGATAGTAGGTTGTATTGGTAGTAGTCACTTTACTCCAAATTGTGTGATTTGGTCCCTGTAACCTTCATACGACATGAGGGGTAACAACTTTTCAACCTCTACTGATCTAGTGAATTTGCCAAATGTTTTTCTCTTTCTCTTCTATATTGATACACACATGTGTGTGCTAAAATTCATGTCTGCAATTTAAAAGAGTTCAAAACAGATCATAATAAAGCAAAGCCAAACGAAAACTTGTTTGGCTATTTGGCCTAGAAGCAGCTGATAACAACCTGAATTAGTCCTACTGGGCAAATAAAAAAGTTTTTGCATAACAGGGCACTTTATCAATTCAAAATTGATAAGACCATAAAAAAAATATTAACTAAACCAAAATATGTCTACTACATAATAGGGCATTTAGCTTCTCTAGAGATGGTAATAACATAATCAAGAGAGTGTTGCAAGACCGATAACATATGTGATTAAGAGCAATTGATTTTCAGCTTAAGGATTTGGTGCTATATCCTCTATGTGCTGATTCACAACAAGTGTGTAAGGATCAATGGCCAGCAAAGTTTCTTGACATGCTTTGTTTCTATGTTTATACCCTTAATGCTTTGCTGAAATTTGAATCTTTTGAAAACTATGAGAGACAAAAAAACCAAGAATACAAGCTTCAATGCTTATGCTATCTTGTAGAGGAGATTTTCCATATTAGTGTTCAAATTTGAAGAGGAGTGAGCTTGGAATTGCACATGCATTTTCACCAATTTTTGTCATATTTAAACATTCAATTTCCAGCTCTTCCTTGCTTTATTGGGACTGCATTTTTCAGCTATGTCATTCATAGCTAAAATGCAATTCTTTTTAAGCTTTGACATGTAATTTCCAGCACTCCATTGATAGCTGGAAATGCAAATTTCAGCTCACTTTTGCAAGTTTGAGAGTGCATCTTTCAACTTTCCCATGGCTTGTTTAAGTTTGCAACTCTCAATTTTATTTGTTGAGTTTGAGCAAGCTGATTTTAGATGTGGCTAAAATTGCATTTTCAGCCCACTTTTGGGCATGCCTGGAAATTAAAGTCATATGTTCTTCTTCTAGGCTTAGTAGAAATTTTCATTTCCAGATTTCATGTTCAAGGTTGAGATGACATTTTCATCCCTCATGTAAAAAAAAAAAACTCTATTTTTTTCATAGCTTGAAACATGCATATCCAGCCTTCATCCACTCACATGAAACATGCATTTCCAGCCTGTATTTTGAATCTTAAAGTTGTATTCTTAGCTCTCTTTTGAATTATTAAATCTCTTTCTCATGCATATTTTGTTTTTTTAGTCTTCATTCTTTTTTATATAAAAATGTGGATTTCATAGTGCTTGCAGCATGAAGGTTGGAATTTCTTATTGAAGTTTTGCATGATAGGTCAATGCATACATGCTCATAATAGCCAAAACTCCCATATTTGAATTTGTTTGATTCTTGATCATAATCTTATGCATGTCAAAAAGAGCTCATTGGAAAGTTCAGCTCAACTTGAACCTTGTTTGAAGGACCACTAAAGATGACCAATTGAAATGTGATTCTTGCTCCATGGCTTGTTTATATCTAGTTTAGAGAAGCTTCCTCGAGCTTGTGGGATTACAACACTTATGCATTCTACTTTTTTATTTAATGTAAATGATTCTAAGAAAGTAATATATGCAAGATCAATCACATAAGATGCCAAATGGTAATTTTTAATGTAAATTACAAGCTTAAAAATTAAAAACAATATTTTGCATGTTCATAGCAAGCATGATCAAACCAAGCCAAAAAAAGCCATTGCACACAACTTTATGAATTCAATTCAAATTTAAGGTGGGGTTAGCCAATGGAATTGAAATGAATATTGAAATTACCATTGCACTTGAATATTTTCATTCTATACATTCCTCCATTTTTATGCTTGAGGATTGTTAGGAAAAAGTCATTTTTTTGTTCTTGCTTGAAATCTGAATTTTCCACTTTCTCTTTGCAAGGATTAAAAGGAAATTTCATCACTCTTTCCAAGAGTGATTACCAATAAAGTTTAAATATGCATCTTTAGCTCTTTCTTAGGCTTGCTTGTAAATTAATTTTTCATCTCTCTTTTTAGGCTTGCTTGACATGGATTTCTAATTCTCATGCTCAAGCTTGGAATTTGCGTTTTCATCCCTCATGAAAAAAACCAAGATTGTTATCACAATCACACTAACAAATTGTATTTTTAGTCCTCATGTACGTGCATTAAAGTTTCAATTTCAGCATGCTCAACTCTTGTTTTTGAATGTAAGATTGATCTCTCATCCATGGTAATTTTTAGCCACATGTATTTGCTTGAAGGATAATTTCAATCTACTTTTTTTTGCTTGTAAATATGAATTATGCTCCACATAGTGTTATTTTATGAGACCAAAGGTAAAAGAGGTAAGTTTATTTTGTGTGGAGAAAAATCTTATTTTTTTCCACTCATCAAAACTAGATTCTTCCACAAATTATGAGCATGACCAAACAAAGCCAAATAAAGCCATCGCAGATACAAGAAAACATATTTTTCAATTAATTTTGAATTGGAAGTGAGATTGCAAAATGAATTTCGAAATTTCCATTTCACTTCAAGTTTTGTATTTCACATGCACTCCTTGTTTATTATGGGACAAGGGAGATTTTGTACCTATCTAAATTCATGGATGAAACATTAATCAAAGCATTGATTGATTGATTGATTGTGAGAGGATTAAAATGCAATGAAGCATTAAAAGAATAATTTTTTTGTGTTCATGAGTTCATAGTGCTTCATGTCTCCATGTTTAAATTCAAGAGTTCATGTTAAATGCAAGATTCTCCTCAAAATATAATATTGATCCCTCTTTCCATTGCATAGAAATAACTCATTAGTTTTAAATTGTAAGATTCGTGAAAAGTTGATGATTGATTTGAAGCAAGTGTAGTTACATTTCACATACTTGAATTCACTTACTCTAAAAAAAATCATACTTGTATACTTTTAAGTGATTCACTAAATTTTAACAATGAAAATTTTTCATGTCACCATGTCACCATTCATGCACACTTGAACCAAGACGCCAAGCATTGAGCCTTGTGAATCAAGCTAAGCTCATTGTGGGTTTGGAAAAGATTGTTGTGCCAACGATTTTAAATGACTCTCATTTCCTTTTTTTCAACTTTTAGTTTATTAACATGGACCTAAATCATGAATTTCTCATGAATGTTTCGCAACCCAAAGGCTATGAAACTCTTTATTTTTATTTTGTAGGTTTTGGTGCAAGAGTGAAGGGTACATGAAGAAATGAAGAAACAAAGAAATATGTGTGCATGAACTAGGCCCCAAAACTATTGAAGTGAAGGATGATTCCTCTTGCGTAATTGAAGCATATTAATCCAAAGAGAGATGAAGAAAACTTGCCATTTTCAAGTGAAATATTTGAAGGAGACAAAATGACCCAAGTTTGTGCACCTAAAATCAGGTGAAAGAGAGTTGAAAGCTCATTCAAGCAAGAGTCACTAGAAGCCAAATTGGAGCTATGAAGGGTTATTTCCATCCAAAGTTTGAAGAAAATAGAGTACATGCTCAAAACCCCATAAAATGTTTACCTAACAAAAAGGGACACAGGGGAAAATGAATGATAAAGATGAGAAATACTGTTTTGCATTATTAATATTGAAAAAAAGTGATCGTTCATATAAATTTTTGAATGAGGATGAATTGTAAAAAAATTTAATTAAATAAACTTGAAGGACAATAGCCATGGATTTATAAAGTTAATGGCTAAACCAATGGAAGGCCAAAGGCCATTTAAGATTTCTATAAAGGAGGCCTTTTGTAAGGCCCTAGCCTTGAATGGCTTTGGGCACCTCCATTGCACGATCACCTCTATGGCCATTGACCAAGGCTAATAAGCTCTAGCTTCCTTGGGCATTGTAATTTATAATTATTCAAATGAAACCACATTGTATCTCCACCTGAGATTGATGAGGTATCTTATGTCGATCACGCCTCTCCTTATACTTCTTCCTCTTCGACCCGTGTATGTCTGTTGAATTATCTTGACCTTCATAATTGTCTTGTTTACCATCACAATGGTTTGAGAAAATGAAATGTCAAAAGGTGCTCAAGGAAAAAATCACAAACATGTCTCAAATGGTGACCTATTGCTAGAATTATGGACGAATAATTTATTACAGTGTTGTATATAAGTTAGAATCACATCATAAGTCTTAGGATTCCTTTCTAAGATATCCAAGTTCTTTTAAGCAGTGACTGATTGATAAATGTGCCAGGGTATTTCTTATGCTAAATTAGAAACATATCCCTCCAATCCTTCGACATTTATATGGAATTATCCTATCTTTGCAAATGCTATCTTCCAAATATGAGATGTAAAATCTATATGTAAGAGCGTACAATGAGAACCTGATTTAATAGAGTATTATAATTAATAGAGTATTATAATATTATAGTTTCAAATTGTGAAGGGACACTTGAATCAAGCCAAGCCATAAAGTGCTAAGGAAGTTGCATGTGTTGTTCACATCATACTCAACACGATTGGGTTTTGTTAGTTAAGGAGAACCAAAAGGGCCAAAGGATATATGTTATTGTGTAGAAAACATGCAAGGGTGGATCTTGGTTGAATGTTTACGTTGACTGGTTCAGGAGACATCAAGTTACTTATCCCATCAGCCCAAAAGGAATTGTCATAGATCCATGCACTATAAGAGATTACACCGTAATTCTAGAAAAAATGTTGCATATTCATATTGTGTTTGTGAATGGAATTGATAAGAAATATTCTACAGTGGTTTTAGTTGGATACTTTGCAAAACGTAGACATGATACCTTGACATTACTTTAGAAAGATCATGATACGATAAGGAAAACACGCATAAACATAATATTAAGCTTGTAGTAGATCCTTCAAAAGTAATTGCAAAGAAGCTAATAATTATATATAGAAGGATGGATATGGGAGATCTAGATAAGATACTGCTGTTGTCTCTAGAAGATGATGTCAATGTTCTTTCCTTTTGTGAAATGCATTGTGATAGCAACATAAAATGTGCTTCACTAGAGATTTCTATTAGCAGGTTTAAGGGATGATCTTGTAGATATTCCATTTGAGATCCTTGTTGATATTCAGTTCAAAATCATGATCATCTTCAATATTGATCTTATGCTTGCCATTGAATTGGCCTTGAACAACTAAAAAAAGGATGTAGCTTGTGAGGATTGTATTGCCAACAAGGTTCCAGAAACATGCCAACAATAGGGTGATTTCTTATGAGATTATTGCAAGGGTTTTTGTGATTAAATAAGCATTGATTGAGGCCCATTCCTAGTGGTAGCAGTGCACACTCCTTGAGCTATTATATAAAAAAATTTACTCATAGAAGGGCACAACTTTCAAGGAGAAGTTGATTATTTTTATCTCACACACAAGGGTGCTACTTGGAGATAATGAAACAATAGAGAGGGTGAAATATTTAGGCATGTTTTATGTCGTAATTGGAAGTAGAAGGGACACCACCCTTTAGGTTATTTTTGGATCTGATTTATGTAATAGAAAGGGCCCACTTAAGGGGATTTGATAACTAGCATCCAACACAATTCATTGGTGGTTAGTGGTGCACCTTATTGGGATTTCAATAGTCCTTCAAATTCATCATTACTACTATCTATTATGATACATTTTTTTTCTACGAACATGGAGTTTATTGCCGTGTCTTTCCATTGCCAGTGTCATAAGGTATCAGAACATCGAGAACCTCGACAAACACAACCTCTGATGCTTGTAACATTGCCTAGAGGGTGGATAAATTATGTTTCTTTTTCCAAATATGTAAAATGCGTATATTATAGTTTAACTAATACATTTTCCTATTATTATATATGGTTTTATACTTTATCAAAAATTCGTCAAGGCTTTATAAGGTTTTATAATTCAATGAAAGATTTGCCAAGATTTTACAAGGTTTTATAATTTAGTAAAAGATTCACCAATATTTTACAAGATTATATAATTGACTAAAAGATTCTCCAAAAAATTATATATACATATTATATTATTGATAAAATAGCCTTCAATTTTTCCTATGTATCATGGAGATTCACCCATTTATTATATATATAAATTTAGGGGGGGTTCTTGAAATGATCCCTGCAAAACACTTGTAGAGAAGAGAGATTGTTTGATATTATCCCACATGTATAAATGTTAATACATAGAGATATCCTTGAGAGAGATTTCCCATGAGAAAGATGTCATGTACAACCAATGATTATGTTATTACATAACTTAGTCTATTTAATGACATGTGACTTGATTACACTAAATTCACTTTACTATATCACATTCAAGCTACATACATTACAATGTAATATGATTATTATTAAAAATCAACTATTAAAACCTTCCCTTAATGGTTCATTGAGAACATATTCTTGACTCAAAATATAAACTCTTTTGGAAAAAGTGTGTTGAAGATGTCTACAACTTGCCTCTCAATTGTACGATTGATCAATGACTAAATATGATGGTGGTGGAAGTTGACCTCTCCAAACTACTATCCACTCACCTTGATGCTTCTTGTACATACCACATGTCTCTTTCAAATGCGCTCCAAAAATTGTATTCTAAAGTTATCGCAGAATATGAAGTAATGTTGATTGCATGGCATGTAACTACCCTAGTTGATGCATGATCTGCCAAGTCACAAATGTCCTATTTGACTATTGATTCATCAATGGGACTGGAGTTAAGATTAGCTAAAAATTCCATCCTAGCTATTACAAATGTAAATGTTGATTGCAACTCCATAAAGTTTTTTTTTCTACACCTATTTACCAAAATTTGTAAATCTCAAAAATCAAGCCTTTGGAGCCCATATTAACCTTTAAAGAATCTAATATAAGTTTGCAAATTGCACCCACTATTGTTGATATGCAAGTACACATTTCATCCCTTGTTGTTCTACACCTACAGATTTCACCATGTCACTAATTTTACCACTCTTTACATATATTTAGCGAATCCACAAATGAAATTGTATCCTTGGAATTGCCTTAGATAAGTCTCACTTCATTGTAAAAGGAACGGGTGCTTTCTTTCACCCATATTTACCTTCTATTTTGTCAAGTTGTTGTTGATGATTAGAGCTATGTGAGACATTCTCCAGCTTACAAACCTGTGAGATTTGGATCATTGCAGCCATGTGAAATATTCTCCAACTTACAAACTTGAGAGAAAGCCCCTGAAGAGGGTTTGTGGTTCCTATCTGAGACAGAGTTGGAACGTAGAGATGACTTCCTCCATTCAGAGAGTTGAGAAGAACTCCATATGATTATCCTATGGGAAAGGTGATATGATGAGTTGGGTGTGCCTATGGCTGAGCACAAGGTGAATGTGTGAAATACCAAAGTTTTTGGTGCATTGTCATGAGAACATAAATGAAGATGATGTATTAGCCTCCTCTGAACAACAGAGTTGACAAGAAACTCCAGATGAATCTCCTGTGTGATGCAGTGGGAAAGAATATCTATTGAGTGGACGTGCGTGTGGACGAGCACAAGTGAACGTGTGAAGAACTGGTTCCTCTGTGTAATGTAGTGAACCAGAGATATGAACATCCCTATGGATGTGCCCCTAGTGGATGAGAACTAGTGGGTGTATCATATCCCTTGCTATATTGTTCAAGAGTCAGACCTACATGTAACCCTAATTGTAATGTAAAGGGTACATGCCAGGCCCACCTTAATGTGACTGGTAATTAATATTAATTATATTATAAGCTAGTGAGGTTGACCCTGTTGTGCCAATAAACAATTCTGTTGACAGGTTCAGTTTAGTATAAATACAGATAAATTCCCCATTGAGGAATCATATCTTTCAAGTGAGTTTGGAAATTTCAGCAAGTACACCTTCTTGGGAAAAGTGTGCACCTCTCTTGGGCACTAGTCTTCTAGGGTTTGAGCACCCTCTTGTGTGCTAGGTTTTATCTTGGCGGTGAAGGTCTTTCTCTTGAGGGATATAACAAAGGATTTGGCTGGGTTTTCTTCCCTTGTTGAGAAGGGTTTCCCAGGATACTTCTTGTGTTCTTGTGCATGGTGCTTCTTCTTGTGATCTTATGTAATGTCCCCCACCTCTTGATTTGAGAGGACTTAGTGGCTTAGGCATCCCCACTAGGCCATAGTCTCACACTGAGGGGAAAAATCAACCAAACTAAGGTTATATTCTTAAGTTGACTTAATAAAAAGAGAAAAAGGAGTAAAAAGATAACTCAATGAAGAAATAGAAGCATTGGAGGTTGAGTTAGGGTTAACTCTAGGAGTTAACTTAACTCAATAGGGAAATAAAATAAAAGTATAAAGAGAAGGCTAGGGCACACCTCTTATTCATTCTAGATTTTGGTATTTTGCTTGTTGATGCTCTTGAGCATACAGTTTTGAGGGTTTTGATATTACAAACCCTAGTGAGCAGCTCAGTGGTGAAAGATTCCACTAACCTAGATCCAAGCTTGGTCTCGAGGATGAAATACTCCACCCACACCATTCTACAACTATCATCTATCCAGGAGGACTAGCAGGGTCGTACCATTTGGATCAGTAGGGTCGTACCAGCTAGGGTTTTCTTGTAGGGGCACATCCATTGTTGAGGAAGAGTTCGATCCAGTCAAGGGAATAATCTTGAGAGTTTTCCAGCACTAGGGTTTTGCTTGCAAGACCTTGCTCATCAACTTGAGGGATTCTTGGAGGAGTTATCACATCCCTATCATTTACTGTGGGTTGGGACGATTTCAGGAGTGAGGGTACGACTTGGTGATTCAGTATGTCTCATATCTAGAAGGCCGTAGGCTAGATCTGACCTTGAAACTTCTCTCAAGTGCTTGTGGCTTCCCGATCTATCATCCGTGAGAGTTTCAGATGATTCAGACCTTGTATTCAGTTGGGCCATACTATTGGCCATATTCAAGGTTTCAGGAGGGCCGTACCATCCTAGGGTTTCTGCAGTTTTAGGAGAAAACTTCAGTGTTTGAGCTTCATACTTCAGGAGGAGGCTTCCCTTTCCTTGATCTATCATTAGGGAGAGTTTGGTAGCATCAGGAGGTATATATCTTCAGGAGGGTCGGACCCTTGGTGTCCTTGTCTTCAGCAGAACATACCAACAATCATCATGGCCGTACCAGTTGCTTGAGGGGAGGTCGAAACCCTGGTCTTGCAGTTGAGCGTTCATCTTCTATTGGCAGCCTTTGGGAGGCTTGATTTGTATCTCCGGGAGCATTTTCTATACAGCTCCATTATTGTCTTGAAGCCATCTACTTCAAATTTGCTTCTCTATTGTATCAGGTGCTTGCTTTCTTATAATAAAGTTCAGTTATTTTCTTGTGGTTCCTATCTTGTGTAATGTTGATGATCTTCATATGATGATAATGATTCTTGTATAAATTTGTGGTTGAATAACTGAATAAACCCTAAGGCCGAAATATTCATGGCCAACCTGCATACACAACAAATAATAATCAAATCAGTGGTTAGTTAGTGATTCCAAGCAAAAAAAAATGGCTTGGGATCATTACAGTCGTATCAGAGATTTGATCCTCCACACCTATGAGGATTAGCGCATGCAGAGGTACAGTGGTATCTTTATGGGCAGAAGGAAGAAACCAACCAGTGAAACAGAGGCCAAAATGGAGGGTTCAGGAGATGACCGTGAACCATAGGGCTTGGCTTTCTTGGCAGCTGAATTTAACAAATTACTGCAAACCTTGAACCTCACAGAAGGCAACTTGGTCCACCATTTACAGGAAAACCAGGAGACAAATCGAAGGGGGTAGGCCGAAATTGAGACCTTGAAAAAGGTAGATGGGAACATGAGAAAGATTGATGAGAACTAGACCCGGATAACCAAGCTATTGATGCAGATGACTCATCAGGGGAAAGACCCCGAAACGTATGGAAACAAAGTGGCTGGTGGATCTGGTGGATTTGGTGGATCCCATGGTGAAAATATATATAATCCGAAAAAAACTCCCAGATCCAAGGGAATCCATGGAGGAGGCACATCATATGGACAAATGGGTAGCATGGCTAACCTTAGACGATACTTGCCCACATTCACAGATGAATAAGTACAACAGGAACATGGGGATGACTTTGTTGAGAAGATGGCACAATGTACTAAGGAGTACTATGGCTTGGACATGTTGATTCAAAGGCATATGTCCTTGGATCATTACTACCAACTCAAGTTCAAAAGCAATCATAGGCCAAGCCATAGGAGCAACTATGAATTTGAACGAAGAGCAGGGAAGATGGAAAGCCCATATTTTGATGGCACAACCAAGATGACAACACATGCATGGGTGCAAAAACTGGATACATATCTGTAGCTTAATCCCATGAGGGAGATGGAAGCCATCAAGTTTTCCACTATGTACTTGGATGGCAAGGCTCATGATTGGTGGTATCATGGACTCACCACCCTAGGCCACAATCAGATAGTGTCCTACACTGAATTCACCCAGAGGTTCATTGATAGATTTGATCAAGGAGATCCCGAGCTACACTTCCGAGAACTCACATAGATCAAGCAAACAGGTACGGATGATGCATACATTGAAGACTTTCAAAGGTTGGCAGTGATGGTGCATGATATATCACCAACTAGACTCATGATGCTCTTCACTGAAGGGTTGATGGAACACTTGAAGGGTTGGGTAAAGGATTTTAAGCCTACCAACCTACATTATGTGATTTGGAGGATGAGGGACCTAGGACCAACTGCTAGGCCAAAATTTATACCTAGACCACCCCTTAACACCGGAGGAAGAGATTAGAGACCTCCAATGAATCAAGGAGGACGTGACCTAAGGGGGTGTGACATGGGCTGTGGTAGAATGGATGACAACACTAGGAGGGAACTTAGAAGGAAGCAACTCTACTTCACATGCAAAGAACCATGGAACCCATCACACAAGTGCATGGACCATGGCTAGGTGCACTACATAGAAGTGACCTCAGACAATGAGGAGGAGGAAGATTGCGTCCAAATACAGAACATAGAGGCCGAAACCATAGAGACAATAGAAGAGAAGGTCCCAGAACAGAACAATACGGCTAAAGGGAATGCCACCTTAGCATCTATCAGTGGGGTGCCCAAATTTAACACTTTCAGGATGAGAGGAGTCTTGCAGGGGCATAAAGTATCAGTATTGATTGATGGGGGAGCATCTCACAACTTCATTGACTCAACATTGTTGAAGAGAAGGCATATACCTGCAGTGGAATTTGAAGGGTTCAAGGTGGAGGTGGCAGGTGGAAGCACTATGCCTTGTGATAGATACATTCCAGGTATGAAGCTTACATTGGGTAGGCATGAGTTGGTATAGGATGTCTATGTGATGGATCTTCCAGACACTAACATAATCCTCGGAGTTCAGTGGATCAGCACATTAGGACCTATCACCACCAACTACAAGACCATGGAGATGTCTTTTACAGAAGAGGGTGGACGAAAGATAGTGCTCCAGGGCATGACAGGCAATTCTGCCAAGATAGTCATGCCTAAGAGGATGGAGGCCATCTTCAGGAGAGAAGAGATCATGTATGCAACTGCGTGTAGGATTTCATCACGTGTGGATGAGCAGGGTAAGGTTCACTACACTCCATAAATCCAAGAGATCATTGACAAACACAGCAAGGTGTTTGGGCCGATACCTCCAGGAGTGCCACTAGACATGGGGTTTGAGTATATCATTGAGCTAGAGATGGGAGCTAAACCAGTCATCACCACACCATACAGGCATCCGAAGAAGTACAAGGATGAGATAGAGAAAGCCATCAAAGAACTTTTGGACATGTGGCACATCAGGCCAAGATCTAGTCCCTTTGCTTCCTCAGTAGTGTCAGTCAAGAAGAAAGATGGAACTATGTGGATGTGCATTGACTTTCGGGATTTGAATAAAAATACAATAAAAAACAGGTACCCTATACCTAGGATTGATGAGTTGCTGGATGAATTGCATGGAGTTGTCTATTTCACAAAGATTGACCTACGTTCTGGCTACCATCAGATCAAGATGAGGGAGGAAGACATCTCAAAAACAACTTCCAGGTGTCATTACGACCATTATGAGTTCTTGGTGATGCCCTTTGGGTTAACCAATGCCCCAACCATGTTGCAATCTTGCATGAACCATGTGTTCAACAAACAAATGAGGAAACACTTGTTAGTATTTTTTGATGACTTACTCATTTACAACAAGACGTGGGAGGAACACCTTCAACATGTGGATCAAATTATGTCTATCATGGAGGAACAATCACTGTATGCTAAGGAGTACAAATGTGAGTTTGGAATGACATAGGTACTTTACTTGGGACACATCATTGGAGAAAAGGGGGTACAGGTGCATCAGGAGAAAATAAAATCCATTATGTAGTGGCCTACTCCTAAAACACTCACATAGTTAAGGGGGTTTCTGGGCATGTGCACATACTACATGAAATTTGTCAAGGGGTTTTCCCAGCTGTGTGCATCCTTGACCGATTTGACTAAGAAGGGAGCCTTCAAATGGAGTGAAGAATCTCAAAATATGATGGATAAGATGAAAAAGGTGATGAGCACGTGTCCAGTCCTAGCCCTTCCAGATTTTAGCCTGCCTTTTACATTGGAGTGTGATGCTTCAGGAGAAGGTATAGGGGCCATACTAATGTAGAATAGGCACCCTCTTGCCTATGAGAGCTAAAAACTCAAGGTTCCTGAGCTACTCTACAACATTTATGACAAAGAAATGCTGGCCATCATGCACGCACTAGCCAAATTTCGGCAATATCTGGTAGGTGCACGGTTTGTGGTCAAGTTAGATCACAATAGTCTTAAATACCTATTGGAGAAAAAGGACTTGAATGAAAGGCAACAAAAATGGGTAAGCAGGATACAAGCCTATGACTTTGACATTGAATTTGTCAAGGGGAAGAACAACGTGGTAGCTGATGCATTAACTCGGAGGCCATCCATTTTTGCATTGACAGGTGTATCAGTTGACTGGAAGGACCACTTGGTGATGGAGTATGAAAAGGATCAACACACTTTTCATCTATTGGACGGATAGGTACAAGATTATAACTTCAAGGTTATAAATGACCTCATCTATTACAAGGGCCGAATATTTTTGGTTCCTGGATCGGCCTTCAAGGCCAAGGTGTTGCAGGCATGTCATAACTCACCAATGGCAGGGCACCAAGGGATCAGTGAGACATACAGGCAGGTAAGGGAGAGGTTCTCATGGAAGGGCCTCAAGGAGGATGTAATAAAGCATGTAAATGAGTGTACTACATGTCAGGAGAACAAGGATGAACACACCCACCCAGCATGACTACTACAACCCTTACCCATTCCAGAGCATAAGTGGGAAAGCATATCCATGGATTTCATCACCGGGTTGTCAAAAAAACAGGGGAAGGACTGCATTTTTGTGGTAGTGGATAGGTTGACAAAGTTTTCACACTTCTTCTCCATAGCCACCGACTTCAGTGCAACACAGGTGGTTGAACTTTTTTTCAGGGAGATTTTCAGGTTGCATGGCCTACCCAAAACCACTGTCAGTGACAAGGATAGTAGGTTCATGAGTACCTTTTGGTAGGAATTGTTCAGATTGGTTGGTACGACCTTGACCCTTAGTACCAGCTATCACCCGCAGACAGATGGACATACTGAGATAGTCAACAAGTGGGTTGAAGGCTATCTCAGAAACTATGTAGCAGGGCAACAGAAAACATGGGTCAGATGGTTACACTTGGGAGATTACTGCTACAACACCACCTAGCACGTGTCCATAAGCATGACACCATTCAGGGCCTTATATAGATATGACCCACTATATTTTGTAGAGATTGCTTTCGGTGACAACATGGCACCATTGGTAAAGGATTGGGTACAACAGAGCCATGACATCCTCAGAGAGCTGAAGGATCATCTACAGAGAGCACATAACCAGCAGAAGGTCCAAGCAGACAAGCATAGGGTGGACCGCACTTTTGAGGTTGGTGACTTAGTCTATCTAAGGGTCCAACCATACAGGCAATCTTCTATAAAAAGAAGTGGAGCAAAGAAGTTACAACCACATTTCTTTGGGCCCTACAAGATTAGCAGGTGTTGGTGTCTAAAGATGTCCTAAAAATAACCTTAGTTTAACATTAATTTATCAACCCGGAGATTTGTCTTTTATCTCAAGAATATCAGCAAAGTCTATGCAGGTAGCTTAAAATCGTGTAGCTAAACCAAACCTGAGTTCATCAACAATCAAGTTCCTCAAATGTTCACTACAGATTCTGAGAACTAATGGAATTGAAATCTAATTACTAAGATGCTGTAAAATGGAAAGGAACTAATTAATCTATTGAATTCACTTAACTAAAAAACAATAATTGAATCTAAGTAAGGACTTGCAGAATTAACTATCAATTATGAATCCTAATTACTGGAAAGGAAATAGCGAATTACTCTATCTACCGAAAGAAACAACGACTGCAATCTAATCGGAAGGGACAACTAATGTAACTTTTACCGAAAGGAACAACTATTGTAACTTTAACCAAAAGGAACAACTATCGTAACTTTAACAGAAAGGAACAACAATTGTAAACCTAGGGAAAAGGAACAACCCATATGAAAATGTGAGGAACTATCAAGCGACAACTTCAGAAATGGAAATCATAACAACAATCATTAATACTTGAGGGAAATGTTTGTCTTCTATACCCAAATAGTCATGAAATCATTAATTAACTTATGCATTTATCTTTGGCTATTGTAAAAGAGATTTGAATCACAAAATAGAAATCAAACTTCGAACTAATACAATTACAGAATGAGACAATAGCTCCTTTAGACTGGGCCCTCGGTCTTCAGAAGTACTTCTACGAGAAACTTAGAACGTAGAAATGGTAGAAACGCTCAAAACTTTCATTGATTCCATAGCTGGTGAAACATTTACAAAAACTGCTTGTGCAAAGTAATTTTGAATTATGAATACTTGAATGCGAATTTTCCTATGTCTTATCTGGATCTATTACCCTCTTATATATTACAATAATCTGGGTAAATCAAGTTATCCTGAGGATTGAAAGATCCTCAGGATTGCTTTACTATTATAAAGTTACAACATAGAAAATTGATTATCTTCAAAACTGCTTTGCACCTAAAAGTCTTCAACCTCCAATAGCTTGCGCATAGCCAAGATCTCTTTGGTTATCTTTGACAGTTGTTTATCCAATTCTGCAACAAAATCAAGCCATTCCAATCGTAATTTAGAATCTATTTAATAAAACTTCAATAACAACTCTAAGAGACATATTAATCATGTTCTTTCCTATTTATCCCTAACTATCTGAAGAATCAATCAAAATTATATCATGAACTATGGAAAAAAGGAAGATATTTATACCTTTTTCATAACCCAATAGCAAGAATATAGGGGTCGTAGCTTATGAGCTGGAACTTCCATAGGGAAACAAGATACACAATGTCTTTCATGTGTTCTGCCTGAAGAAGGCCATCAGCCAACACATCACACCTATTGAGGTACTACCTCCTATGGATGAAGAAGGGCAACTTGTTTTGACTCCAGAAGAGATACTAGAGGTTTGGGAGAAGAGGCTCAAGAAAAGAAGCATCAGAGAGTACCTGATCAGATGGAAGAATCTACCCATTGAGGATGCCACATGGGAGAATGAACAAGTAGTCTAGGAAACAGGTTTGGAATTGCTTGAGGGCAAGCAATTTATAGCAGGGGAAACTGTAATGTCCCCCACCTCTTGATGAAGAGGTTTTGAGAGGACTTAGTGGCCTAGGCATCCCCACTAGGCCATAGTCTCACACTGAGGGGAAAATTCAACCAAACTAAGGTTATATTCTTAAGTTGACTTAATAAAAAGAGAAAAAGGAGTAAAAAGATAACTCAATGAAAAAATAGAAGCGTTGGAGGTTGAGTTAGGGTTAACTCTAGGAGTTAACTTAACTCAACAGGGAAATAGAATAAAAGTATAAAGCGAAGGCTAGGGCGCACTTCTTATTCATTCTGGATTTTGGTATTTTGCTTGTTAATGCTCTTGAGCATATAGTTTTGAGGGTTTTGATATTACAAACCCTAGTGAGCAACTCAGTGGTGAAAGATTCCACTCACCTAGATCCAAGCTTGGTCTCGGGAATGAAATACTCCACCCACACCATTCTACAGCTATCATCTATCCAGGAGGACTAGCAAGGCCATACCATTTGGATCAGCAGGGTTGTACCAGCTAGGGTTTTCTTGTAGGGGCACATCCATTGTTGAGGAAGAGTTCGATCCAACCAAGGGAAGAAGCTTGAGAGTTTTCCAGCACTAGTGTTTTTCTTGCAAGACGTTGCTCATCAATTTGAGGGCTTCTTGGAGGAGTTATCACATCCCTATCATTTACTGTGGGTTGGGATGATTTCAGGAGTGAGGGTATGACTTGGTGATTCAATATTTATCATATCTAGAAGGCCGTAGGCTAGATTCAATATTTCTCTCAAGTGCTTGTGGCTTCCTGATCTATCATTTGAGAGAGTTTCAGACGTTTCAGACCTTGTATTCAGCTGGGCCATACTATTGGCCATATTCATGGTTTCAGGAGGGTCGTACCATCCTAGGGTTTCTACAGTTTTAGGAGGAAGCTTCAGTGTTTGAGCTTCATACTTCAGGAGGAGGCTTCCCTTGCCTTAATCTATCATTAGGGAGAGTTTGGCAGAATTAGGAGGTCTATATCTTCAGGAGGGTCGAACCCTTGGTGTCCTTGTCTTCAATAGGATGTACCAACAATCATCAGGGCCGTACCAATTTCTTGAGGGGAGGCCGAAACCCTGGTCTTGCAGTTGAGCATTCATATTCTATTGGAAGCCTTTGGGAGGCTTGATTTGTATCTCCAGGAGCATTTTGTGTACAACTCCATTATTGTCTTGAAGCCATCTACTACAAATCTGCTTCTCTATTGTATCAGGTGTTTGACCTCTTATAATAAAGTTCAACTATTTGCTTGTGGTTCCTATCTTGTGTAATGTTGGTGATCTTCATATGATGATAATGATTCTTGTATAAATTTGTGGCTGAATAACTGAATAAACCCTAAGGTCGAAATATTCATGGCCAACCTGCATACACAACAAATAATAATCAAATTAGTGGTCAGTTAGTGATTCCAAGAAAAAAAATTGGCTTGGGATCATTACATCTTGGTTGCTGCAACATTTATGGTTATGGTTAAATGCTAAAAATGGAATAAACTTCGTGCTTAACCTTGAATATTGAAAAATCAACATGGTTTCATAGCATAGGTCTTGAAATAACCCATTGCACAAGCATCCACCAAGTCTTAGCTCACCTTTTGCAGAACTGTACGACCCCTCTAGGGTTTCCAGAAAATTTCGTATGACCCTCCTTTTAGTGGTGATATAGCCCTTAATACTTGGATGTTGGGGATAATTTTGGCATAGAAAAGTATGTCCTCCTCCAACGCATCTCCAAAATCTCTCAAAGTGAAATTCAGAGAAATTTTGATTTTTGGCCCTAGGGTTTCTAGGGTGCCGAAATTTCCTGCAGAATATTAATTCTAGATCTCTGAAGAAACTTTTCTCCTGAATCAACAAGAATCTCTATGACACTATCAAGTTTATTGTTGGCAGTCATAAGTCCAACATAATCCAAGGTTACTAATTCAACCTAATCATTAGGTTTTCAAAATCCAATTGGTGAGAGTTTGAAGAAACCAATCAAATGAAGAACAACGCCTTAGTAAAAGATAGGCTTGATGGAGCAAGCAACTTCATCTCCTGGAAATCAAGGCTTCAAGTCACCCTTGAAGAATATGACCTCTTGGATGTGGTAAATAAAACCCTACCATCTACAACTACAAATATAGAGAAGAAGATAAGAAATGAAGAAGATATCAAAGCAAGAAAATTAATCATCTACTCAGTAAGAGATCACCTCTTACCTCGTATTGCCAACCTAAAGACAACCTATGATATGTATGAAGCTTTAAAAGTAATGTTTGAAAGTGACAACACCCTCAGAGCTCTTGCCTTGAAGAGCCAACTTCAAAGTACTAAGATGATGAAAGGTGACACAGTTGTCATCTTCTTTATGAAGTTATCAGAGATTAAAGAACAACTAGAGACCATCGGAGAAATCATGTATGATAGAGAACTTGTCTTAACCACTCTCAACAACCTCCCAAAATCATGGGAGACCTTCCTTCAAAGTATCAGTGGAAGAGAATCTCTACCAACCTTTGATCATCTATGGACAGATTGTACTCAAGAAGAAATTAGACATAGAAATAGAGGAGTGGAAGATTCCTTAGAAGAAAATCATTCTCTTGCTCTTCATACAAAAAAAGGAGGAAAATTAAAAAGAAATTTCATGCAAATATTTAAAGGTGAAAAGTCTTCATCAAATCCAGGTTATCAAAGCAGAGATGTTTCAGAAATTCAGTGCTTCAAATGTGACAATTATGGACACTACGCAAGAAAATGTCAAACCAGGAAGAAGGAAAGACAATATGCTTCCACCGCTAACATTGATCCAGACCCACCTCAAAAGAATGAAGAAAATAGAGAGGAGAAGTACTTCCTCTAACACTAAAGCATGACTACAAACCAGGTAAACCAGTTCATTTCAAATTTTATAGTTGATTGCATTTTTGAATAAATCCCTAGTATGGGAGCCCTCAAAGACTTGGACCATTATCCCTGGTACGGGAGTCCAAAACATATTTGATTGATTATTATGCAAGACAATCAGATATGTTGTCCTTAAAGAAGAGATACCCATTCAAACAAACCCAGATAATCTCATATGGAGATTGACAATGAGACAGTACCTTATCCCCCTTCAATAGTTCAAAGGGAGACATACATTATTCCAGTTGATCCAATTTCTTCAGTTGATATGTTCAGAGATATTGCAGTAGGGCATAAAAGGCCTGCTATCCCCCACTTTTAGGGATAACTAAGGAGATTATGTCTTAAGGCCCACAGGTCCTAGACATGGAGTATCGAGAGTCATATCGACCTGATCATGGCCCTGGAAGGCCCATCTTTTCTTCCTTTCAGTGCCTCCACCTTGTCAGCAACAACAACATCCATCACCTTAACTTGGTCCTGTATCGAAGATGGTTCTTGCTCCATGAGGTAATGAGTCTAGGTATCATGGTATGTGTTACTCTGATCCTCAAAACCTTTGAATATGTGCATTTAGTTCTTTTTGTTTCTAACGGGTGCTTGGATCTTATACTTATCCACTTGACCATGTCTGGGGGGAATGACAGGATTCCCTAGTAAGCTTGTTCCCATAGGTTTTGAGTTTCCACTGGGGGGATTTCTAAAGAGTCATCGTCTGCTCCCATCATACTTACCATTTTCCATCTTACTTCTCACTCATCCATCCCATTACATTGGTCCGGGCATTGGGTTGGCCAATCATTTAAGGGTTGCACCTTGACTTGTGGGAAGAAGGAGCTAAAGGCCCAGAAGGTAAAAGCAGCTGGCAAAAGATAAAAGCCTAAAAATAAAACCTCGATATGCTTCGCCTAGGGATCCCCGAGAAAGCAGTAAAAATCTTCTCAACAAGAAACAAGAGGGACCCATAAAAATAATAAAACAAGACCTAGTCAGAGGATAGGGGGTCTCATCACGAGCCAACCTATTAGGTCCATGGGCACCTAGTGGTATGACACTACCAGTAGCTGGTTACCACGCCAGGGTAGTGGCTCTTGGTTGCATGGCCAAGAGAAAGGGGGTCTCATCACGAGCCAACCTTCTCATTTCCGTGAAAGTTCTTTTGGGTAACATTGCCACCACTAGTCACCACGCCAGGGCAGTGTCCCCTGATTAGCTTCTTGAAATAAAAATCAATAAATAAATAAGAATAAAAGGCATGAATGGACTTGGAAACATTTGCATCCATGACAGGTGCAACTCGCCTTCTACAAAGACACCCACAGGTAAGCCTTGCATTTCCCTTCTATCACTGCACCCCTTGTCAGGACATCCCTTATCCACCTTACCCATTAACATGACTTGGATTTGGTCTCTTCTGGAAACATCCCTTTTCCATTGGACACTAGCCCAATAGGACGCCCTCTCACTTCCTCCAAACTTTCCTTGCAGATTTGTATAATGTCTTTGAGCACTTGACTGGGTAAAAGGGGTTTTATGCACATGTTTAATAAAATTGTTGATTGTATGTGATTGACATTGCTATGATGCTTGTGGCTTAAGATCCCATGGAGGGCATATCTGTTGATGTGCATGATCATACCCAATGGACAAGTACCATATTGGGAAGGTACACATGAAGAGATGATTAGTTCAGACCTCCATGGGGCTGAAGAGCCCACCCGATGGATGCTAAGACTCCAGCAGGGGGCAGAGATAGGACAAATGGGTTTTCACTGGAGAAGAGGAGGACGTTCCATAGAGGCACCTTGGCAGAGTCTTACCTAGGGGGCTTGTGCCCTCTCCACTGGAACGTTGGCCTTGGAAGGCCCATGACATCACCCAGTATGCCCATGATGTCATCCAACTTTATGGACGTTTTTGGGAGACAATTATGGAAGTAGTGGCACGTGTGGCAGCTTGGAGAAGCCCAAGGAGGGATAATGTCTTGCTCCAGGAGGCCAATGTTGCCCTAAAAAGGGCCAACGTCACCCTAGAAAGGGCATGATTTCTTACTTTTTTCTTGATTAGGGTTTAATTTATGACATTTAATGTAAAACAATATTATTTGGTATTTTGGCCTTGTCGACCTTTTGGTGACCTAAATTTTATTAAGGTCACTTGGTATTGTATAAGTAGAGAGCTAAAAATCTCATTTTGATCATCATCTTTCACTCACACTTAGTGAGGTCTGAAATTTGCACCCTTCTTTAGGGTTTTTGGCTGAAAATTGATGCACACTTGTTGAAGGAGTCTCTTTCTTGACTATTTTGGCATTTTCTTGGTGGAAGGTTTAAAACTAGGGTTTGGCTATATGAATGTTTGGTGGATGTAAGTGAATTTCTGCAAACACTTCTTTATTGAATGGTTATGGTATTGTTTACTTGCATTTTGTTATTATAATTTGTTGGATTAAACCCTAGGGGACAAGCACATGTTGGTGTCCTTGTTTCATGTCCCGACTAAGTTGAGCTAAGAGCCATTTTGATTTGCTGAAGTTAGATAGAGCCTTGCCATAGCAACAATCTACTTCTACTCTTCTAGCCTGGCCATTTTATTTTTGTCATTGAGCTAAGGACGGAGGAAAATGCACTAAGGCCTAGGGTTTCTAAACCTTAGCGAGCCATTTTCTCTTAGGGTTTGATTGATGAAGTGTAAGATCCTCATCGTTACGACTACAAGCGAAGCAACATAGCAATTTTTTTGTTTTTGTTTTTAGGAAAGAAGGCGATGACCACAATAGTTTAACCACACCATTGACAATGAACGCAAGAACACAGTCCAGGAAACAAGAAACTATGACTCCACTCACTAGAACAGGGGCAACTGGTGAAAAGTAATTATGGCTATCAAAGGTATCATTGTCTATCCAGAGTTTGCCTGGGGTCTAAGGAAGGGTACTACTATATCAGGTTGTCTAAAAAGCACGATGATGTTGTCAATAGCTATCACAAAAGATTTCACGGGGTCCCCACATATATATTTTCATTACCATACATCAATAAAACCATAACTGACATACTGTGTAAAACAAATAGAGGCAACAAAGAAACTCTCACATGTGTAACACGTCCCAATGACTTGGGTAGGATCAATTTACCAACACGCCCTCACACTTGGACATCCACTGGAATTTATCACCCTAACAACAAAAGAAAACAACGCAAACCTATGGAATTTGCCCGACTAGAATTTATCAACAAAAAAAAACGCAACACAGTTATCTAGTTATCTTCTCTGCTGGGACATCAACTAAAATTCTAAGACAATCATTTTCCTTACCCAATTAAACATGAAGAACCAAAATCATAAATCATATTAACAATCTACCATGTAGAAATAAAGGAAGCATATTGTTGCCCAATCACCTACTCTGAGTTGATGTCGCACACACTTCGTGCAACTCCTGCTTGCCGACCGATGAGACTTCACCAGTACCTCCTAGCCAATGCTAGGGGTACTCTTCTTCCCCCTTAGCCCTCCGAGCCGCAAAGGGGCCATGCACACTAACCAGAGAATCAACTAGATCCCATCTCACCTCGCAAGGCCGAGCTACCACTCCTCACCGAGCTGGGTATCCCAACTCCCACAAGCTAAGTTAGTCAAGTATAGATTTTTTCAGCGTAATGTTATGCAAACAGAAGAGCTCCTCATCATTTTCCTCCCTCCATTATATAGAGTTTCGAAGTCCCTTACTTTCCCAAAATCCCATTTAATTTAAAGTTTAACAAATTAATTCATAATAATCCTTTCCCGTACAAGTGTCACCCATCCCCTTCATTCCTCCATAAACTAATTTCATTAATTAATTAATTACCCCTATTTCCCTCACTCACCCCTATTTCCCTCACTCACCTAAAGGAACTCCTAGAATCGCTCCTAGGTGTCCCCATATCCATTTACAAGTTTTAATGAATTTCCCCCTTATCAATTTACTAGTTGAGTTTAAATTATAAAGTTCTTAAATGCTGGATACCTTACTAAGTTAGACTATCCGCTTTTTCCTTGTGTTTCCCCTTCCTTTTTATGTTTCCCTCTTTTTCCTAGTTTCCTAATTATTTTAGATTTCCCTCTTTCCCCTTTTTATTTAAACTCAAAAAGGCATGTGCAGGACTTACCCTTTTTCCCTTTTTTTTTTAATGAATAAATTTTTAATTAACATAATATAGTAAAACAATTATTTCCCCTTTTAAATTTTATCCCAAAAGATTTTTATAAAACAATTTAATTTCTTACCCCCTTCTTGTCACAAGATTAATGAATATTATTTTTTTTTTAAACTAAAACAGTTATGAATTTTATTATTTGGGAAATCCAGTTGGTTGCAGCCTTACAACCTTCACAAAAGCCTTCTACCTTCTACATTCTTTTACAAGCTGCTGTCATTTTCAAGGAATACAAATTTTTACTGGGTCTCCATCATTTATGCTGAGTTCTCCTTGGGCCAAGAGGCATCCTTTGTTGGCTAATTTGTCTACTTCTTTGTTTGAGTCTCTGAGTATATGATAGCAGTTGAAGGAGGTGAAGTCTTTTAGAATGTGTCTTAGCCTTTGCAGGTTCTTGTTTAGGCCAGCGTCATTGAACTGTCCTCTCGAATGTATCATTTTGATCAAGATTTCGGAGTCTCCAAACGCTTGTAGCTCCCGATGTCCTCTTTCCTTGGCTATCTGGCAGACTTTTATCAAATTCAGGATTTCTGCTTGGTTGTTGGTTCGCTGTCCGAGTCCCCAACAAAAGGTTTCAAGTATTTTCCCTTCGCTGGAGTAAATGATTCCTCCATCTCCCGCTGTCCCAAGGTTTCCCTTGGAGGCACCATCGAAGAAGACTGAAGTTATTCCTTGCTTCTACCACCAACTCTGGAATATGTCGTGATTATCTCTTAACTTCCATTTTGTTTCAAGATGGGATTTTTCAGTGCTATGGATCCGAAGGTTCAACACGGAGGTGCCGAGCCACTTCTTTTCCTCCTGCTGCAGCAAGGTGTCAGTTTTGTGGTTTTGAGAGATCAAAGTTTCTAGGAGGAGGACTTTTTCTTTCACTGCTACCATACTGGGGGTCCACTCTATGTTGTTGAAAATTTTCTCATTTCTTGGAAGCCAAAGCTTCCAACACACATACTTGGGGATGGAGATCCAGATTCTGGCCCATAATGTTTTCAAAGAGAGCGAAGGGTAACTATCCTTCCATGTTGTGAATAGATCTACTACTGAGATGTTGGTGGGGACAATGACCTTGAGGCCATGGAGGATGAGATGCCAGACTTTATTTGCGAAATGCCAGTCTGCAAACAAGTGATCTGAGGTTTCCATGGATTCTCTGCATAAAGAACATCTGTGTGGACCGACAATATTTCTTTTCATTAAATTTTCACCAGTCAAAATCTTTTTGTGCATTAGTGTCCAGAAGAAGAAATTTACCTTGGGGATCGCCATTGAGTCCCAAACCTCCAACCAAAATCTTGTCGGGCATGGTCTATTTTCTGTTGCTGTAGTAGAGCATAGCCTTTATCTACTGAATATGTTCCTGTGGGTCCCCAACCCCAAATGTCTTTTTTTGTCTTATGCATAGGAGTTGCCTCTCGAAGCTCTGCTTTGAGCATTTCAAGTTGCTGGAGGAGGCGATTTGGGACGTTGCTGAATTGCCAATCTGACCAGGAGCCATCTTCGTCCCACTTTGATATATCATTGATGCTCTGTATTCCTCTGTGATCAAGAAAATCATGAATTTCAGTCAAGCTGGCGTTTGAAGCAAGGGGCAGATTCCCCATTATCCGATCTGTCCAGAGATTGGTTCGTTTGCCATTGCTAGGGATGCGGTACAGATTTTGGGTGAAAAATCGCGCCCCTTTGATGCACAACTGCCATAGCAGTGTGGTCTTCCTGCTCGTGGCATTTTGAAGGTTTCTGATTTTGGCATTTGGAATATATTTATGTATTAACGTTTTGCTGACAGGGTGAGTGGGGTCGTTGTGCATCTTCCACAGGATTTTGCAACCAAGAGCTGTATTGACAAGAGATGGATCTCGGATCTATAGTCCGCCTTCTCTCAAAGGCTGCTTTACTGTCTCCCAACTGACCAAGTGAAACTTACGTTGGTTCCCTTTCCCACCATGCCACATGAAGTCTCTCAACAATTTGTTGATCTGCCCAGCTATCGATTTAGGTGCCAGGAGGTAGGACGCTTGATAGATCGGCAGTGAAGAGATGTCTGCTTTTATCAGAGTTAATTTGCCTCCATGGGTGAGCCAATGTCGTCCCCAGGCATCGATTTTTCCTTTGATTTTTGTTACAACTCCTTCCCACAGGTTGACTCTGTTTATGCCCAATGATAATGGAAGCCCAAGGTACTATATCTTTTCCCATTTTGAATGCCCTTTGAACCCCAAGGTGTGTGCTATCTTTTGTGTTTCATGCTCTGCTGCATTCCAACTGTAGACAACACTTTTCCTTTCACTTATCAGAGCTCCAGACACCTTGCAGTAAGCTTGAAGAGTGCCCTTGAATGTCGAGGCTACTCTGTTTGAGGCTCCTCCTAGCATGAGAGAGTCATCCGCAAACAAAGCATGATTTATAGGTTTAAGATTCTTCGTTATTCTGAGGCCTGGGGCTGCTCCTATTATCCTTTCCTGCTCCACCTTCCTGCTGAGTGTATCCGCCATTAAAATGTACAAAAATGGAGAGAGGGGGAAGCCTTGCCTCAACCCCCTCGTGGATTTGAAGAAATCTGCTGGTCTCTCGTTTACCAAAGGAGCTATCCATGGGCTATGGGTACAGGCTTGTATCAGTTTTACAAACTCTTGCTCAAATCTGAATGAAAGAAGCACTTGATACAGTAAGGACAACTTTACTCTGTCGAAGGCGTTTGCCATATCTAGCTTAATCAACATGCCTTTCTCTTTTCTGAGATTGTTGGAGTGCATAGCTTCCTGAACTTGGATTACATTGTCCAGGATGTGTCTCCCTTTGACGAATCCTCCTTGCGAATCTAAGATGAGCTTGCCCAACAGAGGTTTTATTCTGTTTTTGAAGGATTTTTGCAATTATCTTATAAGAGGCATTACATAGGGAGATTGGCCTGAATCTGTCGAAGGAGGCAGGGTTTGTTTCTTTCGGGATTAGTGCAAGGAAAGTTGAATTGGTGCTGTCTCCTATTTTTGCTTTCTGTAGGAATCCTTTTATAATTCTGATGAGGTCAGATTTGATTATATTCCAGCAGATCCTGTAAAAATGGATAGTGAACCCATCTGGCCCTGGGGATTTGTTAGGATCCATGGACCAGATGATTTTGTTGATTTCTTCTTCGTTGGTTGGGCTCAATAGTGCTATGTTATCTTCTTTTTTGACTAGGGATAGGATGTTCTTGAGGAATTCCATATTTCCTTCTTCATTATCATCATTCTCTTTGCTGTAAAGTTGGTGGAAATGTGAAACAACAACGGCCTTTATTTGGTCTATTCCTTTGCAAAGATTCCTGTCGTTGGTTGTAATCTCAGAGATGTGGTTCCTGGAGAGGCGGGCCTTTAAATTGACGGTGGAAGTAGGATGTATTTCTGTCACCAGCTTCCAGCCAAAGGCTACGGGATTTTAGTCTCCAGTATTCTTCTTCATTTCTGAAGGAGCGGTAAGTTTTACATTGGGTTGCTTGCTCCTTTTCCAGATCTGTTTTGGCAATATCTATTGTTTCCATTTCATTCTGCAGCTTTCCCAACTGCTGCACTAACTCCTTTCTTTGGGTATTGGGATTGCTTTTCGGGAGTTTTCTCCAATCCTTGAGGGATTTTTTTGTTATTTTTAATTTTGTTCCCAGACAAAGTTGGGAGAGCTAGTAACTGAGGTAGACCATGCCAGTCGGACCGTCTCTGCAAAGCCACTCTTTATTTTCCACAATGGGCTGAATCTGAACGGGATTGGGCCTAGTTTTTCTTCTTCCTCTAGAAAAAGCAGGATGGGTTTGTGGTCCGAGGTAAGCTTGGGGAGGATGGCTGTGGAGATTAGCTTCCTTTCCAACAACAAAGTGCTTTGGACCAAAAACCTATCCAATCTGGCAGATATGTGTTCCTCCCCTGTCCTATTATTGTTCCAGGTGTATAGCCCTTTGCGTGGTTTAAAATCCATTAGGTCCCACTGTTGTATCATGCCTTCTACTACATAAATCATTTGGTCCTTGCTGGTCTTCCTCCCCTCTTTTCGTTTCCATTCATGACTAGGTTAAGGTCTCCAACAATGATTATGTTGTTTGGGGAATTTTGTTCTAGAAAGTTTTCCAACAATCCTTCTTTTCATAATGCAAAGTTGGTACATATAAATTGAATAATGCAATGGTTAACTTAATTGCTATGTGCTTCAGCTCTGTAAAGCACCAATGCTGAGTGTTGTAGGAATTGACGAGGCTGAACTGTTCTTCCTTCCACAGTGTTGCTATACCTCTGGAGGAGCCCCTTGCACTGATTACTTTCTCTGTGTTTTTCTGCTATTTGTTTTTGCTAATCTCTAGAAGGGCTTCCCCTTCGATTTTTGTCTCTTGGAGCATGAGGATGTCTATTGGTTCCACTTTCATCAGATCCTTGACCGCTTCAATTTTCGCTGAGTTCCCCAGACCTCTGTAGTTCCAAGAGATGATTTTCATTACTTACTATTGGGGATGGTTGGGCCTCCTCCTTTTAGAGACCTTATTCTTGTGTTTCTGCTGATTGACATTTCTATGGTGGGTTGGCTTCCTTGGGTCTTTTGTCTTTCTGCCTCTTCCTCCCTTGCTTCTTTGCTAGACTTCCTTCCTGCTCTTTTAGATGGCCTTTCTAGGATCTCGTCCTCCAAGGAGCTTGATGGATCTAGTACTTTCTTTCTGGCTATGTCAGCATATGAGGGAGGGGGGGCTACTTCCAGGGTTCCTGCCATTTTCTCTTGTTCCCTTGTGTCTTTCCCATTTGGGGGGGGACTTGGTTGTCCCCTGCTGTCCTTGGTTGTTTCTGGTTCTTCTGTGTCCTTGTTGGGGTTTTCTGTTTGAGGTCCTGGTTGCGGCGTGGGGTTGGAGCTCCCGTCAATTTTCTCTTTCTCTAGTTGCCCGAGATTGCCATTCTTCATTGTTCCTTTGCTTCTGGATTTTTCTTTCCCTGTTTTCTGGACTGCGATCCACTGGTTTGCTTTTGCTTTCTCACTCTCTTCTGCATTCTTTTTTTTGCAGTGCCTTGCGAAGTGGCCATAGCCGTGGTAGTGCTGGCATTTGAAGGGTAGCTGCTCATAATCTAGCTCCTGAATATGCGTCCAGTCTGCAACAGTGAGTTTGATTGCCTCTGGTAATCCCACTTCAAGATCGACCTCCACACAAATCCGTGCGCATGAGTACTAGTCTTTTCTCGCTGCTTGGTCTATGTACCTTCCTAGAGTATTGCCGATTGCATGCAATGATTTTTTATTCCAGCAGTGTAAAGGGAGGTGAGGTAGACAAACCCACACTGGGGCGGCAGGGGGCACATCCTGGGCTGGGTCAAAATCTGAGGTCCATTTGTTCAGATATAACCCCTGTGGCCCCATGAAGTACGTGTCGTTTCTGAAAATGAGGTTTTTGTCTTCAGGGTTTTCGAAGACGAATACAAAGTATCATTTCCCTACAAAATGACTCTTTATTCCTTCTGAGATGAGTGGGCTCCAGTTCCTCTGCACCCAAGCTTCGACGGATTTGGGAGAGGGCCAGAGCCTGGTGAATTGCCCGATAAGTCCTCTATCTGCTAGATTGACTGTCGTTCTGCAAGTTTCTTCTAGAGGCAGTTCAATGCTTGGGATGCATTCCAGTTTCTTTACATATTTTTGTTGTGCTGCTGACGACGGTCTCTTGGAGGCTTCGGCGACGAGCTTCCCGAAGGCATAAAATTCTGGCAAAGGGGAAGGGGTGGGGATGGCGCCCCCACCAACGTCCATGTATGGGGAGCCCCTGTTCACCTTCAAATTCAAATCTTCTGAATAATTCTGTTGTTCCAAAGTATTTTTTTGCTCCACAGTACTCCCCGGTATGTCTCTCTTGAAAATCTCTTCCCCTTCAAATTTTGATCTTCTGAATAATTATGTTGTTCCAAATCATTCTACTACTCCACAATGCTCCCCGATATGTCTCTCTTGCAAATATCTCCCCTGTACATTTTGGAATTTTTTTTTTAATGAAGATTATATATATATATATATATATATATATATATATATATATATAAAGATAAAATTTNAGACTTTATTTTCCTAGGCTGGGCGACATTTTATTAGGGGAAAAGTTTTAAATCTTCCTTAACACGTTATTCGACCTAAGGCCATCTAGGTTTATCCAATTATTAAATAACAATGAGACGTGCCCTTCAGGTTGCACTAGGTGCTCCAAGGGTGTCACTCGCCTCTTTCTGTTTCTCTTGCACGACGTGCCCTTCAAGACGCACCACATTCTCCAAGGGTGCCACTCACCTCTTTCCATTTTTCTTGCGCAACGTGCCCTTCAGGATGCACCACGTGCTCCAAGGGTGCCACTCGCCTCTTGAATGACTTGGTAGACATCAAAAACCCCTAGAGTCAATACTCTGCCAGGTGATCTTCTGGGGGACTAAGGGACTCTAAGGAATAAGGCCCTTGCCTTATTGCGGGCCCCTTAGAATCATCGTGAGCGATTGTTGCAGTCTTCCCTCACGGCATCATGGGTCTTCTCAAACTAGGTAGTCGTTAACCTACAGTTCGATCCACGGTGGGAGTGTTGTAGGTTGTGGCTGGGCTGTTGTCCACACCTCTCCCTCATCCTCTCCGGTAGTCGTGCATGACCCCTCTCCTCCACATGTGAGTCTGGTCGACAAGCTATCGTCAGCCTACATCATCAACGAATCATGTCAGAAATATATCAATAATCATATCATCTAATCAGATGCAGAAATATCATATATACGACAATTAAACCCCAATAGTCCACTCCCCGACTCGATCTAGAGTCCAAGGGGTTCCATCAATGCATCTACATCCTCGAGGTCCAAAATCCTGCACACTCAGTAAAACCGAGTCAATAGCACCTATCTATGTCAATGCAGCAAAACAACATGTCATCAACCCATAACGCCTCATAATCAAAATCAAATGTTTAATAGTATAATAATTTGGATCACTTACAAGCAAGTGTTCTCAAAGAATAAGTTCGCTCACTGCATGCATGAGCAGGATGTTACATGAAGCCTTGCCTTAGCAACACTTTGTTATTAAACTCTCGTGTCCTTAGCCATACCATTTATTACTCAAGCTAGCCATTTAAATTTGTCTTTTTGATCTAGAGAAGGAGGAAGACGCACTAAGGCCTAGGTTTAATACACCTTAGTGATACTTTTCCCCTAGGGTTTGATTTGTTGAAGCCTTGCCTTAGCAACACTTCAACATCAAACCCTCTTGTCTCTAGCCCTATCACTATCTTTTCTGCCCTTCAACATTTGCAACTATTTTGACTCAATATTCCCTAATAACGCACTGATCTAAGACTTCTTGTGTTGATTACCTTGATCACACACAACTTCTAAATATTCTTGAACAATCATTAACTACTTCTAACCCTAGCTTATACTAACATTCACTAACCCTATTTCTTCCATTATCTACTTGTGTTATACTTATACCTTGCATCATTTTTTTTTATCTTTAAAGCAATTGAGTGATTGGCTGAAGTGTTGCTTCTAATGTTGGTATTGTTACATGATGATAAATTGCCATTGCACATTGTGAAGTTTCTTCTTTAGCATCTATTGTGAAGTGATACATTGTAATCATTGCTAGTTTAAATCATTGATTTGATTCATCAAGATTGTCTATCAATTTTTTGAAATCAGAAGTCCTTGATTATATGAAGTACTAACTAGCAAGTGATCTTGCGCATGTATAGTTTCCTTGTTGCTTTGTCTCGAGAAGGTACACTTTTTGGTTATTATTTATCTTTATTGGTTGATTAGCTGAGACTTTCTAATTGGCGGTGATTTGTGAGGGGGAAAATATCACTTAGCCTTTTAAGCCTTTTTCTTCTCAAAACCCCAGGTCACCGGGGACGTCTCCCCTGGGCCTACCACCCTAAACAAAAAGAGCTATCCTATTGAGGTGACAGTGGTAGGATAGTCCAAGTTTCGCTAGTTTGCCCATCTTCCATCCGTCCTTTAATCCACCTCCAAAATGTGCGATAACAGTTTGGCACCGTTGTCAGGGAACACTGAGTCAATTCTCCTCAAGATGACACTTTTTGGTAAGCCTTTCCTCAAGAACATTATCTTACAAGCTTACCTGGTGACTCCACTAAGGGTGATTCCCTTACCTCTTTGGTAATTTCAAGGAAATTATCTTGCGACTCCACTGATGATGAAGCCAAATATGACTTCTCAATGGGACTTAGGGAATTTTAAACCCCTAGACATGAGTAAAATCCTGGGATACCCTCGACAAATGCCCCTGAAGTATGAGAAATGGCTCCCTAGATTCACTGGTAGTGATGGGGAAAGAGTCGATTATCACATGAGTGATTTCTGGGCTTTATTTCAACTCCATCCTATCAATGATGATGCTGAAGATTTGGTGATGAAGATCTTCTCTTCCACTCTTTATGGAAACACTAGGGAGTGGTATGACAACCTCCCCAATGCCAACATAATGACTATAGAACAGTTGGAAGAAACCTTTCTCAAAAGATGGGGTATGAAATTGGAAGATATCCAAAAATTACTGAAAGAACTCGAGTATGCAAAACAAACTAAAGATGAGATTGTCTAGGACTTCCAACATAGATTTCAGAGATTTCTATATCAGATTCCTAGAAACCATTATCCCGAGGACAAGTACCTCGTGGGTCTCTTTACCAATACACTCTTGGTGCATTTAGGGTTTCTCTTAAGTAAAAAGAGCCCAAAAACACTCCATGAAGCTTGTAACATGGCCATGTAAATCGAGGAAAATATCTTTTTTTCCAAAAAGGAACACATCTTCTCCCTAGGGACCAAATTCAATGACCCTGAAAATACCTCGGACACTCTTAGTTTGGATAAACTAGTTTCCCTTGAAACTTTTACTGTTGTTTTCCAAGAAGAAGGGGAACAAGTTATTGACCAACGAAATACTAAGGGGAAAGCTCTTGATGAGGTTTTCCAAGAGCAAGGGATTGTTGAAAACACAACTAAGGAGATGGAACCCGAACAAGATAATGAAGAGTCAGCGTGCCCTCCTCTTGATGAAGCAATCCATGAACCTTTTCCCCCTACACAAGAAGAAGAGAATGAGGTTAGTTTCTCTCCTTTTCAAGATTTTGATAATATCTTGTTCCATGATTCAGAAATTGAAGGAGAAATGGATTCCTCAAACAAAGTAGAAATTCCTTGCTTTACAATAGAAGATGAAGGGGAATTTTTTGAGGATGAAACATTGATGCATGTTGAAAACACCCAAATCCTCAAGGCTCCTGCACAGGAAGAAATAATAAGTTACCCTCCTCTCCAAGACTTTGATGATTTTCTATTTTATGATTTGGGAAATGAGGAGGAGATGGATGAGACTTTAAATGTTCTAAATCCTTCATGTTATGATACAAATAGTGACATAGTTGATATTGATGAGTTCATACATGTCGGAAGACGTAAATGGGATGTAACTGGTTTTGATATGGACCTCATTTACGACATTGAGAACCATTTCCAAATGTTTCCTTCACAGTTATCACTATAAGATACTTTTGATTTTGACCAGTGGCAACAAGGAGATGATATATTTACCCATACTTTTCAAACACCCAAGGATGACCTAGTACCATGTTTTCCTGATGATTTTCAGTCTTACCTTGAGGTTTTTGATGAGTATTCCCCTTATCACTTGGATTCTTTCCATAAAGATGATTATCAACCACCATTGTGCTCAGGTCTTGATAGGAGTAAGGACCTTATTTGCTTAAAGAAGGATCCTTGTGACAACTTTCCCCAACCACCTCCGATTACTTTACCTTGTTGTGTCTCTAGAGATGTAGTTGGGGAATATGTATTTTATATTGAGTTTCCTTCCGGGAAAACCCTAGAGTCCAAGGGTTGGTTGAATACTACAAGTTTAAGTTTTTCATCTCTGTTTTTCAACTTTCCCTTGAAATTTTTTCAGTCATCTACTAGATCCTTGTCAATCCCTACCAGGACTTCAAATTGTGAGAACGTCTTAGGTAGCCAGCTTGCAGACCCTTTGAGTTAGTTTTCTGAACCTTTAATTTTTTACTATCCCTTCCTGAAGTGGACTGAGTACTTTTCTCAGAGAATGACTTGGCATGATTTTATCCCTCCCACCCGTCTCCATGATTTAGACTTTATTATTTCCGATGATATGATACATTATCTAACCCATGTTATTTTTGTGCTTGACTTGTCACTATTTTGGTTTATGATGAAGCACAAAGGCAAGTATTATGGGACATTGCTAGATTGGTTTCACTGGTCGTTTGACTACTTCTAATATCCAACCAACAGGTAAGTATAGGTAAGTAGGTAGGCATTTGCATTCATTTTATATACCATTTTATTTTCATATTAGAGTAGCTTGCTTTCACATGTGTACATATGTTTTCTTTTGGTTATATATATATGAGATGGGGGTGATATCACCACCCCAAATTATTACTGATAGTTTCTATTGAGATCAAGTAGGCTACAGGTTATGCCAGAGATGTTGAGGTTCTCATTCACTCTATGATGAACACATGTCCCCGAGTTATAGCTATATGTTATCCCCCACTTTTAGGGATAACTAAGGAGATTATCTCTCAAGGCCCACAGGTCCTAGACATGGAGTTCCAAGAGCCAGATCGACTTGAGCATGGCCCTGGAGGGCCCATATTTCCTTCCTTTCAGTGCCCCCACCTTGTTAGCAACAACAACATCCATCAACTTGACGAGGTCTTATATCAGAGATGGTTCTTTCTCCATGGAGGGTGTATCTTTTGATGTGCAGTATCATACCTGACAGACAGGTACCATATTGGACAGGTACACATGGGGAGATGATTAGTTCGGACCTCCATTAGGATGAAGAGCCCACCAGATGGATGTTGAGACCCCAATAGGGGGCAGAGAAAAGATAGAGATGTTTTCACCAAAGAAAAAGAGAACGTTCCACAGAGGCACCCTAGTAGAGCCTTACCTAGGGGGCTTGTTCCCTCTCCACTGGAATGTTGGCCTTGGAAGGCCCATGATGTCACCGAATATGCCCATGACGTCATCCAACATTATGGACATTTTTGGGAGACAGTTATGGAAGTAGTGGCACACGTGGCATCTTGGAGAAGCCCAAGGAGGGCTAACGTCTTGCTCCAGGAGGCCAATGTTTTCCTAAAAAGGGCTAACGTCACCCTAGAAAGGGAATGACGTCTTACTTTTTACTTGATTAGGGTTTAATTTATGACATTTAATGTAAAACAATATTATTTGGTATTTTGGCCTTGTCGGCCTTTTGGTGACCTAAATTTTATTAAGGTCACTTGGTATTGTATAAGTAGAGAGCTAAAACTCTCATTTTGATCATCATCTTTCACTCACACTTAGTGAGGTCTAAAATTTGTGCCCTTATTTAGTGTTTTTGGCTGAAAATTGACGTGCACTTGTTGAAGGAGTCTCTTTCTTGGTTATTTTGGCATTTTCTTGGTGGAAGGTTTACAACCAGGGTTTGGCTATATGAATGCTTGGTGGATGTAAGTGAATTTCTGCAAACACTTCTTTATTGAATGGTTATGGCATTGTTTACTTGCATTTTTTTATTATAATTTGTTGGATTAAACCCTAGGGGACAAGCACATGTTGGTGTCCTTGTTTCATGTCCCTACTAAGTTGAGCTAAGAGTCATTTTGATTTGCTGAAGTTAGATAGAGCCTTGCCATAGAAACACTCTACTTCTACTCTTCTAGCCTAGCCGTTTTATTCTTGTCATTGAGCTAATGAAGGAGGAAAACACACTAAGGCCTAGGGTTTCTACACCTACACCTTAGTGAGCCATTTTCCCCTAGGGTTTGATTGATGAAGCCTTGCCTTAGCAACACTTCATCATTAAACTCTCTTGTCCTTAGCCATACCATTTATTACTCAAGATAGCCATTTAAATTTGTTTTTTTGAGCTAGAGAAGGAGGAAGACGCACTAAGGCCTAGGTTTACTACACCTTAGTGAGTCGTCTCCCCTAGGGTTTGATTTGTTGAAGCCTTGCCTTAGCAACACTTCAACATCAAACCCTCTTGTCTCTAACCCTATCACTATCTTTTCGACCCTTCAACATTTGCATCTATTTTGACTCCATTTTCCCTAATAACGCACTGATCTAAGACTTCTTGTGTTGAGTACCTTAATCACACACAACTTCTAAATATTATTGAACAATCATTAACTAATTATAACCCTAGCTTAGACTAACATTCACTAACCCTATTTCTTCCATTATCTACTTGTATTATAATTATACCTTGCTAAATTCTTTTATCTTTAAAGCAACTGAGTGATTGGGTGAAGCGTTGCTTCTAATGTTGGTATTGTTACATTAATGATAAATTGACATTGCACATTGTGAAGTTTCTTCTTTAGCATTTATTGTGAAGTGATACATTGTAATCATTGCTAGTTTACATCATTGATTTGCTTCATCAAGATTGTCTATCAATTGTTTTATATCAGAAGTCCTTGATTATATGAAGTACTAACCAGCAAGTGATCTTGCACATGTATAGTTTCCTTGTTGCTATGTCTCAGGCATGTACACTTTTTGGTTATTATTTATCTTTATTGGCTGACTAGCCGAGACTTTCTGATCGATGGTGACTTGTGAGGGGGAAAATATCACTTAGCCTTTTAATCCTTTGCCTTCTCAGAACCCCAGGTCACCAGGGACGTCTCCCTGGGCCTACCACCCTAAACAGAAAGAGCTATCCTATTGAGGTGATAGTTGTAGGATAGTCTCAGTTTCGCCAATTTTCCTGTCTTCCATCCGTCCTTTACTCCAACTCCAAACTGTGCGATAACAAGGCCTACCTAGATTCACTCTGCAAGAGGCAAAGAAACATACAAGCCTCTCAAGACTCATCTCGAGAAAGCAAAAGATATTTTAGAGCTATCCTTTAGTCATGAGCCACTTCATTGATGTTGATCCTCCTTGTCCTAGAGAACCAACAAGAGAACATGTATGGAAATATTCCATAATAGAATAATACCAATATATCTTAAAGAATGATGTATACGATATTATTCAAGGACCAGAAGGGAAGTATGTGGTAACTTCCAAGTGGATCTATAATATCAAGCATGCGACATATGGAAGTGTGGAGAAACACAAATCGAGATCTATAGCCAGAGGTTTCTCACAAACAGAGTGAGTTTTCTATGATGATACACTTGATCCAGTGAACCCGATACACTTCCATACATACTACCATCCATGAGTTGGAAACTATATCATATAGATAGATTTTTGATGAGTTTGGATTTCAACAAGAGTGTTGTTGATCCAAGCCTATATTATTACAGTGTTGGTGACAAGAGCCTGATTTTGATAACTTATTCAGAAATCCTTGTTGTTGGATACAAGTAATCCTTGAATCTTGAATTCAAGATGAAGAATCTGAGTATGATGCACTACTTCTTGGGAAAATAAGTATAACAAAGGACCAATGAGATTTTTCGGAGTCAAGGAAAATATATAGTGAAATTATTAAAGAAGTTCAGTATGACAGAATGAAAAATCCACCATGATGGATTGATGATGATTCAGACAAGACTGATCCACAGCTGATTGGATCACTGATGTATCTGGTTAACACCAAACTTGATTCATGCCATGCAGTGAATGTGCTTAGTCATTTCATGAGTCAACCGAGACAGACTCACTAAGACAACAACACAAACATGTATGGAGATATATACAAGACACAATTGGATATGGCCTGAGATATGCCTCCAGTGTGAATTTGAGCTTGCAAGATATGCCGATTCAGATTGAGTAGAAAGTACAGTGGACTAGAAGAGCACATATAGTTGTTGTTCTATTGTGAAGGTTGCCATGGGTTCCTGATGCAGCAAGAAACAAAACTCTATGGCCTTAAGTACCACAGAGGCATAGAATATAACATCGAGTGTGTGAAGCAATGTGGCTTCACAAGATTTTGATAGATTTACTTGACCATGAGATGGATCCTATGATGATAACCAAGAGCCATGTATAAATATCCTTGAGAACCTAATGTTTCTTGATGAATCGAAACACGATGAGAAGAAATATTCTTATATCAGAGATATGATACAGAGGAAAATCATACACATGCAATACCTTCCTACACATTAGCAGATTGCAAACATCTTCACCCAACTAACTTGGTGAAGAATTCCTCCCTAGTTGAGAGGGAGTATTGATGACTCCAACCAAGACAAAATTCAGAGTACATATGTGTGAGACTTGGCATGATGAAGAATGCCTCCCTAGCTGAGAGGGAGTGTTGATGATTTCAGCTATGTGAGACATTCTCCGACTTACAAACCTGTGAGATGTGGATCATTGTAGCCATGTGAAATATTCTCCAGCTTACAAACCTGAGAGAAATCCCCTGAAAAGGGTGTGTGGTTCCTATCTGAGACAAAGTTGGAATGTAGAGATGACCTCCTCCATTCAGAGAGTTGAGAAGAACTCCAGATGATTATCCTGTGGGAAAAATGATTTGATGAGTTGGACGTGCATGTGGCTGAGCACTGTTGGAAAATGTTTAACATGCAACATATGCTTGTCATTGATGGCAAGTACAACAATGAAGATGGCATGAGTACAGGAAGAATGTAACAGGCGGGCACCAAAAGTATTTTTGGAAGACGCTATAGAGAAACCTTGATAAGTTCAGAACAGATAGTGCAGAGGATGTTTGGCATGATTTACAGGCAGTATGTGCTTGTCATTGATGGCAAGATCATAGTATGCAACGAAGGAAAAACAAGGACAAAGTAAGCTCAGGAGGAATTAGCATAGAGTCGAACGCAGTGCATGTAGGTGTGCACCAGGGATGAGGTTAACTCACTGCCAAAGCTCAAGAGAGATAGCGTACTCAGGATCTCAGGTGGATCAAAGGTCAAGGCCTTTGACACTTAGAAATTCTCCCAAGTAAGGAGGATGCGTAAGCTCGGGAGGAGAAGCGTCAGTGATCGTTGGATCCCATCCTAAATTCCCGATGGCCATCAGATCTGAATAAGAGCACACTGAAGAGGTAGGCCCATAAGGTTTGAGAAGCATTTCTGATCGTTGGACCCCATTCAAAATTCCTGAAAGAACAAGGGCCGTCATATCTGAATGTAGACAAGAAGAGTGCTGAAGAGGAGGACAGATCTCAGACGTTAGATCTAAGCATAGGACCTGATCATCGTTGGATCAAGGAGAACCTGCACGTTCTTTAAAGTGAAAGGAGTAGCAGGGCTCACAAAATCCTGAAAGAAGGAGGACCGTCCATCATCAGGAAGGACACGTGGGGATATATTATCATTTCGCTGACGGGAGAGTCAAAGGAATAGGGTTCCCTAACCTCTCGATATCACGATATGAAAAATTGTGATTTAATCTAAGTCGTCAGATTAAGGTTGAATCTGGACCGTTGATTCAAGTCCATGTCAGAGTTTCGGGGATCGATTGTTCGAGATGTCAAAGATTATTAACAACAGGAATCCTGATGTCGCAATATGCGAAATCGTGATTTAATCTAAGCCATCAGATCAAGATGTGGTCTGGATCGTTGATCCGACTCCATTACGGAGTTTTGTGGATCAAGACTTTGAAGAGACAAAAACACCGAACATCAAGAATGTCGAAATCACGATTCAATCTCAGTCGTTGAATCAAGACCAGATTTGAACCGTTGATCTAACCCCATATCAGAGTTTCGCGAATCGCGACATGGAAAGGCAAAGAAAACAATGCAGCAATCACGATATGCAAAATCGCAATTCAATCTCAGTTGTTGAATCAAGACCAAATTTGAACTGTTGATATAACCCCATATCGGAGTTTCGCGAATCGCGACATGGAGAGGCAAAGAAAACAATGCAACAAGAGTGTCGAAATTGCGATATGCGAAATCGCGATTCAATCACAGCCGTTGAATCAAGATCATATCTGGACCATCAAATCATAGTACATGTGGCAAGCGATTGAAATTTCGCTGACTTGGGGTCAACGGAGCATAGTGTTGAAATTCACAAAATGAGAAATCGCGAAAGCGCCTTATGCATAAGGCTATGGTCACAACCCTTGGTCATGAGAAGGGAAGGAGTCAGTCCAGATAATATCCATTTCGGGGTTTCGGAGATCGCGACTTAGAGAGTCGAGATGCCTCATCTCCAGATTCACGAAACACAAATTCACGAAAAGCACTTTAAGCATAAGCGCTTGGTCATGGCCATGGTCATATAGAGGAAGGAGCTAGCGCAGAAAAGCTCTGCATCGAAGCTTCAGAGATCGTGACATGAATTATCGAGACACTTGGGCACATGAATGCCGAAATGCTGAAACCCGATTTAAAGGAAAGATTAATAAAGGTCATCCAATGACGCAGATAAACCTGAAGGAGATCGGAGGGCTACTGATGCACGACACAGTGAAACTGCCAGAAACCATTGATGGTGTTTTCCAGAGAATTCGAAGAGACCTCTGTGTGATCGCCAGAGGAGATGAAGAGTCTCCAAGATTTGTCCAGTGGAGGAAGACTATTCTTAGAAGGGATTGACAGATGGATGAGTCTTGAATCCTGTAGCTGAAACAGAGAGGGTGAGCTCGACTGTAATAGAGAAGACGAAGAGTCTCAACTGCCAGAGAGAAAAAGGAATCTCGACATATAGTGATATAGACACATGGGTTGAACCACCAGAGAAGCTGAAGAGTCACGATGATGATCAGACATAGCACTCGAGTTGTGGAGGAATTTGGCGTGGAGTGAGCATGCAGAGGCATTGCACGCATTGCATGCACAAATAACACAGAAGCTATATGTACACTGGATTGAGAGGAGATGAGGTTGCTGTTGTTGAAGGTGATTCATGCGTAAAGAAGGAGGAGAGTGTAGCAGCTGAATGGAAGAGAAGAGGAACTGTGTAGTGAATGGACATGGCGCATAGAGGATAAAACGCAGAAGAACAGACAACGCAAGTCATGTGTGCAGAAAGGCAGTGTGGCAGACAGAGCAACGAGATGAAGCAGAACAATGATGAGTCTGGTAAGAAATTGTTGAACATTATATCACTGTAATAAGTTTCAGTAGAAAATATGTATATTTCAGGGTGGTTGGGAGGTGCTGGGGAGGACTGTTGTCCTTAGAGGTTCAAGTGGGTGCTTGAACACAAGGAGTTGTATCTTCCATCTGGTTGTAGCCAGAGAAACCAGGGTGGTAGGGTGGTGCAAGGGAGAACTATTGTTCTCTTTTATACAGGTTGGTGCATGTATGATTGGAAGTTGGTGCTTCCAACCAGTTGGTGCTGGAAACACTCAGGGAGTTGGTGCTTCCTTCTAGTTGGTGCTAGAGAAACCAAGGAGTTGGTGCTTCCTTCTAGTGGGTGCTAGAGAAAACAAAGAGTTGGTGCTCTCAGCAAGTTGCATCTTGCAAAAACAGAGGTTGTAGCCTCATTATGAGTTGGTTCTCATATGTATGATAATGTAAAGAATGTAACTATTACTTATCATATAAAGAAAAAGAGGTTTTTACCCTTTATGGGTTTCCTCGGGAAATATCTGTCTCTGTGTTTATCATATATGTGACTGATGCTGAATGTGCCATTGGTTTATTTCTCTGCATTATTGTGATCATCATTCAGTGCTTCTGCAAAGAGTTTAAAAGAACCATAATTGTTTAAGCACGGGGACAACTGATTCACCCCTCCCTCTCAGTTGATCAACAAGCACAAGGTGAATGTGTGAAATCCCAAAGTACTGGGTTCATCGTCATGAGAACATAAATGAAGATGATGTATTAGCCTCCTCTAAGCATCAGAGTTGACGTGAAACTCCAGATGACTCTCCTGTGTGATGCAATGGGCAATAAGATATGTTGAGTGGACGTTCCCGCGGACGAGCACAGGTGAACATGTGAAGAACTGGTTCCTATGTGTAATGCAGTGAGCCAGAGATATGGACATTCCTATGGATGTGCCCCTAGTGGATGAGAACTAGTGGATGTATAATATCCCTTTCTATATTGTTCAAGAGTCAGACCTGCCTGTAACCCTAATTTTAATGTAAAGGGTACAGGTCAGCCCCACCTTAATGTCGCTAGTAATTAATATAAAAGATAATTAATCTGGTTAATATTAATTATATTATAAGCTAGTGAGGTCGAACCTGTTGTGCCAATAGACACTTCTATTGATAGGTTCAATTTAGTATAAGTAAAGATAAATTCCCCATTGAAGAATCATATCTTTCAAGTGAGTTTGGAAATTTCAGAAAATACACCTTCTTGGGAAAAGTGCGCACCTCTCTTGGGTTCTATTCTTCTAGGGTTTAAGCACCCTCTTGTGTGATAGGTTTTATCTTGGTGGTGAAGGTCTTTCTCTTGAGGAATATAGCAAAGGATTTGGTTGGGTTTTCTTCCCTTGTTGAGAAGGGTTTCCCAAGATACTTCTTGTGTTCTTGTGCATGGTGATTCTTCTTATGATCTTGCTTGCTGCAACATTTATGGTTATGGTTAAATGCTAAAAATGGAATAAACTTCATGATTAACCTTGAATATTGAAAAATCAATAGTCGTGATTCAACAAAGTTTGAATCAATGTACAAATAAAAAATACCTATTGAACGTGCTCCTCACCCCTTTTCAGTGTCCCACTCGTTCCACTGATGCTTGGATTAGAAGTTCTTCCTTCACATTTTCAACTTATCTTCTTCACCATTTGAATTCTCACTTCTTATAAGCATTATGGCCTTCTCCTTCCTCATGTGAAACATGCACACCATCGCTTTATGATTTCCCAACACCTTGCACATGTTGTAGGTCAACTAATATTTTACTTTCAAACCAACAATAATCTATTGAATCATATTTGACTTCCTATAAATTCTTATATCCTTTCTTATAATAAGAAGATTTGTGCAAGGATCCAAGATACTTGTGTTTTTGTTTGGTTAGAATACCCCCAAAATATCAATCTTCTACTTATGGCATTAAACATATTTTTCTTGTGAACATAAGCAATTAAGCAAATAATTTTAGATGACTTACCTTTGGTATTCTTCCAAACCATGCCTCTACGAGGGTGTCTATAACTCATTTTGTAGGACTCCTATTCAACAAATAAATTGTTATATGCGATGCTTCAACCCAATAAGTAGTTTGGAACTAACTTTCCATATGACATAATCTATGATTTTTATCATCATTTGCTTCTTTGATCATCACAGGATTTCCTCTAACTTCCCTCTCTCTTACAAAAGTCAACCACCTCCTCAAATTCCTCTCTTTTATTTGACCAAAGGATGTTTATCCTTCTATCACATTCTTATCGAACTTCAATTTTAAATTTCTTTAGCGCACTTAAAGCCCCTAGTTTTTATTTGAAAATGTGTACTCACAATTTCTATAAAAGTCATCAATAAGACACAAAAATTCACTTGCAATGATTGGGTGATAATTGGACCAAAAACCTCCACGTATAGAAGCTCCAACACTTTGCTTACTTTCAAAGATCTACTTATGTAATTACCCTTTTTATGGTGCTTCCTTGCCGGACATATTGCACACATCTCTTCCTTCTCCTAAAGAGCATGTAGATCAACTAACATCTCCAACCTACTGAGAATGATGTTAAACTTAAATTCCTATACATTTTATGCTAAAGTGGAATAATATTGGTATCTTATTATCCACCAACTCCCATGAATTTACCACTATCACAACTTTTACAACCCATGTTTCTCTACTCTTGAAGCAATAATCTTCTTTCTTTTGTCCTTCATCATGCATGTCTCTAAAAAATAATTCGACATTTGCCCCATGATTCGCAATCTACCTAACAAGATTCAAATTTCTAGTTAAACCAAGGATGTAAAAAACATGCTTAAAAATAAACTTCTTATTACTTGTCAACAATCTTTCTACATCTTCAAGCCCTTTAACTACATGGGCCATGCCATTACCTAAAGGGAATTTTTTTCCTTGGACATGGCTTCCACAAATGAAACATATTGATGCCCCCTATTTGTCACATGATTGGAGACACCCATGTCAAAATACCACATGTACATTGCAAGCCCATAAACATACACATGTTTCCACTAATGAAAATTTTAGCAGATAATTTTTTTCCATGGGCTAATTGTCCATGTTTTTTCTCAAAAAAAGATTTGCCAATTTCCAATTTTCCTAACAAAATTTTTCCCAAATTATATATAAAAAAATTATTTCTCTATAAATTGCAAAAAAAAAGTTTAGAAACTATATTAAATTCTTAGAAATTTGAATATTTCTATAAAAATATGGCCTAACATTTTATGGTTGTTGTAATGACCCAACACTACTTTTGTTAAACAAATCTGACCAAGGGGATTTTTTTTTTTCATTATAAATCATTCTCTAATTGTATTCCATCTACATTTAGCGGGGTATTCCTCACTACTTATAAGCAATTATGGAGCATTTCACCTTCTTCCAAAAGCCATGCATTTAAAGAAACAACCCTACTTGATACCATATCAAGCCATCTTATTCACTATGCATATTCATGCATTGCTCCCAAGTCCCAAAATAGTGAGACCCAACATCATTGGTGGACTCATATATCATTTGTTGGTCATTATGCTTATGTACAAGACTTTAAACATATTTATGAATGCAGAAACCTCATGATTTAGAAAAGCAAATTAATAAACATAAAAAGTCAACACAATAGCTACTATGTTGTTGATTGTTGTATCATGATTTTAATGCAACATATTTCTTACAAAGAGCTTCCATATCTAATCCTTTAACATAATCAAACCAATTTCATTCCACAAACACATTCAAGGAATTACAAAACAACATCACAAGAATACCTAGATACAAGGCTACAACCCTTATTCCAACACATATCCCAACAATAAGAGTCTAGGTTATTTACCTAAATCATATCTATTTGCCACAAGAGCCAAGCATTTTTCATTTTATATATATTTTGAAGAATAAATACCCAAATTGGGCAACAATATGGTATTACATTATTTGCAAGACACTGTCATAGAAATAATAATTAATAATCTGTTGTCATTGAGTCTTCTTTATACTCAACACTGGTTGGTTGAAATGTTTTCATTAACTCTTTGTATACAAAAAAATATGAACTATGAAATGAATCCAAGGTATTCAATGGTTGAAAATTTTTCTCAAACACTCCACATACAAAAATATGAACTACAAAATGAATTCAAGGGATTCAACGGTTGAAGTATTTTCTCAAACACTCTTGATCCAGATTATTTTCGGCACGAAATGAGATCGGAGATATAATAAAGAAATGCACAGAGATATTGCAGATATTCAATAATATAACAAAAATGTATCGGACGTGCAACCATAAACACATATATACAGTAATACACGATTTCTATTAATGAAAGAAATGTACAGAGACTGTAAAAATACAGAGTGAAAGACTCGCTAGAATGGTGGCATCTTATCTCTAAGAAGAGATGTGACGGCTACTCGCATTCACAAGAAGATGATTACAATGAGGCTCTGGAGGCCTTTTTACAATAACTAGGAATGCCAAAAACTCTAGACATCCAAAAACCTAACTCTGGGAGATGAAGCGCCAAAAGTCATGTGGGCCCCGTTTGGGTAAGTGAGTACATCAACTTCTCGGGGTCGTAAATTTTGCATACGATCTCCGTTTTAGGCGTGTGATAGCTTGCTGGAAAGGTACCGTCGAGGAGATTAATTTTGGGGGATAAATAATTACTTTGGATATCATTGAGAACCTCAATCTCGAAAAACCTTCATTTGGGCCCTCAAAATGGCCCCGGAAGTTAAAACCTGTTAAAAATAATAAATTGCCAAAATTGTCAGAAAACCATTTTGAGCCATTTGGAAAAGGTGGGTGGCCACTGATATCCACCTAGATCAATACTCCCTCCTTAGGAAGCAATGGTATCCATTGCATTGAGTTCCCAGGGGAGAGGGAAAAGCATTTGTTGAATCTGCATCTTGGTGAGCTGCTTGTCTTGCTAGAGACGTCGCGCTGCTTAGTTTGTGGAAATCTGTCACGAACCTATTGCGGTTGAGGCTGCTCAAAAAGTCAAGCTACATGAGAGGACGATGTGTAGAAAGAATCTTTGCACTTTGTTGCAGCCTTGTCGACCTGCTTCTGTTGGATAGAAGGTGCTTGGGGCAAGGCTGTAGTGGTTGTAGTGTCCTTTTGTTCTCCTTTTGAATAGATTATGAAGAAGATGAATTTTGAAGTATGAGATACTACCTTGCGGCACTTTTTAGGTGGAACAGTAGTCGAAACTACCTCTGGTATTTTGTAGAGATGACCCCCCAAAGTAACAATGACACTATGGGGTCGAGACTCATAAACAACATGGCGTTTCCACATATATGGTTGGCCCAAGAGAACATCACATACATCCAGTGGGGCAACATCACATAATACCTCATCCTTGACGGGCTGGATGCCGTATGAAAATCGACACTGTTGGTTGACACGGAGATCTCGTCCTTCCCGAAGCCACCCGATGTTGTATGGTTGCGGGTGTGGTGTTGTCCACAATCCCAATTGTTTGACGACCTCTACTGAGATGAGGTTCTTATGGCTTCTGCTATCAACAATAAAATGCAGTGGGGTCCCCTTCACCCACATCTGTGAATGAAAAAGGCGCTCCCCCTCTTCAGGATCTGTTGGTTCTTCTGTTTGAATTGCCGCGGTCACGACAATAGCAATGGGGTCTGTGTCAATGATCTGTCCTTTACCATTATTTTCAAAATCAGATTCTGAATCAGGGTTCGGCTCTTTGTCTTTGATATCGACCACCAATGACTGTTTTGAGCGACATTCATCGGTGTTGTGCCAGGGGATTTTGTGGAACTTGCACCATTTTTCGGTGTCTTTCTTTGTCTTCCCATGACCCTTCTTTTCTTGTGTCTTGGACTGGTTTTCGGGAGACTGCTTGTTAGGGCTGTCTTTGTCATACTTTGGTTGTTGCGGATTTGCAGACCCGAATTCCCGTTTGTTCTGATGCTTAAATTTCTGCTCAATTTTAACAACATATCGATAAGCAGCACCGAGTGATGAGATGTTCAGAAAATCCATTTCAGTTTGGATGTATCTGTGTAGAGCCCCACGATATTTCAAAATCAAATTTCGCTCAGAGTCTTTGATACCCAGCTTGGTGCGCAAGGTATGGAATGTATTGGTGAACTCTAAAACTGCTTGGCCCCTCTCTTGTTGTAGTGTGGTCAATCTCATGTACTGGTTCTCATAGTTGCCAACAGGGTAATACTGTTCTTTTACCACATCCACAAAAAAATCCCAAGTGGGATCAACCCCATATATTCCAGACTCCTCTGTGGAACTTTTCTCCCAGTAAGTTTCCCGCCAATGTTTGACGTGAGGGAGAGCTTTAAGGAGTGCAAAGGTGATCTTTTCTTTGTCGAAAAAATTGTGAACAGAGAAATAACCTTTCAGTAGAGTTAACCATTTTTCTAGGACTTCTGTATCTATCTGTCCTTCAAATACATGAATATCAAAATTAACTTGTACCTTGAAAGGCGAGGTGCCTCCAAAGTGGCCGCTTGATGAAGATGTGCCTGATGCTATCAGCAGGCGTTGAAGGATGTGGGAAAAATTCTCCATCATTTCGTCCCTCTGTCGCGTGAGAGCTTGCTCAAGCAACAGATTGATAGGATCGTCTGCTCCGTCATTTTTCTTTTCTTCCGCCATTGAGGGTTTCTTGGGTGTGCGAGAGCAATTGTCTTCAAGAGAGAATATCTCGAGACCCAACCTGCTATACTCGGACCTCATCGGGGACATGCACTGAAAAAAATGATCAAGAGAAGCCTGCTCTGATACCACTGATCCAGATTATTTTCGGCACAAAATGAGATCAGAGATATAATAAATAAATGCACAGAGATATCGCAGATATTCAATAATATAACAGAAATGTATTGGACATGCAACCATAAACACAGATATACAGTAATACATGATTTCTATTAATGAAAGAAATGTACAGAGACTGTAAAAATACAGAGTGAAAGACTCGCTAAAATGGTGGCAGCTTATCTCTGAGAACAAATGTGACGGCTACTCGCATTCGCAAGAAGATGATTACAATGAGGCACTTAAGGCCTTTTTACAATAACCAGGAATGCCAAAAATGATAGACATCCAAAAACTTTACCCTGGGAGATGATGTTCCAAAAGTCATGTGGGCCCCCGTTTGGGTAAGTGAGTACATCAACTTCTCGGGGTCGTAACTTTTGCATACGATCTCCGTTTTAGGCGTGTGATAGCTCGTTGGAAAGGTGTCATCGAGGAGATTCATTTTGGGGGCTCAATAATTCCTTTGTCTATAATTGAGAACCTTGATCTTGAAAAACCTTCATTTGGGCCATCAAATGGCCCTGGAAGTTAAAACCTGCTAAAAATAGTAAATTGCCAAAATTGCCAGAAAACCATTTTGAGCCATTTGGAAAAGGTGGGTGGCCACCGATATCCACCTAGATAAATCCTCCCTCCTTAGGAAGCAATGGTCTCCATTGCATTGATTTCTCCGGGGAGAGGGAAAATCATTTGTTGAATTTGCATCTTGGTGAGCTACTTGTCTTGCTGGAGACGTCGTGCTGCTTAGTTTGTGGAAATCTGTCACGAACCTGTTGCGTTTGAGGCTACTCAACAAGTCGAAATACATGAGAGGACGATGTGCAGAAGGAATCTTTGCACTTTGTTGCAGCCTTGTCGACCTGCTTCTGTTGGATAGAAGGTGCTTGGGGCAAGGCTATAGTGGTTGCAGTGTCCTTTTGTCGTCCTTTTGAACAGATTTTGAAGAAGATGAATTTTGCAGTATGAGATACTACCTTGTGGCACTTTTTAGGTGGAACAGTAGTTGGAACTACCTCTGGTATTCTGTAGAGATGACCCCCCAAAGTAACAATGACACTACGGGGTTGAGACTCATAAACAACATGGCGTCTCCACATTTATGGTTGGCCCAAGAGAACATCACAGACATCCAGTGGGACAACATCACATAATACCTCATCCTTGAAGGGTTGGATGTCATATGACAATCGACACTGTTGGTTGACACAGAGATCTCGTCCTTGTCGAAGCCACCTGATGTTGTATGGCTATGGGTGTGGTGTTGTCCACAATCCCAACTGTTTGATGACCTCTACTGAGATGAGGTTCTTCTGGCTTCCGCTATCAACAATAAAATGCAGCGGGGTCCCCTTCACCCACATATATGAATGAAAAAGGCTCTCCCCCTCTTCAGGATCTATTGGTTCTTCTAGTTGAATTGTTGCGGTCATGACAATAGTAGTGGGGTCTGCCTTAATGATCTTTCCTTTACCATTATTTTCAGAATCAGATTCTGAATCAGAGTTCGGCTCTTTGTCTTTGATCTCGACCACCAATGTCTATTTTGAGAAACATTCATCGGTGTTGTTCCAGGGGATTTTGTGGAACTCACACGATTTTCTGGTGTCCTTCTTTGTCTTCCCGTGACACTTCTTTTCTTGTGTCTTGGACTGGTTTTCGGGAGAGTGCTTATTAGGGCCGTCTTTGTCATACTTTGGTTGTTGCGGATTTACAAACCCGAATTCCCCTTTGTTCTGGTGCTTAAATTTCTGCTCAATTTTAACAACATATTAATAAGCAGCACCGAGTGATGAGATGTCCAGAAAATCCATTTCAGTTTGGATGTATCTGTGTAGAGCCCCACGGTATTTCAGAACCAAATGTCGCTCGGAGTCTTTGATACCCAGCTTGGTGCACAAGGTATGGAAGGTATTGGTGAACTCCAGAACTGCCTGGCCCCTCTCTTGCTGTAGTGTGGTCCATCTCATGTACTGGTCCTCATAGTTGCCAATAGGGTAATACTGTTCTTTTACCACATCCACAAAAAAATCCCAAGTGGGATCAGTCGCATATATTCCAGACTCCTCTGTGGAACTTTGCTCACAGTAAGTTTCCCACCAATGTTTGACATGAGGGAGAGCTTTAAGGAGTGAAAAGGCGATCTTTTCTTTGTCGGAAAAATTGTGAACAGAGAAATAACCTTCCAACAATGTTAACATTTTTTCTAGGGCTTCTGCATCTATCTGTCCTTCAAATACAGGAATATCAAAATTAACTTGTACCTTGAAAGGCGAGGTGCCTCCAAAGTGGCCACTTGATGAAGATGTGCCTGATGCTATCAGCAGGCGTTGAAGGATGTGGGAAAAATTCTCCATCATTTCGTCCCTCTGTCGCGTGAGAGCTTGCTCAAGCAACATATTGATAGGATCATTTGCTCCGTCGTTTTTCTTTTCGTCCACCATTGAGGGTTTCTTGGGTGTGCGAGAGTGATTGTCTTCAAGAGAGACAAGCTCGAGACCCAACTTGTTATACTCGGACCTCGCCAGGGACATGCACTGAAAAAAATGATCCAGAGCAGCCTGCTCTGATACCACTAATCCAGATTATTTCTAGCACGAAATGAGATCGGAGATATAATAAAGAAATGCACAGAGATATCGCAGATATTCAATAATATAACAAAAATGTATCGGACGTGCAACCATAAACACAGATATACATTAATACACGATTTCTATTAATGAAATAAATGTACAGAGACTGTAAAAATACAAAGTGAAAGACTCGCTAGAATGGTGGTAGCTTATCTCTGAGAAGAGATGTGATGGCTACTCGCATTCGCAAGAAGATGATTAGAATGAGTCTTTGAAGGCCTTTTTACAATAACCAGGAATGCCAAAAACCCTAGACATCCAAAAACCTAACCCTGGGAGATGAAGCGCCAAAAGTCACGTGGGCCCTGTTTGGGTAAGTGAGTACATCAACTTCTCGGGGTCGTAACTTTTGCATATGATCTCTGTTTTAGGCGTGTGATAGCTCGCTGGAAAGGTATATTCGAGGAGATTCATTTTGGGGGCTCAATAATTATTTCAACCATCATTTAGAACCTTGATCTCAAAAAACCTTCATTTGCACCCTCAAAATGGCCCCAGAAGTTAAAACCTGCTAAAAATAGGAAATTGCCAAAATTGTCAGAAAACCATTTTGAGCCATTTAGAAAAGGTGGGTGGCCACCGATATCCACCTAGATCAATACTCCCTCCTTAGGAAACAATGGTCTCCATTGCATTGAGTTCCTGAGGGAGAGAGAAAAGCATTTGTTGAATCTGCATCTTGGTGAGCTGCTTGTCTTGCTCAAGACATCGCGTTGCTTAGTTTGTGGAAATCTATCACAAACCTGTTGCAGTTGAGGCTACTCAACAAGTTGAGATACATGAGAGGACGATGTGCAGAAGGAATATTTTCACTTTTTTGCAGTCTTGTCGACCTGCTTCTGTTGGATAGAAGGTGCTTGGGGCAAGGCTATAGTGGTTGCAGTTTCCTTTTGTTCTCCTTTTGAATAGATTGTGAAGAAGTTGAATTTTGCAGTATGAGATACTACCTTGCAACACTTTTTAGGTGGAACAGTAGTCAGAACTACCTCTGGTATTCTGTAGAGATGACCCCCCAAAGTAACAATGACACTACGGGGTCGAGACTCATAAACATCATAGCGTCTCCACATATATGGTTGGACCAAGAGAACATCACATACATCGAGTGGGGAAACATCACATAATACCTCATCTTTGAAGGGTTGGATGCCGTATGACAATCGAAACTGTCGGTTGACACGGAGATCTCGTCCTTGCCGAAGCCACCTGATGTTGTATTGCTCTGGGTGTGGTGTTGTCCACAATCCCAACTGTTTGACGACCTATGCTGAGATGAGGTTCTTCTGGCTTCCACTATCAACAATAAAATACAACGGGGTCCCCTTCACCCACATATATAAATGAAAAAGGTGCTCCCCCTCTTTAGGATCTGTTGGTTCTTCCAGTTGAATTTCTGCAGTTGCAACAATAGCAGTGGGGTCTGCGTCAATGATCTGTCCTTTACCATTATTTTCAGAATCAGATTTTGAATCAGGGTTTGGCTCTTTGTCTTTGATGTCGGCCACTAATGACTATTTTGAGCGACATTCATCGGTGTTGTGCCAGGGGCTTTTGTGGAACTCACACCTTTTTCCGGTGTCCTTCTTTGTCTTCCTGTGACGCTTCTTTTCTTGTGTCTTGGAAATGTTTTCGGAAGACTGCTTGTTAGGGCCGTCTTTGTCATACTTTGGTTGTTGCGGATTTGCAGACCCGAATTCCCATTTGTTCTGGTGCTTAAATTTCTGCTCAATTTTAACAACATATCGATAAGTAGCACCGAGTGATGAGATGTCCAGAAAATCCATTTCAGTTTGGATGTATCTGTGTAGAGCTCCATGGTATTTCAGAACCAAATGTTGCTCGGAGTCTTTGATACCCAGCTTGGTGCACAAGGTATGGAAGGTATTGGTGAACTCCTGAACTGCTTGGCCCCTCTCTTGTTGTAGTGTGGTCCATCTCATGTACTGGTCCTCATAATTGCCAACAAGGTAATACAGTTCTTTTATTGCATCCACAAAAAAATACCAAGTGGGATTAGCCCCATATATTCCAGAATCCTTTGTGGAACTTTGCTCCCAGTAAGTTTCCCACCAATGTTTGACATGAGGGAGAGCTTTAAGGAGTGCAAAGGTGATCTTTTCTTTGTCGGAAAAATTGTGAACAGAGAAATAACCTTCCAGCAGAGTTAACCATTTTTCTAGGGCTTCTGCATCTATCTGTCATTCAAATACAGGAATATCAAAATTAACTTGTACCTTGAAAGGTGAGGCGCCTCCAAAGTGGTTGCTTGATGAATATGCGCCTGATGCTATCGGTAGGCATTGAAGGATGTGGGAAAAATTCTAAATCATTTCGTCCCTCTGTCGCGTGAGAGCTTGCTCAAGCAACAGATTGGTAGGATTGTCTGCTCTGCCGTTTTTCTTTTCTTCCACCATGGAGGGTTTATTGGGTGTGTGAGAGTGATTGTCTTCAAGAGAGAAAATCTCGAGACCCAACTTGCTATACTCGGACCTCATCGGGGACATGCAGTGAAAAAAATGATCAAGAGCAACCTACTTTGATACCACTGATCCAGATTATTTTCGGCACGAAATGAGATCGGAGATATAATAAAGAAATGCACAGAGATATCGTAGATATTCAATAATATAACAAAAATGTATCGGACGTGCAACCATAAACACATATATATAGTAATACACGATTTCTATTAATGAAATAAATGTACAGAGACTGTAAAAATACAGAGTGAAAGACTTGCTAGAATGGTGGTAGCTTATCTCTGAGAAGAGATGTGACGACTACTTGCATTCGCAAGAAGATGATTACAATGAGGATCTGAAGGCCTTTTTACAATAACCAGGAATGCCAAAAACCCTAGACAACCAAAAACCTAACCCTCGGAGATGAAGCGACAAAAGACATGTGGGCCCTGTTTGGGTAAGTGAGTACATCAACTTCTCGGGGTCGTAACTTTTGCATACGATCTCCGTTTTAGGCGTGTGTTAGCTTGTTGGAAAGGTATCATCGAGGAAATTCATTTTGAGGGCTCAATAATTCCTATGACTATAATTGAGAACCTCAATCTCGAAAAACCTTCATTTGGGCCCTCAAAATGGCCCCGGAAGTTAAAACCTGCTAAAAATAGTAAATTGCCAAAATTGCCAGAAAACCATTTTGAGGCATTTGGAAAAGGTGGGTGGCCACCAATATCCACCTAGATCAATCCTCCCTACTTAGGAAGCAATGGTCTCCATTGCATTGAGTTCCTGGGGGAGAGGGAAAATAATTTGTTGAATCTGCATCTTGGTGAGCTGCTTGTCTTGCTGGAGACGTCGCGCTGCTTAGTTTTTTGAAATCTGTCACGAACCTGTTGCGTTTGAGGCTGCTCAATAAGTCAAGATACATGAGAGGACGATGTGTAGAAGGAATATTTTCACTTTGCTGCAGCCTTGTCGACCTGCTTCTGTTGGATAGAAGGTGCTTGGGGCAAGGCTATAGTGGTTGCTGTGTCCTTTTGTTCTCCTTTTGAACAGATTGTGAAGAAGCTGAATTTTGCAGTATGAGATACTACCCTGCGACACTTTTTAGGTGGAACAGTAGTCGGAACTACCTCTGGTATTCTGTAGAGATGACCCCCCAAAGTAACAATGACACTATGGGGTCGAGACTCATAAACAACATGGCGTCTCCACATATATGGTTGGCCCAAGAGAACATCACAGACATCTAGTGGGGCAACATCACATAATACCTCATCCTTGAAGGGTTGGATGCCGTATGACAATCGACACTGTTGGTTGACACAGAGATGTTGTCCTTGTCGAAGCCACCCGACGTTGTATGGCTGCGGGTGTGGTGTTGTCCACAATCCCAACTGTTTGACGACCTTTGTTAAGATGAGGTTCTTCTGGCTTCCGCTATCAACAATAAAATACAGTGGGGTCCCCTTCACCCACATCTGTGAATGAAAAAGGTGCTCCCCCTCTTTAGGATTTGTTTGTTCTTCTGGTTGAATTGCTGCGGTCGCGACAATAGCAGTGGGGTCTGCGTCAATGATATGTCCTTTACCATTATTTTCAGAATCATATTCTGAATCAGGGTTCGGCTCTTTGTCTTTGATATCGGCCACCAGTGGCTGTTTTGAGCGACATTCATCAGTGTTGTGCCAGGGGATTTTGTGGAACTAGCACCATTTTCCAGTGTCCTTCTTTGTCTTCTCGTGACCCTTATTTTCTTGTGTCTTGGACTGGTTTTTAGGAGATTGCTTGTTAGGGCCTTCTTTGTCATACTTTGGTTGTTGTGGATTTGCAGACCCAAATTCCCATTTTTTCTAGTGCTTAAATTTCTTCTCAATTTTAACAACATATCGATAAGCAACACTGAGTGATGAGATGTCCCGAAAATCCATTTCAGTTTGGATGTATCTATGTAGAGCCCCACGGTATTTTAGAACCAAATGTCGCTCGGAGTCTTTGATACCCCGCTTGGTGCACAAGGTATGGAAGGTATTGGTGAACTCCAGAACTGCTTGGCCCCTCTCTTGCTGCAGTGTGGTCCATCTCATGTACTGGTCCTCATAGTTTCCAACAGGGTAATACTGTTCTTTTACCGCATCCACAAACAAATCCCAAGTGGGATCAGTCGCATATATTCCAGACTCCTCTGTGGAACTTTGCTCACAGTAAGTTTCCCACCAATGTTTGACATGAGGGAGAGCTTTAAGGAGTGCAAAGGTGATCTTTTCTTTGTCAGAAAATTTGTGAACAGAGAAATAACCTTCCAGCAGAGTTAACCATTTTTCTAGGGCTTTTGCATCTATCTGTCCCTCAAATACAGGAATATCAAAATTAACTTGTACCTTGAAAGGGGAGGTGCCTCCAAAGTGGCCACTTGATGAAGATGTGCCTGATTCTATCGGCAGGCATTGAAGGATGTGTTAAAATTTCTCCATCATTTCATCCCTCTGTCGCGTGAGTGTTGCTCAAGCAACAGATTGATAGGATCGTCTGCTCCGTCGTTTTTCCTTTCTTCTGCCATTGAGGGTTTCTTAGGTGTGCGAGAGAGATTTTCTTTAAGAGAGACAAGATCGAGACCCAACTTGCTATACTCAGACCTCGTCGGGTACATGCACTGAAAAAAAAGATCAAGAGCAGCCTCCTCTGATACCACTGATCCGGATTATTTTCGGCACGAAATGAGATCGGAGATATAATAAAGAAATGCACAGAGATATCACAAATATTCAATAATATAACAGAAATGTATCGGACATTCAAACATAAACACAGATATACATTAATACACGATTTATATTAATGAAAGAAATGTACAGAGACTGTAAAAATTCAGAGTGAAAGACTCGCTAGAATGGTGGCAGCTTATCTATGAGAAGAGATGTGATGGCTACTCACATTCGCAAGAAGATGATTACAATGAGGCTCTGAAGGCATTTTTACATTAACCAGGATTTACAAAAACCCTAGAAATCCAAAAACCTAACCCTGGGAGATGAAGCGCCAAAAGTCATGTGGGTCCCGTTTGGGTAAGTGAGTACATCAACTTCTCGGGGTCGTAACTTTTGCATACGATCTCCGTTTTAGGCGTGTGATAGCTTGTTGGAAAGGTATTATAGAGGAGATTCATTTTGGGGGCTCAATGATTCCTTCAACTATAATTGAGAACCTTTATCTCAAAAAACCTTCATTTGGGCCCTCAAAATGGCCCCAGAAGTTAAAACCTGCTAAAAATAGTAAATTGGAAAAATTGCCAGAAAACCATTTTGAGCCATTTGGAAAAGGTGGGTGGCCACCGATATCCACCTAGATCAATCCTCCCTCCTTAGGAAGCAATGGTCTCCATTGCATTGAGTTCTCGGGGGAGAGGGAAAAGCATTTGTTGAATCTGCATCTTGGTGAGCTGCTTGTCTTGCTGGAGACATCGCGTTGCTTAGTTTGTGGAAATCTGTCACGAACCTATTGTGGTTGAGCCTGCTCAACAAGTCAATATACATGAGAGGACGATGTGCAGAAGGAATCTTTGCACTTTGCTGCAGCCTTGTCAACTTGCTTCTGTTGGATAGAAGGTGCTTGGGGCAAGGATTTAGTGGTTGCAGTGTCCTTTTGTTCTCCTTTTGAACAGATTGTGAAGAAGCTGAATTTTGCAGTATGAGATACTACCTTGTGGCACTTTTTAGGTGGAACAGTAGTCGGAACTACCTCTGGTATTCTGTAGAGATGACCCTCCAAAGTAACAATGAAAATACGGGGTCGAGACTCATAAACAACATGGCATCTCCACATATATGGTTGGCCCAAGAGAACATCACAGACATCTAGTGGGGCAACATCACATAATACCTCATCCTTGAAGGGTTGGATGTCGTATGACAATCAACACTGTTGGTTGACATGGAGATCTCGTCCTTGCCGAAACCACCCGATGTTGTATGGTCGCCAGTGTGGTGTTGTCCACAATCCCAACTGTTTGACGACCTCTGCTGAGATGAGGTTCTTCTGGCTTCCGATATCAACAATAAAATGCAGCGGGGTCTCCTTCACGCACATCTGTGAATGAAAAAGGCGCTCCCCCTCTTCAGAATATGTTGGTTCTTCTGGTTGAATTGTTGCGGTCGCAACAATAGCAGTGGGGTCTGCGTCAATGATCTGTCCTTTACCATTATTTTTAGAATCAGATTCTGAATCAGGGTTCGACTCTTTGTCTTTCATCTCAGCCACCAATGACTATTTTGAGCGACATTCACCGGTGTTGTGCCAGGGGCTTTTGTGGAACTTTCACCATGTTCCAGTGTCCTTCTTTGTCTTCTCGTGACCCTTCTTTTCTTGTGTCTTGGAATATTTTTTGGGAGACTTCTTGTTAGGGCCGTCTTTGTCATACTTTGGTTGTTGCGGATTTGCAGACCCAAATTCCCGTTTGTTCTGGTGCTTAAATTTATGCTCAATTTTAACAACATATCGATAAGCAGCACCGAGTGATGAGATGTCCAGAAAATCCATTTCAGTTTGGATGTATCTGTGTAGAGCCCCACGGTATTTCAGAACCAAATGTCGCTCGGAGTCTTTGATACCCAACTTGGTGCGCAAGGTATGGAAGGTATTGGTGAACTTCGGAACTACTTGGCCCCTCTCTTGTTGCAGTGTGGTCCATCTCATGTACTGGTCCTCATAGTTGCCAACATGATGATACTGTTCTTTTACCGCATCCACAAAAAAATCCCAAGTGGGATCAACCCCATATATTCCAGAATCCTCTGTGGAACTTTGCTCCCAGTAAGTTTCCCACCAATGTTTGACATGAGGGAGAGATTTAAGGAGTGCAAAGGTGATATTTTCTTTGTCGAAAAAATTGTGAACAGAGAAATAACCTTCCAGCAGAGTTAACCATTTTTCTAGGGCTTCTGCATCTATCTGTCCTTCAAATACATGAATATCAAAATTAACTTGTACCTTGAAAGGCGAGGTGCCTCCAAAGTGCTCGCTTGATGAAGATGCGCCTGATAAAATTGGTAGGCATTGAAGGATGTGGGAAAAATTCTCCATCATTTCGTCCCTCTGTCGCGTGACAGATTGCTCAAGCAACAGATTGATAGGATCGTCTGCTCCGTCATTTTTCTTTTCTTCCGCCATTGAGGGTTTCTTAGGTGTGCAAGAGCAATTTTCTTCAAGAGATACAACCTCGAGACCCAACTTGCTATACTCGGACCTCGTCGGGGACATGCACTGAAAAAAATGATCAAGAGCATCCTGCTCTGATACCACTGATCTGGATTATTTTCGGCACGAAATGAGATCGGAGATATAATAAAGAAATGCACAGAGATATCGCAGATATTCAATAATATAACATAAATGTATCGGACGTGCAACCATAAACACAGATATACAGTAATACACGATTTCTATTAATGAAAGAAATGTACAGAGGCTGTAAAAATACAAAGTGAAAGACTCGCTAGAATGGTGGCAGCTTATCTTTGAGAAGAGATGTGATGGATACTCACATTCACAAGAAGATGATTACAATGAGGCTCTGAAGTCGTTTTTACAATAACCAGGAATGCCAAAAACCTAACCCTAGGAGATGAAGCGCCAAAAGTCATGTGGGCCTTGTTTGGGTAAGTGAGTACATCAACTTCTTGGGGTCGTAACTTTTGCATACGATCTTCATTTTAGGCGTGTGATAGCTTGTTGGAAAGATATCATCGAGGAGATTCATTTTGGGGGATCAATAATTCCTTCAACTATCCTTGAGAACCTTGATCTTGAAAAACCTTCATTTGGGCCCTCAAAATGGCCCCGAAAGTTAAAACCTGCTAAAAATTGTAAATTGCCAAAATTGCCAGAAAACCATTTTGAGCCATTTGGAAAAGGTGGGTGGCCACCGATATCCACCTAGATCAATTATCCCTCCTTAGGAAACAATGTTCTCCATTGCATTGAGTTCCCGAGGGAGAGGGAAAAGCATTTGTTGAATCTACATCTTGGTGAGCTGCTTGTCTTGCTGGAGTTGTCGCGTTGCTTAGTTTGTGGAAATCTGTCACAAACCTGTTGCAGTTGAGGCTGCTCAACAAGTCGAGATACATGAGAGGATGATGTGCAGAAGGAATCTTTGAACTTTGCTGCAGCCTTGTCGACCTGCTTCTGTTGGATAGAAGGTGCTTGGGGTAAGGCTGTAGTGGTTGCAATGTCCTTTTGTTCTCCTTTTGAACAGATTGTGAAGAAGATGAATTTTGCAGTATGAGATACTACCTTGCAACACTTTTTAGGTGGAACAGTAGTCGGAACTACCTCTGGTATTCTATAGAGATGACCCCCCAAAGTAACAATGACACTACGGGGTTGAGACTCATAAACATCATGGCGTCTCCACATATATGGTTGGCCCAAGAGAACATCACAGACATCCAGTGGGGCAACATCACATAATACCTCATCCTTGAAGGGTTGGATGCCATATCACAATCGACATTGTTGTTTGACACAGAGATCTCGTCCTTGCCGAAGCCACTCGATGTTGTATGGCTTCGGGTGTGGTGTTGTCCACAATCCCAACTGTTTGACGACCTCTGCTGAGATGAGGTTCTTTTGGCTTCCACTATCAACAATAAAATGCAGCGGGGTCCCCTTCACCCACATCTGTGAATGAAAAAGGTGCTCCCCCTCTTCAGGATCTGTTAGTTCTTCTAGTTGAATTGCTACGGTCACGACAATAGCAGTGGGGTCTGCGTCAATGATCTATCCTTGACCATTATTTTTAGAATCAGATTCTGAATCAGGGTTCGGCTCTTTGTCTTTGATATCGACCACCAATGACTGTTTTGAGCGACATTCATCGGTGTTGTGCCAGGGGATTTTGTGGAACTCGCACCATTTTCCGGTGTCCTTCTTTGTCTTCCCGTGACCCTTCTTTTCTTGTGTCTTGGACTGGTTTTCAGGAGTCTTCTTGTTAGGGTCATCTTTGTCATACTTTGTATGTTGTGGATTTGCAGACCCGAATTCCCATTTGTTCTGGTGCTTAAATTTCTTCTCAATTTTAACAACATATCGATAAGCAACATCGAGTGATGAGATGTCCAGAAAATCCATTTCAGTTTGGATGTATCTATGTAGAGCCCCACGGTATTTCAGAACCAAATGTCACACGGAGTCTTTGATACCCCACTTGGTGCACAAGGTATGGAAGGTATTGGTGATCTACGGAACTGCTTGGCCCCTCTCTTGCTACAGTGTGGTCCATCTCATGTAATGGTCCTCATAGTTGCCAACAGGGTAATACTGTTCTTTTACCGCATCCACAAAAAAATCCCAAGTGGGATTAGCCCCATATATTCCAGACTCCTCTATGGAAATTTGCTCCCAGTAATTTTCCCACCAATGTTTGACATGAGGGAGAGCTTTAAGGAGTGCAAAGGTGATCTTTTCTTTGTCGGAAAAATTGTGAACAGAGAAATAACCTTCCAGCAGTGTTAACAATTTTTCTAGGGCTTCTGCATCTATCTGTCCTTCAAATACAGGAATATCAAAATTAACTTGTACCTTGAAAGGCGAGGTACCTCCAAAGTGGCCGCTTGGTGAATATGCGCCTAATGCTATCGACAGGTGTTGAAGGATGTGGGAAAAATTCTCCATCATTTCGTCCCTCTGTCTCGTGAGAGCTTGCTCAAGCAACAGATTGATAGGATCGTCTGCTCCGTCGTTTTTCTTTTCTTCTGACATTGAGGGTTTCTTGGGTCTGCGAGAGTGATTGTCTTCAAGAGAGACAAGCTCGAGACCCAAATTTCTATACTCGGACCTTGTTGGGGACATGCACTGAAAAAAATGATCAAGAGTAGCCTGCTCTAATACCACTCATCCAGATTATTTTCAGCACGAAATGAGATCGGATATATAATAAAGAAATGCACAGAGATATCGTAGATATAAAATAATATAACATAAATGTATCAGATGTGAAACCATAAACACAGATATACAGTAATACATGATTTCTATTAATGAAATAAGTGTACAGAGACTGTAAAAATACAGAGTGAAAGACTCGCTAGAATGGTGGCAACTTATCTTTGAGAAGAGATGTGACAGCTACTCGCATTCGCAAGAAGATGATTACAATGAGGCTCTGAAGGCATTTTTACAATAAACAAAAATTCCAAAAACCTAACCCTGGGAGATGAAGCGCCAAAAGTCATGTGGGCCCCGTTTGGGTAAGTGAGTACATCAACTTCTCAGGGTCGTAACTTTTGCATACGATCTCCGTTTTAGGTGTGTGATAGCTCGTTGGAAAGGTATCATAGAGGAGATTCATTTTGGGGGATCAATAATTACTTCGACTATATTTGAGAACCTTTATCTCAAAAAACCTTCATTTGGGCCCTCAAAATGGCCCCGTAAGTTAAAACCTGCTAAAAATAGTAAATTGCCAAAATTGCCAGAAAACCATTTTGAGCCATTTGGAAAAGGTGGGTGGCCACCGATATCCACCTAGATCAATCCTCCCTCAGGAAGAAATGGTCTCCATTGCATTGAGTTCCCAAGGGAGAGGGAAAAACATTTGTTGAATCTGCATCTTGGTGAGCTGCTTGTCTTGCTGGAGACATCAAACTGCTTAGTTTGTGGAAATCTGTCACGAACATGTTGCGGTTGAGGCTGCTCAACAAGTCAAGATACATGAGAGGAAAATGTGCAGAGTGAATCTTTGCACTTTGCTGCAGCCTTGTCGACCTGCTTCTGTTGGATAGAAGGTTCTTGGGGCAAGGCTGTAGTGGTTGTAGTGTCCTTTTGTTCTCCTTTTGAACAGATTGTGAAGAAGCTGAATTTTGCAGTATGAGATACTACATTGTGGCACTTTTTAGGTGGAATAGTAGTCGGAACTACCTCTGGTATTCTGTAGAGATGACCCCCCAAAGTAACAATGACACTACGGGGTCGAGACTCATAAACAACATGGCGTCTCCACATATATGGTTGGCCCAAGAGAACATCACAGACATCCAGTGGGGCAACATCACATAATACCTCATCCTTGAAGGGTTGGATGCCGTATGACAATCGACATTGTTGTTTGACACAGAGATCTCGTCCTTGCCGAAGCCACTCTATGTTGTATGGCTTCGGGTGTGGTGTTGTCCACAATCCCAACTGTTTGACGACCTCTGCTGAGATGAGGTTCTTCTGGCTTCCACTATCAACAATAAAATGCAGCGGGGTCCCCTTCACCCACATCTATGAATGAAAAACGTGCTCCTCCTCTTCAGGATCTATTGGTTCTTCTGGTTGAATTGTTGCGGTCGTGACAATAGCAATGGGGTCTGCGTTGATGATCTGCCCTTTACTATTATTTTCAGAATCAGATTCTGAATCAGGGTTCGGCTCTTTGTCTTTGATCTCAACCACCAATGACTATTTTGAGCGACATTCATCAGTGTTGTGCCAGGGGCTTTTGTGGAACTCGCACCATTTTTTGGTGTCCTTCTTTGTCTTCTCGTGACCCTTCTTTTCTTGTGTCTTGGACTAGTTTTCGAGAGACTGCTTGTTAGGGTCGTCTTTGTCGTACTTTGGTTGTTGCGGATTTGCAGACCCAAATTCTCGTTTGTTTGGGTGCTTAAATTTCTGCTCAATTTTAACAACATATCGATAAGCAGCACCGAGTGATGAGATGTCTAGAAAATCCATTTCAGTTTGGATGTATTTGTGTAGAGCCCCACGGTATTTCAGAACCAAATGTCGCTCAGAGTCTTTGATACCCAGCTTGGTGTGCAAGGTATGGAAGGTATTGGTGAACTCCGTAACTGCTTGGCCCCTCTCTTGTTGCAGTGTGGTCCATCTCATGTACTGGTCCTCATAGTTGCCAACAGGGTAATACTGTTTTTTTACCACATCCACAAAAAAAATCCCAAGTGGGATCAACCCCATATATTCCAGAATCCTCTGTGGAACTTTGCTCCCAGTAAGCTTAACACCAATGTTTGACATGAGGGAGAGCTTTAAGGAGTGGAAAGGTGGTCTTTTCTTTGTCAAAAAAATTGTGAATAGAGAAATAACCTTCCAGCAGAGTTAACCATTTTTCTAAGGCTTCTGCATTTATCTGTCCTTCAAATACAGGAATATCAAAATTAACTTGCACCTTGAAAGGCGAGGTGCCTCCAAATTGGCCGCTTGATGAAGATGTGCCTGATGCTATCGGAAGGTGTTGAAGGATGTGGAAAAAATTCTCCATCATTTCCTCCCTCTGTCGCGTGAGAGATTTCTCAAGCAACAGATTGATAGGATCGTCTGCTCCGTCATTTTTCTTTTCTTCCACCATTGAGGGTTTCTTGGGTGTACGAGAGCGATTGCCTTCAAGAGAGACAAGCTCGAGACCCAACTTTCTATACTTGGACCTTGTCGGGGACATGCACTGAAAAAAATGATCAAGAGCAGCCTGCTCTGATACCACTGATCCGGATTATTTTCGGCACGAAATGAGATCGGAGATATAATAAAGAAATGCACAGAGATATCACAGATATTCAATAATATAACAGAAATGTATCGAACGTGCAAACATAAACATATATATACAGTAATACATGATTTATATTAATGAAAGAAATGTACAAAGACTGTAAAAATACAGAGTGAAAGACTCGCTAGAATGGTGGCAGCTTATCTCTGAGAATGATGTGACGGCTATTCGCATTCGCAAGAAAAAGATTATAATGAGGCTCTGAAGGCCTTTTTACAATAACCAGGAATGCCAAAAACCCTAGACATCAAAAAACCTAACCTTAGGAGATGAAGCGCCAAAAGTCATGTGGGCCCCGTTTAGGTAAGTGAGTACATCAACTTCTCGGGGTCGTAACTTTTGCATACGATCTCCGTTTTAGGCGTGTGATAGCTCGTTGGAAAGGTATCATCGAGGAGATTCATTTTGGGGGATCAATAATTTTTTTGACTATAATTGAGAACCTCAATCTCGAAAAACCTTCATTTGGGCCCTCAAAATGGACCCGTAAGTTAAAACCTGCTAAAAATAGTAAATTGCCAAAATTGCCAGAAAACCATTTTGAGCCATTTGGAAAATGTGGGTGGCCATCGATATCCACCTATATAAATCCTCCCTCCTTAGGAAGCAATAGTATCCATTGCACTGAGTTCCCAGGGGAGAGGGAAAAGCATTTGTTGAATCTGCATCTTGGTGAGCTGCTTGTCTTGCTGGAGATGTCGTGCTGCTTAGTTTGTGGAAATCTGTCATGAACCTGTTGCGGTTGAGGCTTCTCAAAAAGTCAAGATACATGAGAGGATGATGTGCAGAAGGAATCTTTGCACTTTGCTGCAGCCTTGTCGACCTTCTTCTGTTGGATAGAAGGTGCTTGGGGCAAGGCTGTAGTGGTCGCAGTGTCCTTTTGTTCTCCTTTTGAACAGATTGTGAAGAAGCTAAATTTTGTAGTATGAGATACTACCTTGAAGCACTTTTTAGGTGGAATAGTAGTCGGAACTACCTCTGGTATTCTGTAGAGATGACCCCCCAAAGTAACAATGACACTACGGGGTCAAGACTCATAAACAACATGGCCTCTCCACATATATGGTTGACCCAAGAGAACATCACAGACATCCAGTGGGGCAACATCACATAATACCTCATCCTTGAAAGGTTGGATACCATATGAAAATCGACACTGTTGGTTGACACAGAGATCTCGTCCTTGCCGAAGCCACCCAATGTTGTATGGCTGCGGGTGTGGTGTTGTCCACAATCCCAACTATTTGATGACCTCTACTGAGATGAGGTTCTTCTGGCTTCTGCTATCAACGATAAAATGCAGCGGGGTCCCCTTCAGCCACATCTGTGAATGAAAAAGGCGCTCCCCCTCTTTAGGATCTGTTGGTTCTTCTATTTGAATTGATGCGGTCACGACAATAGCACTGGGGTCTGCGTCAATGATCTGTCCTTTACCATTATTTTCAGAATCATATTCTGAATCAGGGTTCAGCTCTTTGTCTTCCCGTGACCCTTCTTTTCTTGTGTCTTGGACTGGTTTTTGGGAGACTGCTTGTTAGGGCCGTCTTTGTCATACTTTGGTTGTTGTGGATTTGTAGACCTGAAATCTCGTTTGTTCTGGTTCTTAAATTTCTGCTCAATTTTAACAACATATCGATAAGCAACACCGAGTGATGAGATGTCCAGAAAATCCATTTCAGTTTGGATGTATCGGTGTAGAGCCCCACGGTATTTCAGAACCAAATGTCACTCGAAGTCTTTGATACCCAGATTGGTGCACAAGGTATGGAAGGTATTGGTGAACTCCGGAACTGCTTGGCCCCTCTCTTGCTGCAGTGTGGTCCATCTCATGTACTGGTGCTCATAGTTTCCAATAGGGTAATACTGTTCTTTTACTGCATCCACAAAAAAATCCCAAGTGGGATTAACCCCAAATATTCCAGACTCCTCTGTGGAGCTTTGCTCCCAGTAAGTTTCCCACCAATGTTTGACATGAGGGAGAGCTTTAAGGAGTGCAAAGGTGATCTTTTCTTTGTCAAAAAAATTGTGAACAGAGAAATAACCTTCCAGTAGAGTTAACCATTTTTCTAGGGCTTCTGCATCTATCTGTCCTTCAAATACAGGAATATCAAAATTAACTTGTACCTTGAAAGGTGAGGTGCCTCCAAAGTGGCCGCTTGATGAATATGCACCTGATGCTATCAACAGGCGTTGAAGGATGTGGGAAAAATTCTCCATCATTTCGTCCCTCTGTCGTGTGAGAGCTTGCTCAAGCAACAGATTGATAGGATCGTCTGCTCCGTCGTTTTTCTTTTCTTCTGCCATTGAGGGTTTCTTGGGTGTGCGAGAGCGATTGTCTTCAAGAGAGACAAAATCGAGACCCAACTTGCTATACTCGGACCTCGTCGGGGACATGCACTGAAAAAAATGATCAAGAGTAGCCTGCTCTGATACCACTGATCCAGATTATTTTTGGCACGAAATGAGATTGGAGATATAATAAAGAAATACACAGAGACATCGCAGATATTCAATAATATAACATAAATGTATCGAAGGTGCAAATATAAACATAGATATACAGTAATACACGATTTCTATTAGTGAAAGAAATGTACAGAGACTATAAAAATACAGAGTGAAAGACTCGCTAGAATGGTGGCAGCTTATCTCTGAGAAGAGATGTGACGGCTACTCGCATTCGCAAGAAGATGATTACAATGAGGCTCTGAAGGCCTTTTTACAATAACCAGGAATTCCAAAAACCCTATACATCCAAAAACCTAACCTTGGGAGATGAAGCGCTAAAAGTCATGTGGGCCCCGTTTGGGTAAGTGAGTACATCAACTTCCCGGGGTCGTAACTTTTGCATACGATCTCTGTTTTAGGCGTGTGATAGCTCGTTGGAAAGGTATCATAAAGGAGATTCATTTTGGGGGCTCAATCATGCCTTCATCTATCATTGAGAACCTCTATCTTGAAAATCCTTCATTTGGGCCCTCAAAATGTCCTCGGAAGTTAAAACCTACTAAAAATAGTAAATTGCCAAAATTGCCAGAAAGACATTTTGAGCCATTTGGAAAAGGTGGGTGGCCACGGATATCCACCTGGATCAACTCTGCATACCAAAAATCTGAACTATGAAATGAATTCAATGCCTTCAATGGTTGAAGTGTTTTCACAAACACTTTGCATACCAAAAATATGAACTATGAAATAAATTCAAGACATTCAATGGTTGAAGTGTTTTCACAAACACTTTGCATACCAAAAATATGAAATATGAAATGAATAGATAATAAAGGAGTTCTCTTCTTAGAGAATATTCCAATACAATTTAATTTCCAAAATTAACATAGCTATTGTTCCAATAAGAGTCCAAGATCGTTCACAAAGAAATAATCATAAGTGTTATCACTCTTTTAACAAGAGACCAAGCTCTTTTCTTGATATAAGAAACACATAAGGATACTAGAAATAAAAACATAATTTCATGCACACAAGCAACGCATAATGTAATCTTTCATATATGACAACCACTTTCTTGTGAAGCAAGCAAATAGAAAAACTATTAGATATTTTCCAAAGATAATTTATGCATGGCATATGCCCAAATTTATTTCATGAGGAAGAATATTTTTCCATGAAATTACATACATGTATATGCTTTGAACATAGATTCAAACTAGCACCATAGATAACACATATTATAGCAAAGGAATTTATATGCAATGGTTGTAATTTGTCTTTGCTCAAATTGTTGTTGTTGAGACATTTTTTCAAACACTTTGTGAATCACTCCATTTTAGCATGTGCTTCACAAGGAATTACATACAACCATTAAAGCCAATGTTGGTAAGAATTCCAATACTCACAATCTTCTTTATACAAAGCTAGAGTTAAACTAACCAATACTTGGCACCAATCAAGTAAACAAATCAATCTTCGTTCAAAACTTTCTACAAACACGTGACAACAAACAAAAATAAATTCAATGAAGAGAGCATTAAGGTTAGTCTTACCAATTTTTCATGTTGACCCAAGTTATACATTTCAAGATAAGAGAAAATATGTTTGACATACCTATATTTCTTTGAGAATTTTTTTCAAACAATTGAAAATTGACAGACAAACATTTACAACTCTATAATTAAGAATAAAATAGAATATCTCTAAAACCCATTTGAGATTACAGGTAGAATTTCCCATAGGGTAACCAGTTCTTCCTAAAAAATGCCCAGATAAAAAAATCAGTCTCTCAAACATCATAGGCGGACTCAAAATGGGGGTTACAGTTCATTAGGTACAAATTCCCCCTGAAGTTAACATGAAACCAAATATAAACAACTAAAAATTCAATTTTTTTTAAAATCACCTCAACACTCAAACTTAATTGGTTTAAATTTCTTCAAAATGCTTCTACGCTAGTGTCATAGAATTAGGTTGTTAAAAAAATAGAAGCTACAAAAATAAATAATTCATATTTTCCATAACTTCCTTATAACCTCATTCAAGCATTTTATCGAACATATTGAAAGCAATTCTGTAACTTCAACATGTTGATTTTTGTAGCTTCGGGAGGTATTCCCACATGAGGTTGTGGTGTTAGGCATGTGGGAATCTTCATTGGCACTAAATTACTCTTTCCTTTTAGTGAACACTCCCTAGGTATGAGGCTAGGGCCTCATTGGCTTGTTGATGGGATTTGTGGGCTTATCTTGGGGTTTCACACCCACAAAGAGGAATTTAATATCCTAATTTAATGTTGAGTTTAGTGGAGGGATCCTTAGAGTAAGCTAAGGGATTTTAATCTCACATTAGACTATTATGGAGTTAGCATAAGTGAGTAAACACTTGTGCTAGGAGGATGGAAATTTTAGTAAGGGAATTTTTGCACCTAGGCAATATGGCCTAGGGTTTCTTGTCATTCTATTTTCTATTCTTGGCAAGGAGAACCACACATGTGAGAGGAGAGAGGTCGCACAAGTGGAGGAGAGAGGTTGCAGCTGAGAAGAACATGTCACACATGTGGTATTGACTATACATACCACATGTGCAAACCGTATAGGTCTGTACAACAAGAAAGGAAGTCACACGTGTGAGGATAAACAGGCCTCGTGCATGACAACATGATGGTCGCATGTGTGATAAATTATGAGAACAATTTAGGCCGCACAAGTGGAGGAATTTTTGTAGCAACGGGTCTATACAACTAACATCAACATGTTGTACATGTGACTTATAGCAGGCTGCAAATTAGAAATTTTGTCCTGAGTAAATTTTGCTGATTTTTGGTTTTTTAGAGGATAAGGTTGTCCTCAGATTTGTGGTGAAATTGTATCAACTGGGAGGGTTGATTTTTCCCTCATAATTTCTAAATTTGAAAATTTTACAGAACAAAAAATTTTGTGTCTCAAGTGCATGGATGATTTATCTCAGATCTTGTTATTTCTGTTGTTGTAATTTTTTGTCATAATTTTAGTGTAAATTTGTTCAATGATAACAACTAAGGTTTATTGTTTGATCACTATGAAGTAATTTTTCAGATATGAAATTAGTCACATAGAAATTGCATGTGAAAATTGACATGGTTTTAGAGTCGAGGCCTTGAAGAAGGAGAGAGAGTCATCCCTTGAGACACAATTCTATAGATTTTTTTTTCTAGGAAGGTCACCATGGATACTTGGTTGGTGGATAGTGGAGCTTCTCTTAATATGACAAGATCACATAAATCACTCAAGATTTTGACAGAGGAGAAATCACGATTGCAAGAGAAAATTGGTGATACTACCAAGTATGCAGTCAAGGGATTTGGAACAACTTCATTTCAGTTGAAGTCTGGAAAGCCTCTCAAAATGAATGAAGTGTTGTATGTACCTAGACTGAAGAAGAACCTACTTTCTATCTCTTCCATGGATGATAAAGGGTATGCAATGGAATTCATAGATGGGCAGGTTCTCACTTGGCCAAAGGGATTGAGTCCGACTCAACAAAATTCTTTGGTAATCATGATGGCAATATCTACAAGCTATCTGGTCAGCCAACTTAGGCCTTGGTACATGATAGTGATAATCTATGTGATATTTGACATAGAATAATGGGACACTTGCATTACAAGGCTTTTCCAGGATTGAGAAATATGGTTATAGGTCTTCCAGAATTTGAATTTGAGCACCAGGGTATATGCAGGGGTTGTGCACTTGAAAAGAATACCAAGGTTTCTTTTCCAAGCATTGATAGTAGGTCCAAAAGGATATTGGATATAGTACATTTTGATGAATGTGGGCTGATGTAAGTTCCATATTTGAATGGTTATCGGTACTATGTGACCTTCATTGATGACTATTACACGAGGACATGGATCTTCTTCATGAAGACCAAGGATGAGGTCTTCAACCGATTCAGAGAGTCTAGGGATCCAATGGAAAATCAGATGGGGAAGAAGATCAAGGTTTTTAGATCAGATAACGAGGGTGAGTATACCTCCAATGAGTTCAAGTATTTCTACAAGGAGGTAGGAATCAAGAAGGATATGACATTACCTTTCAACCCATGACATAATGGGGTTTTGGAGAGGAAGAATCAAACCATGGTTGAGGTTTCCAAGGCTATGCTACATGACCAGGATCTACCTATCATGATTTGGGAAGAGGTGTGTAACAGAACAGTCTATGTTTAGAACAAGATTGCTCATAATATCTTGGAGCAAAATACTTACGAGGATGAATTCACATGAGTACAACTAGAGATAGGGAATTTGAGGATCTTTGGTTGTCCAGTTTACTTCCATGTTCCTAAGGAGAAGAGGAAAAAGTTAGAGACTACTGGGAATAAGGGTGTGTTTGTGGGGTATAATGAGACATCAAAGGCCTACCAAATCTACATTCTAGGACAATGATATGTTGGAGTTATATGGGATGTCAGGTTTGAGGAAGACTTGGCTTTCAGGAGGCCCCGTGAGACCACAACAGGTGGTGAGGAGTAGGAGACTCCAAATATTGAGGAGAGTCAAGGTCCATAAAGTATAGAGGAGAAACCCTCAAACGATGAGGAGGAGTCAGAGAGGTCATTAAATCCAATGGACCCTCCTATTGACAAGTACATGAGGCCTAGATGGCTTTGAGATACCTTGAAGTATGCAGAAGGGCACACAACACCTAGAGGAACCTTTAGGGAGAGTAGGCCTCCACAAATATTCTCCAGCTATGTGTCCATTATGAGTAACATCATTGATTCTAAGCCTTCCAGTTTTGAGGAAAAAACAAACCAACAAGTTTGGAAGAATGCCATGATGGAGGAGTACCAATCCATCATGAAGACTGATGTGTGGGACATAGTTTCGAGACCAAAGGGGAAGTCTTTAATAACTTCCAAGTGGATATATAAGATCAATCATACTGCATATGGATGTATCGAGAATTATAAGGCAAGGTTCATGGGAAGAGGATTCTCCTAGAACGAGGGAGTGGAATAAAAGGAGACCTTTTCTCTAGTGGCTAGGTATACCTATATCAGGACAATTATTTCTATCACTTCAATTATGAAGTGGAAGATACATTAGATGGATGTGAAGACAAAATTTCTCAATGGTGTGATAGAGGAGGAAGTATACATAGAGCAACCTCAAGGATTTGAGGTACATGGGAGGAAATCCCATGTGTGTAGGTTGAATAAGGATTTGTATGGACTCAAGCAGGCACCTCGGGCATGGTACTCAAGTATTGATGGGTATTTTCAGATCTTGGGCTTCACCAAGAGTGAAGCGGACCCCAACCTATATCTCCTACAGGTTGGTAAGGATCCTCTTATATTGGTGTTATATGTTGATGATTCATTTCTCACAAGAGATGAGAATCTCATTACCAGGTGCAAGAAGGAGTTGGCTTCAGAGTTCGAGATGAAGGACATTGGATTGATGCATTACTTATTGGGATTAGATGTGTGGCAGTAACTAGGAGAGATCTTCCTCAGACAGGGGAAATATGAACTTGAGATATTGAGGAGGTTTGGGATGATGGAATGTAAGTCCATGACTACACCTATAACCACCAATTTGAATACATCGGGGGCTTCAAATTCATACTTTATGGATCCACGATGTACATGAAGTTTATTAGGTCATTGATGTATCTGGTTAACACTAGAATAGATATTTGTTTTGATGTCAACACCTTGATTCGGTTAATGGTTGAGCTGAGACAGGTACATTGGGTAGCAACAAAACATGTACTCAAATATCTTCGAGGTACAGTTGGATTTGGTTTGAGATATGTCAGAGATGATAGAGTGAAACTGCATGGATATTTAGACTTAGATTGGGCAGGTAGTGCAGTTGATAGGAAGAGCACTTCTAGTGGATGCTTCAACCTGGGATCAATAATGGTTTCTTGGTTCAGTAGGAAACATACTTCTGTGGCACTAGGTTCAGTAGAGACCGAATATATGGCAGAGATTTTGGTGATTTGTGGGTCCATCTAGCTTCGCAAGCTTCTTGTATGGTTATTTGGTCAGGAGTTGGAGCCTACTATGATTCACTGCAATAGTCAAAGTTGTATCAAACTCTAAGAGAATCCAATGTTCCAGATAGTTCAAAACACATTGAGATCATATTCTACTTCATCAGAGACAAGGTGTAGAAGGGATCTATGAAGCTCCAACACATTTCCACAGATGAGAAGATTGCATATATTCTCATCAAACCCCTAGTAAAGGGGAAGTTTGTCTACTTCAAAGACAAGCTAGGAGTGGTGGAGAATACTTCCCTTGTTAAGAGGGAGTGTTGATTTTTGTAGCTTCAGGAGGTATTCCCACAAGAGATCGTGGTTTCATGCATGTAGGAATCTTCATTGGCACCAAATTACTCTTTTGTTTAAGTGAAAACGCCATTGGGATGAGGCTATGGCCTCATGGGCTTGTTAATGGGATTTGTGGGATTATGTTGGGGTTTCACACCCACAAAGAGGAATTTAATATTCTAATTAAATGTTGATTTTAGTGGAGGGCTCCTTAGAGTAAGCTAAGGGATTCTAATCTCACATTAGACTCCTATAAAAGGAGAGGAGGAGATTGTGACATATCATTGTGACATTATGGAGTTAGCATAAGTGAGTAAACACTTATGCTAGAAGGATGGAAATTTTAGCAAGGAAATTTCTGCACCTAGGCAATCTGGCCTAGGATTTCTGGTCATTCTATTTTTTTTTATTGGAAAGGAGAACCACGTGTGTGAGAGGAGAGAGGTCGCACATGTGGAGGAGAGAGGTTGCAGTTGAGAAAATAGGTTGCACGTATGGTACACACTATACATACTACACGTGTGGACCATATAGTTCCATACAACAAGAAAGGAAGCCACACATGTCAGGATAAACATATCACACGTGTGAGGACAGGTTGATCGCACGTGTGAGAAATTATGAGTAGAATTTAGACCACATGTGTGAAGTAATTTTGGCAGCATTAGGTCCGTACAGCTGAAGTCAACAGTCGTACAACTGACATCAACAAGTTGTACAGGTGACTTGCATCAGGCTGCAAATTAGAACTTTTTTTCTGGGTAAAGTTTGCTGATTTTTTGTTTTTCAAAGAATAAGGTTGTCCTCATATTTGTGGTGAAATTATATCAGCTAGGAGGGATGATTTTTCCCTCAGAATTTCTGAATTTAACAATTTAAAAAAACAAAAAAAATTGTGTCTCAAGTGCATGGATGATTTATCTCAGATCTTATTATTTACGCTGTTGTAATTTTCTATCATAATTTCAGTGTAGCATTGTTCAGTGATAAAAACTAGGGTTTACTATTTGATCACTAGGAAGTAATTTTTATATCTGAAATTAGTCACATAGAAATTGCATGTGAAAATTTACATAACCATATAAGTGTTAGAAAAACAGGACCGTGGAGCAATAAAATAAAACAAATGTAGAAACAAAACACAGAAGACACACAATACAAGAGAGACACAAATTTACGTGGTTCACCCAGTGTGGGCTACGTCCACCAGAGAAATTGCCAGCTCCTTCCTTTATTATTATCCAGCAAATCAAGGGATACAACCTACAGCAAAACCCGTTGTAACTTCCTCTTCTTTCTCTCACAGTCTCCTCTCTCAGAATACAATATTCACCGTCCACCATAGCCGCGATACATTTCCCTCATAAAAGAGGGTTTCCTTCTAGGGAAAAAACCCTAACATAATCTCTACCGTTAGATCTGTGACCTTATAATGAACGGTCCAGATTTACAATGAAATTACAATATACTTTTACAAGGCAACAACTCCACCGCTACTGTATATGCCGGACTCTGAACCTTCTTGGACCTGGTAAATTTATCATCTTCATCTTCATTCTTGAATACCAACTGAAACTGAGCAAGAACTCAGTTTCTCCCTGGTTACTCCCTTTGTTAACATGTCTGCAGGATTCTGGCGGAACCCTCTTTCCCTGCGAGTTACCTTACGCTCTGATACCAGTTGTTATAAAAACAGGACCGTGGAGCAATAAAATAAAACAAATGCAAAAACAAAACACAGAAGACACACAATAAAAGAGAGACACAGATTTACGTGGTTCACCTAGTGTGGGCTACGTCCACTAGAGAAATTGCCAAGTCCTTCCTTTATTATTATCCAGCAAATGAAGGGATACAACCTACAACAAAACCCGCTATAACTTCCTCTTCTTTCTCTCACAATCTCCTCTCTTAGAATACAATATTCACCATCCACCATAGCCGCGATACATTTCCCTCATAAAAGAGGGTTTCCTTCTAGGGAAAAAACCCTAACATAATCTCTACCATTAGATATGTGACCTTATAATGAACGGTCCATATTTACAATGAAATTACAATATACTTTTACAAGGCAACAACTCCACCGCTACTGTATATGTTGGACTCTGAACCTTCTTGGACCTGGCAAATTTCTCATCTTCATCTTCATTCTTGAAGACCAACTGAAACTGAGCAAGAACTCAATTTCTCCCTGGTTACTCCCTTTGTTAACATGTCTGCAGGATTCTGGGGGAACCCTCTTTTCCTGCGAGTTACCTTACGCTCTGATACCAGTTGTTAGAAAAATAGGACCGTGGAGCAATAAAATAAAACAAATGCAGAAACAAAACACAGAAGACACACAATACAAGAGAGACACAGATTTACGTGGTTCACCCAGTGTGGGCTACATCCACCAGAGAAATTGTCAGTCCCTTCCTTTATTATTATCTAGCAAATGAAGGGATACAACCTACAACAAAACTCACTGTAACTTCCTCTTCTTTCTCTCACAATCTCCTCTCTCAGAATACAATATTCACCGTCCACCATAGCCGCGATACATTTCCCTCATAAAAGAGGGTTGCCTTCTAGGGAAAAAACCCTAACATAATCTCTACCGTTAGATCTGTGACCTTATAATGAACGGTCCATATTTACAATGAAATTACAATATACTTTTACAAGGCAACTTTTGCTTCGGGGGCTTCGGAAAAAAGTTTCCTTGTAAAAGTATATTGTAATTTCATTGTAAATCTGGACTGTTCATTATAAGGTCACAGATCTAACAGTAGGGATTATGTTAGGGTTTTTTCCCTAGAAGGAAACCCTCTTTTATGAGGGAAATGTATCGCATCTATGGTGGACAATGAATATTGTATTCTGAGAGAGGAGACTGTGAGAGAAAGAAGATGAAGTTGCAATGGGTTTTGCTGTAGGTTGTATCCCTTGATTTGCTGGATAATAATAAAGGAAGGAGCTGGAAATTTCTCTGGTGGACGTAGCCCACACTGGGTGAACCACATAAATATGTGTCTCTCTTGTATTGTGTGTCTTCTATGTTTTGTTTCTGCATTTGTTTTATTTTATTGCTCAACGGTCCTGTTTTTCTAACAATAAGGAGAAATCAACCCAATTTTTTTTTTCTTTTCCAAACACTCGTTACAGAACTCCAAGCTATAGAAAATGCATATCCATATTTATAATAACTCAATGGGAATTAATTTCCTACTATAATACTCATTGGTTCATCAACATATTAATAGCTAATAATTCCTAAATTATTTTCCCCATTATTTTCGTAAAACAAGCCATATATCCTATTCAAGGATTTTTTTGAACACTTGGCAAACATCCTTTGAATATTGAACCAAAAACTATATTCATAAAAGATCAATTCAATCCAAGTAATCAAAACATAAATAATTCTCAACAAAATACACTATACCTGTCAGAGATGTAATTGTAGTAGTTCCAACATTGCTCTATCCATAAGCTCCTCGCCTTGGCCAACTCTCATAGTGCCAACCGATTTCCTCCTAGCCATACTTAGGGAAAAACTATTTCCCTGAGACCCTCTACCTGTGTGGGATCATAACCAGTTTGGATGCAAAATATAATTAGTATGAATTTTATCATCCAATGGAAAATCCATATTAGTAATACTTTCTTCCCGATCTCATCTATGACTCCAGTTGAGTGAGTCATGCTAGCATAATTTATGCAACATTTCTCTACTCTCCAAGTCTCCCCCCAACCATGGATTTTCTTTTCTATTTATAAAATCCCTGAGGCTAGCCACCTCACCCCCTTCATGCAAAATTTTTCGTTTCTTAATTACTAAATTCCTTAATATTCATCACTCGCCCCCATGTGTCATTTCCATTTCATTTCTTGATTATTTAACTTCCTTAAATAAGTAATTCCATTTTTTTTATATAAAATAATAATATATATGACCCCCCTAAAAGTGGTTAATTTATTTATGAATTAATTCACCATCAGGTCTTTTAATTTTAATACCTTAGCTTAATTCAACACATGAAAAAATTAGATGTTGGGGAGTAAGGTCATACTACAATAATATGTGTCGCTACCCCTCCCCTAACCCAATTATAACAATCCATATATTACAAAAATAGAGACTCCACACCTCATTTGAGACTCCACGTCTCCATTAAGAATTCACTAGTTGAGACTCCATGTCTGATTTAGCGAATATAATGCAAGTAAACTCAAAAATATCAACCTTAATCAATCTAATACTTTGACTAGAGTCAGCTTATAACTTTAACTTTGACCAAAGGTTAGTATGATAATCATAACTTCAATAGATCAAAATACACCTAGATGTTCATAACATCACAATAATTCCATAACAACTAGAGGCATATCAAAACAATCAAACCTAGAGTATGTTGTTCCTCTGAATTTGTTGGATCTGATATCCCTCTGGATCTACAATTGTTACTAGGAAAAAATATCTCTTCTCCTGCAAATACCCTTAAGATAATGATACAATTTAAACATATACAAGTGCATACCTTCGACAACAGTGACACCATCCGACAACAATGAATCCAAAAACTTCAAAGTGCTCCAACTTGCAATCTAAAGATAGCTGGAGATGCACTAGGGTAAGGCACACTGGGACAACCAAAAATTAGGGCCCAACGTTCTACAAAAACTTCACTGGGGAAATACAACTGGTACTGCAACTGACACAAAGAAAATGGTACGAAGAAATTGACATGAAGCAACTGGCATGAAACAACTAGCACGAAGCAACTGGCACGAAGAAAATGGCATGAAGCAACTGGCACAAAGCAACTGGCACTGCAGACCTAGGGTTGTATGATGAAACCCTAATTTTTAATTTCATAATTTTGTAGATCTGATTCGGGGAAAGTTGCTCCCTACTTAGGTGACCTTCTTGATGGGTTCAGTAAGTGGTCAATGAGATTGAAAAAGGGGGAAACTAAGGATATTCTTTCCAGTGGTTAGACTGTTACGAAGGAAACTAGCTCTGATACCATGCTAAAATTTTGGTATGCTGGTTTAACCATAGAAAATGTCACATCATTGTCACCCAACCATAGGAAATCACATATGCCACCCCTGAGCACACTAATCTTTACTTAGAATAATTCCGACAAGCCTACTCCAAAACCAATAGATAAACCCTAGCCATGACTGTTGCAACAACATCACAATAACCGTACAAGGAGAGCATACCTTTTCTCCAAGAGAAGCACACAAGAGAAATACCCACAACTATTATACTACTTCTCCATATTAGCGCCCCCTCCAGCTATAGCTACTGCTCCCAGACTTGCACACCTCTAGCTACAATTGCAGTCTTCTAGACTTGTGCACATGTTAAGTGTGAGTGTACAAATTAACTAGACAACTGCCTATTTATACTAAAATGTCTAGTTAACTAGGGTCAACTTCTCCTTCGGGATGTGTCTGTTACTTTAATATTATTTCTCTTGAGGCTGACTTCTCTCCTAGGGTTTTCTAACATTTGTTTAACGATTCTCTTGCTTCCGGAATATTCTATTATAATTCAAGGGTTACACTTGGAGGTTAATACCTCCCGCAACTACCAAAACATCAACATTCCCCATCATCAATCAACATTGTGACATGTTATCCCTGTAATACCCCATAGACCCTGAAGGTGTGAAATCTAGTAATACATGACCGAGTGGAAATAGCCCCACTCTTGACCTCCTCATGAGGTTGCTCATCAACTGGAATGTCATGCTCGTTGTCATGCACCGGCCCTGCTTCCTCCTCTCCATCACTATTTGAAAGTACCTCTATATAGTGCACCTTACCCTTGCCCATAAATCTATGACCAAGTTCCCAAGGTTCCTTGTAACTGAAAAATATCTTCTTTCTTCTCAGTTTCGTCTGTTCATCATCATCCAATCTATCTCTCCTGGTCCACTCCTTCAGGTAGGGTTTCTTATCTTTGTTATTCTAAGGAATGAAGGGTTCAGGAGGAAATTTGTTCATAGGGACTCGATGCTCCATGTCCCTTGTCCTAGCGATGAAATCATGTAGAGAACCTGATTTGAAGGCCTTAACCCACCCATGCAGGGGTTCGGATATTCCTTCAGTGAAATTCATAACCAACATGTGCTCATACACATCTGTCACCATGACTGTGATCCTCTGAAACTCTGAAATGTAGGTATTCGTTGTCCCACTCTGCCTGAGTTGTGCTAACTCCTTGAAGTGTAACTTTGTATCCCTCCTATAAAATTGGTCCATAAGTCTCTGAGTGAAGTCCAAGTAGGTTGTAACACCTACATGCCCCAATGTGACTAGCCCATGGTACCACCACTCATGGGCCTCTCTATCCAAATGCAAGGTAGCATATTTAATGGCCTCTAACTTTGTCATGGGGTTGAGTTGGAGATAAGTATACAACTTATGTACCCATGCCCTAGCAGTGGATTTGATAGAGCCATCAAAGTAAGGAATGGACAACTTCTCAAATTTCTGCTAAATCTCCCAACTCTGTGGGCCCTTGTTGAAATATCTAGGCCTATTCCTGCACTTGATAGTATAGAAATCCCATAAATACATGGATGTCTAAAACTCCTCCCCTAGAGTCTGATACTCCCTAAAATAATCTGTAAAATCTTCCCCTGACTTCTAGCTTGTTGTCCCTCCAAAAATTGAGGCATGTGAGGTCTATGAGATACCCTACTAGTGGATCCAATGTGATTCTGTGTAGGGACATGTGTATTTCTTCCTTCAACATGGTTTCCATTTTGACCATGACTGCCATTAGTCCCTCATGAACCATTTTTACCTGCATTGTTTATGCTCCCTTGAGTATCGTTCACAAGTTGGGTGAGAAGTTCAACCATCTATTGTTGCCCCCTTTCTAGGTTACTTTGTACCATTACTATGCCATTATGTGCCCTTTCCAAGTCATTTAAAATATGCATAGCATTGTCCTCTAGTTGTTCATTTCTCTCCCCCATGTCTTCCTCTTCTTCTAACTCTGACTGAAAAATATTTTTAGCTCCTCTATACCTTCTTCTTTGTATGTGATTTTCATTCCATCCACCAGAATCATCAAAGTAACATGCAATACACAAGTTGGAAGGAACACCATTTCTGATACCACTGTAATAATCCTCCTTACTCCTTGTATAAATTTATGAATGTTGTTGTTATGTTTTTAGTGATCTATTGACTTGAGATTTTCGTCAAACAATTTGTTGGTATACTCAAATTCCTCTACAAAAACACCTTAATGACTATTGTAGTGTTTTAAGAGTATTATTATTTCATGACTTTTGTCAAACACTTGACAACATGCCCCAATATCACTGTAAAAACCCCTCTTGTTGTAGTTGATATAGTTTTATGGCTACTAGTTTGGTTTTCTCAATGTGTTTGTAATACATGTGTAAGGTTTTGTTGCCAAATAAATATTTATTGCATACAATATGTAACAACAAGAATACCAATAAACATGAACTCAATTTAACTAGTATAACAACAAAGAAGTATTCTCATTCTCCAAATCAATTTTTAGAAAATATCATCAACATAACGAGAGAGGGCGCCCTCATCTCTCCTTTATTTCCCTTTCACCTTTTTTCTAACTTTTATACCTTTTTGGTGACCCTTTTATCTTTTTACCTTCACTTACATGATTAAAGTGACTTTCTAAGGTTTAATCCACATTATTCTCCAAGTCACCTTTTTAACTACTCAATGTCATTTTATAATGTTGTTTTCCCTCCAAATGACATTAAATAATCAATCAATCCCCTTTTTCATCGACTATGGTCTACAAGAATCAAATAGACCACTAAGTTGTCCTCCTAGAGTGATCATTTGGAAGGGGACATTACAATGGAGAAACAAAAGTATTGAAGGATAGAAGTCCTTATGTATCCTTCCTAGGGTTTTACTAGAACAAGGTAACATGCAACAAGATAGAAATTATCACATTATACCATGAGCAAACACATCAACTTAAGGAAATTACTTACTTATCCAAGTATGTATTCCAGGAGAAACCCTATTTGCAACAATATATCATCCAAGAAATGAACAACATCCACAAACAATCATTCTCCAAAGGTGCACACTAGATCCAAGAAGACAAAGAGAGTAGAGATAAAAAAATTTAGAGCTCTCACTCACAAGTATGAGGAGATGTGATGATGAAAAAATGAAATGAGTGCTAGCCTTATTTATAAAAGGTAACCCTAKCACTTTTKTCTATACAAYTGAGTAAAATGTYAACRACTWTWTKCTAGAAGTGGGGCCGACCCCTCAAAATARCCTCTACAAATGTTAAAAAWTGAAAATAATACAAGATATGGTCACACATGTGGTGACGTCAAKCCCTCAAGGGAATGGAGAASGCMTMCAAAGACCACATGTCATCATCAAGRAGTGCTATCAAGGTGAAAAAMATCATCGAGTTCCCTGTCACATCATGTGGTGTCCAAGTGGCAACAAACCCCAACATCTCCATCAAACCCTAGCATGATGTCTTCATCCAAAGGCCCAACGTCCAAGGTGGAGGAGGGTATATGTCATTTCTACATGTCATCCAACTATAWACTAGTGYAAYRTCCTCCATCCAATGCATGATARTYTCTRGGRTGTAGATCCTAGAGTGTGGGATTTCTTCCCATCTTTGTGCCACCATGACCATATCTRGCAACTACAAGCCCATCTATCTRTMATCCAAGGTACAAAAKATGTGAGAGCMTRTATCTGAGTGTGTCAAWCTATCTAATGGCTCAATGCTATACATCACATGTGCCATATATTGTAATAAAGGMACAACGTCCTAGGTGAAAGCATGGGGCATCCTTCAAAATAYCATGTCAAGTGCATTCAAATCAAATCAAGGCATGAAATCAAGTAAAGCCAATGTTCATAAGATATACCAGTCCTTGGATCATACAAAGTAAGTTGTTACTTAATATATAAGCCACATAAACAGTTCAAATCAAGTATCCCCTTCAAATTTCAAATTAGCTCAAGAATTTATGTAAGTTGGCAAGTTTGAGTATGGGAGGACCATCATCAGACCCGATTAGGTGTGCCAACCAAAACAGGGAAAGAAAAGACCCAAGTAGAGGGATATGTCTCGAGGGAAGCAAGAAAGAAAAGAAACCTCCAAGAGTAAGTGTGATAGTGGTAGGTGTTAATCCCTAATTCGTGGCACATTACCCCTTAATTGGGGCATATTACATTAGTATTGTTATTTTATTTATGTCAGCTTGGGTCCACTAGTTGTAATTGTACATCCTAGTCTCCTATATATACCAAGGAGACCTTTTCATTTGGAATCATCTTGTAATTGTGAATTCATATGATGTATAAGGAGGTTTCCCCCTCAATGAGGCTTATTATATGAATTTATCTATTTTTCAAGGCACCGATTACTTATTTTGAGGTTTTTATGTTATTTTAATATTTGGTTCTTAACATTTGGTATCAAAGCTAGACAATCCTTGGGACTAGCTTCTTCAAAACAAGTCTTCTTGGAATTTTCACTAAAAACAATTTTATGGAAGGTTTCAGGATCTGGAATTTCTATGGTGTAGAGGCGACATATATAGCTAACTTGGGTCCAAATTTCATATCTTGTTTTGTTATATTTTTGGATATACATTATGTTAAAGTTAGGGTTTTTGACTAGTCCTGAAACAAGTCTTGTTGGAATTTTCGCTCCTAATTGTTTTCAGCTTGGTTTCAGGTTCTGAAATTTTTACAATACGAATGTGGAATAATGAAGTATATTTTGTACAAATTTCATCCCTTGATTAATTTTACTCTGAAAGTTATCCCCTGATGAAATTAGGGTTTTTGGATGGTCCATATTTCAGTCTAAAAAAAGTGTTCTTGGGAAACCTATTATATATGAAGCTACAGACCTACAAATTGAGTGAGACCTATTCCATTGGTTAGGGTAAAGACTAAATTTGTATGGGTACAATTTCAAGTTATGAAGTGAAGACAATGACATGTGAAGTCCGTACAAGTTCGCTCACCTGGAATGGAAAACGTCAGCACATGTTGGGAAATTTATCATAAAATTCTATTGGAGAATCAAATCTTGGTCTAACCTATGGGGTTGGAAACAAGACACATCAAGATACCTCAGGTAGAAATTTTATACTCATAAGGGTTGAAATTGCATAGCTACAACAAAAGAAAGGTCAACTAGCAGAACAATCTCCAAATCAAGGTTTTAAAATGTGCATTTGTTTTTTGGAAATGTGCATATCTTTTGACTAGAACGTCGAATTGGGGTGATTCAAAAAGTGAAATAAAGTGGGATAAAAGGAGTATCACAAAAATTTGGGAGAATCTTAGGGTTTTTTAGGTACATACGTATTTCGATGTATTTAAACGTAGGAGTTGTGGTTACTTGTCAACACTACAACCTGGGGACTGTGTGGTTCTTCCACGTACCTAGAGTATACAAGAAGGCCCCTTTCGAACAATTGTGTATTAGACAATACTACTATGGATTTGAGCTCCCAGTACCTGGTGTATATTGGGAGATCCCTTAGAATCATGAGACCAACCAAGTAAACGATTTGGTCATCTTGTTGTTATAGTACATCGAGAACAACACTCGGGGAGATCACTCTATAGTACCTAAGTAGTTAGATAGTACAACTAAGGGCATGGTCAAGCCTCCTTAGTTAGTGCCCTGAGATATTGGGACGAGTATTATTATTGGACCCTGCACGTATATCAAGGAGATATATCACCTGGCACTCCCTTGTCTGTGAGGACCTCTACCTAAGCCAATTAGGAATTCCTACCTTGTAGTGATAATTGGCCAACATGCCACCAAAAAAGGGAACTTCTACATCAAATAATCCCTCAAACAGTCCTACTTTGACTCTTGATGAAGGTGAATAAATGCACAAGGACATAAATGATTTAGAAAAGAAGGAAGTAACAAAAGATGAATTACAAAGGATGATGGATTCAACTTAAGCTAAGTTGGAAGCGATGATGGATACTAATATGGATATCTTAAAAGAGGAGATCATGGAAGGGTTGAAAAAGTTTATAATAGAGAGGCCACCTGAAAGTGGCAATGTATCCCATGAAATTGATGATGAGGAAACAAGGAAGATGAATCAAGAATGGAGAAAATCCAGCTTTGGGTTGAATACCAACCACTTCCCTAAGATCAATATGAGAAAAATTGATTGAAAGGATCCAATCACATGGATACTCCAGATGGAGCAGATCTTTAATCTACATGATGTGCCTCACACATAAAAGGTACAAATTTCATCCTTATATTTATAACCTAATCATTTTGTGTGGTATCGATGGCTTTGTTTTCGCAAATTACTTGCAACTTGGGCAATTTTCATGGAAGAAATGATAGCACACTATGAGGATACAAGGAACAATACCTTCTTCATCCAATTGATAAATATCAAACACAAGGGTTTAGTTGCGGACACATTGAGAACTTCCAAAGATTGAATATAAAGGTAACAAATATTCCAGATGAGCACTTGATTGATGTCTTCATAGGAACTTTAAAGGATAACATTCAACATGAGGTTCACCTTTGGGAACCCAAATCATTGGAGAATGCGTTCAGGGTGGCGAGAAATGTTGAAAGTAAAAATATGGCTATGGCTACTAGAAGGAACACCCCTAACATCTATAGACCAAAAGGTTTATGCTTACATGTGACATCAAGTACAGTAAGGGACATAAGTGTGGTGAGAAGAAATTATTCTACATAGATTATGAAGAGGAAGGAGAACAAGAACAAGAAAAAGAACCATCTCAAGATGAAGATGTAGAAGATATTTCTTCTGAAGAGATGACTCCCACCATATCGTGTCATGCATTGGCTGGAATTAACACTCCTCAAACCCCCAAGATTGAAGGATATATCAAAAATAAAAAGGTAATGGTGCTAATTGATTCTGATAGTACTCATAATGTTGTAACAAATATTGAAATTTTGGCTTTTGGTAGCTTAAGAGGAAAAAATTTATAGTGTTTAGCTACTGAAAGTGCAGACTTTCGGTAGCTTAAATCTCAGGTTTCATATGCCCTTAGCTGCCGAAAGTGTAGATGCGTTTTTACCCAGAAATCAAGTCACGAGGAGGTACTAAAAGAATGCAATAAACAACATTAAAATCTCTATAATAAGGTTTTACATAAGTGCCACGTCACCATTTCGAGTTTTCGGCAGTTGGGGGTTTGGCCGACATAAATATTTTGACCATTGCTATGTTTCCCCGAAACTCGAAACCCAAAATCGGGGTTTCGGGAATTTCGGTGGCTTACAATGCTCTGAAATCACACTGTTAGATGCCGAAAGCCAGGACTTTCTGTGGCTAAGATACCCTTGTTTTCAGCCTGTTAGCCACCGAAATCGCAAGTTTTTCCAAAAACAACTACGTGTGGGAAAATTCACTTTTCTCAACCTTGGAGACGCTGTTTTACACGTTTGAATAGTCAATTGACATCTACATATCCTAAGATTTCCATTGGTATCTTCAGATCCAAATTTAGAGCTCGGGAAGGTAGGAAAAGTGCCCCGCAAGATGGAGTTGTAGACATGGCCTAGAAATGTAGGAACACGCCCAGATTTCAGTTAAACAACTGCTAGTTCGTTTCTCAGTCGGTTTTGAGGTCATTGTTAGGACCCTATAATGTACCTTTTTGCTCATACTTTTTGCTATCATTGCATCTTTTTCCCACTCATATTTAAGCCTACATTATCACCTTAACCTATTTCTCCAAAGGTATATAACGTTTCTTCTCTTTGCTATATGTTTAATTTGTTTTACATGTAATTTTACATCACTCTCATACTTAGCCATTAATCAGAAATATATAGTTGCTGAAACAGTTTGAACTGCAGTTAATATACTGTTGCTTCTTGAAGACCACGTTGCTGAAATAGTCAACAGTACGCGAATCCCGTTGTTGAAACAGTCTGTGATTTGCGATGTTGAAACAACATTTCACATACAATATTAACAAGAAGGAGCTTTTACACTAGCCGCAACAGCCGTACCTTAAGCCAACACCATTACAACCATCACTACTGCTTGAGACTACGTTGTTGAAACAATCAAACAGGACGCAAAGCGCGTTGCTGAAACAGTTCATGATTTGCGATGCTGAAACAGTATTTTATAAACAACAGTAATAAGAAAAGATAAATAAAGAAGCTATTACACCAGCCGCAATAACTGTACCTCAAACCAACACCATTCCAACCACTGTAACAACATTTTTCGATGGGAGATCATAATATCCTATTGCAGCATAGAAGATTAGATTAGACTAAGAATAGGATTTGTATGTACACATGTAATTTTATGCTTAATTGTATTAAGAGGATTCTCCTCTTTAAATAATGAAGAAATCAACATTAGAAGGGGGATATTACGAAAGGTTTAGCTAGAGGCGAATTACAGAGAAGGAGCATGTTCATTTTGGACATTGTAACTTGTCACAATTGACAGATGAATAAAAGATCATTCTGAGCATTTCTTCTTAATTCCTTTTATTTATGGGGAATCTTGTGAGAAGGAAAGGGCCCACCTTCTTCACAAGATTCACCCATTAGTTTCTGTAGTGTGTTTTCATTGTTTTTATCTATACCTTGTTAAAACTCTATTTCCATTGATTGTTACATAGTTTTCATATAATTCATTCCTAGGTAATTGTTAATCATTTTGATTGGTAATTCTGTTTGCAGAATGAGTTTATGAAAGTGTGATAGTTAGAGACAGGTGTTGAAGATTCCTACTTTGGGGAATATGGTCCTGTTCTCTATTACATAATAGTTAGTCTTCGGTAATTGTTAATAATTTTGATTGGTAATTCTGTTTGCAGAATGAGTTTATGAAAGTGTGATAGTCAGAGACAGGTGCTGAAGGTTCCTACTTTGGGGAATAGGGTCATGTTCTCTATTACAAAATAGTTAGTCTTCTTTGCACTGTGTTGAAAGGTTCCTTTTTCCTAGGTTGATGTTTCTTAATGTAATCCATGATTCTTTTGATAATTATTTTCCTTTTTGAATCTTAAACTCTGCAATAGATAGATTCCTTTTACTGTAATTCAGAGTAGAACTTCAGTCTATTCAAAGCAAGGTGTGATTAGTTTTACTACAACTTTGGATTGCTTTTGAGATTGAGCATATACAGTGTGTGATTGCATTTGAGATAAACAACCTTCCTTGGGTTGACAATTTATGTGACACTTGATTGTTTTAATTAATAAGAAATTATAGTGACCAACAGTCATTTCTCATCTGTTATACGTGGAAGGATTATATATTGCATATCTCTTTTATGAGAGTAGGGGGGGAACCTCCTTTGAAGAGGGTTTCTATTGAAAACTGAGTTATTACGAAGATCTGGAATAGCGTAATGATGGAGACATGTGTTCACTTGATATGTGAGATTCACCACGGTTGATTCCTTCAATATGTTCTCCATCTTCTTACATTCATATTGTCTATCTCTTCTTTTATCAACCGAGTTAAAATTTGTTTGGAATTCATTTTGCATGCTCCTTACACACGGTTGATATGTGTTGTGTTTCAATGATGACTAGTCAGAATTCGCTCAAGATTAGTGCTCTGCACCTAGTTATTAGCCTCCAGTCTTTTTCCTCTAAAGTTGTAGTGAAAATTCATCCTTGTTAGATGATTTCACTATGATGGTATTTTGTTTTTCTTTTTTGCTACCATATCGTGATTATCGATTGCTGAAAGATAGACACTTTGCCTCATTTCCCTCAAGTAACACAATCACTGCTATTACCCCTTTTCTTTGGTTTTCACTTGACTCCATCGGCCTATAGGCCTTTTCAAATCTGTGCAACCACCAACCTTATAAAAATATCTCGTCTTATAATAAATATGGCTTTCTTACTGTGATTATTGAATATTCTTTAAGTAAAGAGCCTTTGGCTATTGAGAGAGCCCTCTCTGAGTGTATTAGGTGAGAAACACACTCTAAAGCAAGTTTCATGTTACCTCGGGGATTGGCTTGCAACAACCCAAGTCAAGTTCTGAGCAATGATTTATTATCTCATTAAAAATGTGCTAAGGCTTGTCTCTATTACTGCCTAGAATCAACTCTTGCGACAACATTTTATGGTGTCGTTGCCGAGGACGAAAGAACAAAGTGATCTTCCATGGGATATGACAAATGTTTAGATCTATCTCTTGATGGTGAACAAGGGATAGTCATTCATTGGTTGTGATCATTCACCTGGCAACTCCTTGGTCCAAAGAATCTACATGATTCACTGGCGACTCCACTGGTCTCAAAATGTTGAATTCATTTGCTGCTCGGATTTCTGCAAAGTTTGCTCCTCTGGACTTTACAAATGTTTATGGTTTTCCCAATACTATTCCAGACATTAAAGTTTGGGAAGATGTCCTTCCTAAATTTGGAGAATATGCGGATGACAATCCCGCTCATCACTTGTTTGAATTCCACAAGCTCATGGATGAATGAAATATACATAATGAAGATGTCCTCATGAATATTTTTATGTTTTCGTTGGAAAGAGATGTTAGACTCTGGTATAAAGCTTTACCCCATTCCATTATTCCTTCATCGAAACATTTTCACATACTTTTTCATCAACATTGTAAAAGAATCTACTTAGCTGAAATACTTTTTTAAGATTGTTGTAATATAGAATTTATAAGACAAAAAGATCAAACAAATCCTCTTGAAGAGGAGGAAGAAATATCAAAAAATTCTCAAGTTGATGAAGATGATCAGTATGAGGAAGAGTTGGCTCATAAAGAAGTTGAATATGGTATCTCTTATGGACATATTCAAGAAGAAGACATTTAGAGTCATGACCAACCTGCAAAATAGAAAGGAAATAATTGTTGTTTTATCCAAAAAATACAGAGACCACCTTCTCCTTTGACTAAAGAAGAAATAGATATGCTCTTGCATAGTCATGTTACAGACCTTGCCTACACAGATTTGCAGTGTATACCCAATCCTGGATATGAGATCCAGACTTCTTCCATTTCTAAAAATGTAAATTTGTTTTTAAAAAATGACAGTCATGGGTTTGATGAAACTCTACAGGAAGTTAATGGACCTATTTATGATGATGATTTCCAACCAGGAAATCAACTTGTAAGCCCTGTTTTTTTTCATGAAGAGGATAGGGATATCACATTTAATAGTCTTGAAAGAAGTTTGTTGTTCAAAGATGTTTTAGACTGTGATTTGGAGGAGTATGAATCTGAGATAGACATCATGCCAGAGAAAGAACCAGAATTGTCCATGCTTGAGGAATCCACAGTTGATATTCCAAACATTTGTCTAACTGATGACACTCCTGAGTTATCTGCTGAACTTGTTTATGATGAATATCCAGAAGAACAAGAAGAGCAGATTTATTTTTCATCACACACGAAAATTTACAACAATCCTCCTTTGTTTGATGAATGTGATGAAAGTGTTTTTGAAGATGATGAGCAACAAGAAACTTTGGTTCAACAGGAAAGCAATCAACAACATCATGAAAGAGATCAACCTATGTATGACAGCTACCAAGAAGATCTTTGGACAACATATGAAGGACATAAGCAGGGGTTACTGAAACAATTGATCTCTCCTCCCTATTTAGCAACTATTGAGCAACAAACCAATAAGTTTCAATGCGACATTTTTGCACCAGTGGAAGAAAAAATCAGCAGTGGACAAAGTGCTCAAAAACATTTCAGATAGCTTGCCCAATAGGAGGAAGTATGGATTAATTGTGAAAGTGGTATATCTCTTCCCTTCTACGATCTCGTAGCAGTTTATATGGAGTCAAAATGGGGGACTGAATTTGTTATTTCCAACTTCTTGAAGTCTGAATTTCAAAACTATAAGTTCCTGCTCCCATGGCATGTTTTGAAATTTGCAGTTTCTCCTATCATTTTTCTGCTCAAATATGGAAGCATAATTAAGTTTGTTAGTCAGATACTCGCTTGGTTGATTTGGAAGTTTTCCTATACTTGAAAAAAAACCAGTGATATCAGTTAGAGTAGGTGATGTATATAAATAAGCTTGACTTTGAGCATTAGAGTACAACAGTGGTTTTCAGTATGTTTCCAGTTTAGTTTGGAATCCAGTATGGTTTTATTTTAAGGCATTACGACTCCATATCCCAATGAATGCATAAACGGTTTTTTGTTTCGGAAAAGCGCAAGTTAAATGGCAGGGTTGATTTCAGGTCGCCCAATGGATGAAGGCACGTGGTCTACTATTCTTGGTGCTTTGTAGGAAAGTACCATCCATAGATGGAGCCTATGTTGTAACAAATATTGAAATTTTGGCTTTCGGTAGCTTAAGAGGAATTTTTTTATAGTGTTTAGCTACCGAAAGTGAAGACTTTTGGTAGCTTAAATCTCAGGTTTCATATGCCCTTATCTGCCAAAAGTGTAGATGTGTTTTTACCCAGAAATCAAGTCACGAGGAGGTACTAAAAGAATACAATAAACGATAATAAAATCACTATAATAAGGTTTTACATAAGTGCCACGTCACCATTTCGGGTTTTCGGTAGTCGGGGGTTTGGCCGACATAAAGATTTTGACCATTGCTCTGTTTCCTCGAAACACGAAACTCGAAATCAGGGTTTCGGGACTTTCGGTGGCTTATGACGCTCTAAAATCGCACTGTTAGCTACCGAAAGCCATGACTTTTGGTGGCTAAGATACTCCTGTTTTCGGTCTGTTAGCCACTGAAATCACAGGTTTTTCCAAAAAAAACTACCCGTGGGAAATTTCACTTTTCTCAACCTTGGAGAGGTTGTTTTACATGTTTGAATAGTCGATTGGCATCTATAGATCCTAATATTTCCAATGGTATCTTCAGATCTGAATTTAGAGCTTGGGAAGGTAGGAAAAAGTTCCCTACAATATGGCACTATAGACATGGCCCATAAATGTAGGAACGCGCCCAGATTTCAGTTAAACAACTGCCAATTCATTTCTCAGTCAGTTTTGAGGTTGTTTCTCATATTTTATACGTGGAAGGCTTATATATTGTATATCTCTTTGATGAGAGTAGGGGGGGAACCTCTTTTGAAGAGGGTTTCTATTGAAAACCGAGTTATTTTGAAGATCTGGAATAGCATAATGCTGGAGACATGTGTTCACTTGATATGTGAGATTCATCACGGTTGATTCCTTCAATATGTTCTCCATCTTGTTACATTCATATTGTCTATATCTTCTTTTATTAACCGAGTTAAAATTTGTTTGGAATTTATTTTTCATGCTCCTTACACACGGTTGATATGTGTTGTGTTTCAATGATGACTAGTCAGAGTTTGCTCAAGATTAATGCTTTGCACCTAGTTATTAGCATCCAGTCTTTTTCCTCTAAAGTTGTAGTGAAAATTCATCCTTGTTAGATGCTTTCACTGTGATGGTCTTTTATTTTTATGTTCTGCTACCATATCTTGATTATTGATTGCTGAAATATAGACTTACTTTGCCTCATTTCCCTCAAGTAACACGATCACTACTATTACCCCTTTTCTTTGGTTTTCACTTGACTCCATCGCCCAATAGGCCTTTTAAAATATGTGCAACCACCAACCTTATCAAAATATCTTGTCTTATAAGAAATCTAGCCTTCTTACTATGATTACTGAATATTCTTTGAGTAAAGAGCCTTTGGCTATTGAGAGAGCCCTCTTTGAGTGTATTAGGTGAGAAACACACTCTAAAGAAGGTTTCAGGTTACCTCGGGGATTGGCTTGCAGCAACCCAAGTCAAGTTCCGAGCAATGATTTATTATCTCATTAAAAATGTTCTAAGGCTTGGCTCTATTATAGCCTAGAGTCAACTCTTGTGACAACACATAATTTCATTCATTGCAAATTAGCCAAAGCTCTCAATTGCTTTATATATCCAATGCCATAGTTTCAAGTAATGATTGCAAATGGAGGAACTATCAATTGCTCAAGAAAATTCCATAAGATCAATCTTACTATGGGGGAATATTTAATGAATAGTCCAATGATTGCTAAACCCATGGGTGGTGTTGATGTCATACTAGGGGTCCAATGGTTACAATCATTGGGAACCTTGGCTTTTAATTTTCAAGAACTTTTCATGAAATTTTCATTGGAAGGAAAGGAATTTGAGTTAAAGGGTATAATTTCATTGTTGCTAGATGTCAGAATCATTAGTAACCTCATATGATAGTTGTAAAGGTGAAATTTTGAAATGTCCTTCCATATCATAGATAGGATCCTCATTAGAACCAATCACATCCCACTTACATCTTCCAACATGTATGAACTCATCAATATTATGAACAATGTTACTACCTTTATCATAACATGAAGGATTTAAAGAATCCAAGGGCTCCTCTAATACTTCTTCACTGTCCAAATCATAAAACAAAGCATCATCAAATTCTTGGAAAGGGAAATGACTTACCATGTTCACTTCTTGTTGTACAGGAGCATCGATGGCTTGGATGGCTTCATCAAATGGAAGAGGGTCCAATACATCATCACCAAGACTTATCTCTTTGTCTTCATCAAAGAATGAAGGAACTAGCTCTTCCAAGGGTTCCTTTACTTCTTCACCTTATGAATCATAGAAAAAAGTGTCATCAAGAAACTGAAAACGAAAATGACTCACCTCATTCTCTTCATCTTGTGTAGGAGAGATAGGATCTTGGAGAGCTTCATCGGACGGAGGAATGGTCACTAATGCTTCATCCTCATAATTCACTTTTCTAGTTAAATATTCACTGCATTTTATCAAATCATGGGAAAAATCTTGCTCCTCTCCAAGGGGTTGACAATTTTCTTCATAAATTTCTTATTCTATATCAAAGGGTTCTTGGTATCGAGTATGGTACACATCCCTGAGATCTTCCACAATCTCAGTGGTGAATCCTTCATCCTATTAAGGGAATCTTCATATGTCAGGCATTGTGGTTTCACAAACTCAATAAACCTACTGATGAGGTATACAAAAGATGATATACCCCTATCTTCACAAAAACTCTTAAACCAATCTTGCAAAAAAGATGGAAGAGAAAGTATGAACAATTCTACCAGAACATCCTCCCCTCCCAATTATATCTCACTTATATACTTCAAGAATTCTACAACATGAGTAATTGGGAGGCCTCCAAATCTTGGAGAGTTGTTTAACCATTTTGTATCAAAATAATGTGAGTATCCTTGAAAACTTTTGAAATCAATAGTCAGGTACACTTGTTCCCAGGGCACCATGATCCCATAACTTGGAAATATCACAGAATTGAGAGTAAAGTGGCACCTTGGAAAAGGTTAGTGGAGTCGTCAGATATCCTCTTAAGGATTATCAAAGGGACGAGGGAATCACCCTCAGTGGAGTCGCCAAGTAATATTTGTGAAAATAAGTCTTTTTGGATAAAGGCTTACCGAAAAAGTGTCGTTGAGGAATATTGACTTAGTGTTCCCCGACAACGACGCCAAAATGTTATCGTGCAATTTGTACTTTCCCAAAATCCAAAGGCAAGTGAATACTAAATTGGGGTAACAGGAGCTGGTCCTATCACTTTCACCTAAACAAGACACCTCTTTCTCTTTAGGAGTAATACCCCAGGGGAAACGTCCCCAGTGACCTAGGGGATTGAGAAGGCTAAGGTAAGAGTATCAATAAAGTACCACCCCTCTCACAGGTCACTCTGATCAAAAGTTCCAATGGTTTTAATGATATGAAGCAAAGTAATATTTAAGTGTACCTGCCCATAACAAGACAACAAGAAAAATACTATATGCAAATATCATATGATGTTAGTGCTTCATAAAACCATAGACTTTGATAGAAAGAACAAGCTAATATAAAAGTTGAAGCAACATAAGTATTTATAACAAAAATGTATATATAGAAATAGCTTCACAATTATGCCTCAATAAAGCTTAAAAAATGACCATAAATGATAATATAAACTTGACAAAATGATAGTAATTGTCATAAGCAATGATGGCAATGTATAATCGACTTTAAAACTTGATTTTAAGATGAATTTGTTGTTTCTATAGATTGTTGTAGAAATATTTTGCAACAACAACAAATTAGTTAGTAGGTTAGTCTAATCTAAAGTTAGAAATAGTTAGTAAAGGTCTTAAAGTAGATGGTTTAAGAGTTGTTTTAGTCAATCAATCACTTTCAAGGTATGAACTAGTGCCTTTTAGGGTAAATGGAGTCAATATTGCAGCGAAAATTCTTAGAGGGAAACAAAAAATGATAATAGGTGAGCTAAAGGAATAGGGAGGATGATTGAGGAGTTAGTAACCTAAGGCCTCAATATCCAAAACCCTAGAAGGAAAATATACTAGGAAGTAGGTAACCCTAGGCCCTAGTGATTTCCTTATTCTTTAGGTCAAGCTTGAAATAAATATATGAATCTTAATGAAGTAATGATACTAGAGTGCTACTAACGTAGGGCTCTAGTATATCCTTCAAGGGAGGTGTCTTCTAGAAAAATCAAGTAGGTGAAGAGTTATAAAGAAGAGGACAATAACATGTGTTTTTCTCCTAGGGTTTCACACTAGCAATTTCATAATCTTAAAAATGAACAAGTAAAAGAACCATAACCATTCAAAATAAAGAAGGATTTCATATTTCTACTTACTTCATCAAGAACAATCTAGCCATAAACCCTAGTTGAAGACTTTCCACCATGAAAATACAAAAATACACCAAAAGAAGCCTCCTCCAAGAGTTCCACACCACTTAATTTCAGCCAATAAGCCTTAAAAGAGGTCAAATTTCAGATCTCACACTTGTGTGAGTGAAAGATGATGAAAAATGTAAGAGATTTGTCCCTTATTTATACAATAATCATGACCTTTAATTACAATTTAGGTAAAAAAAGGCTGACATGGCCAGTTTACATCAAAAATCTAATTTTACATTAAAATAACAATTTAAAACCCTAAAATGTGCAGTAGAGGTGATGTCATGCCCTCCTAGGGTCACATTGGGCCTCATAGGTGGGACGTTAGGCTCCATGAGAAAAACATTAGGCCTTCCAAGGCCTCCGGATGATGCCACACGTGTCACTTGGAACACAACTGCCTCCATCATGTCCATATGATGTTGGGTGATGTCTAGGGTCGCAAGGGTGACGTTATGGGCCTCCCAAGGCCAATGTTTAGGGGGGAGAGAAAGATCCCCTAGGTCTAGGCCTGCCAAAGTGTCTCTGGTGGAACGTCCTTTTTTTTCTTTGGTGCAAGCCTCTAGTGTCTCTATGCCCCTAGTTGGGGTCACAACATCCATCTGGTGGGATTTTAGCCCCATCGAGGTCCTAACTAATCATTTCCTCATATGTACCTATCTATCGGGTATGGTCCTGCAACAACAAAAAGTACGCCCTCCATGGGCTCATAAGTCACAGGGATCATAGCAATGTCAATCAAATATAATAATCAAATTACCCAAACATGTGCATCAAACCCCACTTTACCTAGACAAATGCTCAAAGAAGTTATGTAGTTTAACAAGCCAGGTTTTGAGAGGGTCTCATATTTTCATATTGGGCTAATACTCCTTAGGTTTGGGGTGTTTCCTAGGTGAAGACCAATCTATATCATGTAGATGTATGAGATGGTTGAGGGAATGTTTAGGTAAGGGGTGTAGTGATAACATGGAAATGTAGGTCTTACCTGTGAGTGCCTCTATAGAGGACAAGTTGCACCTTGTCATGGATATCATTGTTTCCTAGCCCATTCAATGCCTTTTACCCTTTGTCTTATTTATTTTTCTTTTCAAGAGAATAGTTGGAGGACATTGTCCTGGCATGGTGACCAGTGGTGACATCGTTACCCACAAGTATTTCATGGAAATGAGAAGGTTGGCTCATGATGAGACCCCCTTTCTCTTGGCTATCCCACCAAGAGCTATTAACATAGTTTGGTGACCATATGGATGGCAATGTCATACCTCTACATGCCCATGGACCTAATAGGTTAGCTCATGATGAGACCTCCTATCCACCATCTAGATCTTGATTTTTATTTTATTTTACATGTCCCCTTTTCTTGTTGAGAAGCATTTTATTTCTCTCTCTGGAATCCCTGGGCAAAGCATCTCAAGGTTTCATTTTGGATTTTAACTCTTTCTAGCTACTTTTACCCTCTGGGCCTTTAGCCCCTTCTTCCCATAAGGAAAGGTACAACCCTTACTAGCTTGGAAAACCCAATGCTTGAACCAATGTAGGGGAAAGGTGAGAGGGACAATGATGAAAAGAGGTAAGTATGGAAGGAATGGACGATGACATTTCATAGACCCACCCAGTGGAAACTCATCCCTAAGGGAACCAACTTACTAGGGCACTCTGTCACCCCCCCAGGTAAGGACAAGTTAAAGAGCATAATTTCCAAGCAAATGTCATGAAACAAAATAGAATTCAGTTCACATATTCAAATGCTTTGAAAATTAGAGTGACACATACCATGATACCTAGATTCATTACCTCATGGAGAAAGACCCACTTCTACTTCAAAATCATGCCGATGGGATGGATGTTGATGTTGCTGATATATAGGAGGCATTGAAGAAAATATGGGCCCTCTATGACCAACCTCAATTCATATGGCTCTCGGTACTCCATGTCTAGGACCTGTGGGCATTGAGACATAATCTCCTTAGTTATCCCTAGGATAGGGGATAACATGCATGACAAAATTATTGAAAAAGGCGCATCATGGTGTAATTGTACAACTATGCTCACTAGATGTTCAAACATCTAAGTGATCCAGATTTAGGAGCGAAACAAATTATTTAATAGACTGAATACAATAAACACAGAGATATGAAGAATAACATAGATATCCATTGAAAAATATCTTCTATTGAATAAATGAAATAGGATGAAACTGAAAAACTATAGAACTGAAACACTTGCTTGAATGGTGGTAGCTATCTTTGAGAAGAGATGTGGATGCTACGTACATCCATCTGAGTAGAATCATTACAATGAGTATCTAGAGGCCTTTTTGATATTACTCATGAATGCCAAAACCCTAGACATCCAAAAACCTAACCCTAGGAGGTGAAATTCCAAAATTCATGTGGGCCCCTATGGGTAAGTTGGTACCTCAACTTCTCGGGGTCGTAACTTTTGCATATGAACTCTGTTTTAGGTGTGTGATAGCCCATTGGAAAGGTATTTTAGATAAATAAACATTACACCATCAAAATCTAACTGTGTCTATAGTTTGACTACGATAAGCCAAAAAAACACTGTTTAGGGCTCCAAAACGGCCCTGGAAGTACAACAAGATGTGCTAACATGAAAACATACAAAATAAGCCAGTTGGATTAGGTGAGAGACCACCAATATCCACCAAGCATATGTGTATAGATTCAAACATCCCCGGAAGTGTAGAACCCATAATTACAAATAAGTATAGAATAACGTGTTGAATTAAAAACAGATAAGAGGAGCCAGTTGGAATAGGTGGGTGGCCACCAATATCCACCTAGATCAATCCTCCCCCCTTAGGAAGTAATGGTATCCATTGTGTCAAGTTTCCCCATTAGCTGAGGAAACTTCTAGTGGATTTGTCCCTAGGTGAGCCACTTGCCTTGGTGTAGGAGTTTCCCTGGCTTGACAACCCGATAAAGTTGGATCCTCTGCTGGCAAGTTCCCTTGACCTGTGTGTCCACTATATGATCAGTGGATGCTTGTTCCATGCAGTCAAGGTTGAGATCTATTGGTTTCATTTGTTCTGCAATCTCTGAGGTGTCCAATAATGGTGGAAAATATGGCTGAAGGAGGTCCACATTGAACATTGGGTGCAGTCCAAGGAAGGGTGGAGTGTCGAGCTCAAAATCATTGCTACCCACAACCTTGGTGATAGTGTAAGTCCCATAACGAAGTGGGCGGAGCTTTCGATGGGACGCTGTGAGAAGCTCCTTCTACAAATGTAACCAGAATTTGTCTCCAACCTGAAACTAGTGTGGTACCCTATGTTGATCATGACGCTTCTTGTACTTAGCATTGGATTTCTGCAAAATATCCTGGACTGGTTGGCGGATGTGTTGAATCTGCTCAATGAATCTGGTGCTTTTTTTGGTCTCATACTGAACATGGGAAGAGTATGTTTGTGTGGTGACAAGAGGTAGTGCAACATCAAGGGGAACCAAAGTTTGGAATCACATCCCCACCTGAAATGGGCTATGGTCGATGGAGCTATGGAGAGCCCTATTGTAACTGTGTTGAACATAGGGGAGACTCTCATCCCATGTATGTGGATGCTTAGATTTGTACATGCACAAGATGTGCACAATCATTCAATTGACGACCTTTGTTTGGCCATCTATTTTTGGGGTGGAAAGCAGTGTATTTAGTGAGCTTCGTGTCCTACATTGACCAGAGACTTGACCAAAATATGTTGAGGAACCCATTGTCCCAGTCGGAGATGATGGTCTATAGTATCCCAAAATGAACCCACACTCATTCTAAGAAGATCTTGCTAGTATCTGTCGCTGTGATATTCTTCTTGCAAGATGTGAGGATGACCATCTTTGAAAACCGATCAATGACCAAAAATACACAGTCATTGCCTTGATTAGTGTATGGAAGGCCAGACATGTAATCCATTGAGATGGATTCCCAAGGCTTCTCGGGAGTAGGAAGAGGGGTGTACAAGCCTTGTTTCTTGATGGATGTCTTGGAAATGGCACAGGCAGTGCAATATTTGATATACTTGTTGATGTCCTCTCGAAGTTTTGTCCAATAGAAATGTTTTTGAAGAACGACCACAGTTTTCTCCACGCCAAAATGTCCTGCCATCTGACTATAAGGGATTCCCAAATCATATTTTCACTCTTTCTTGTAGGAACATAGAGATGACCCAGATGGCATAATAGTTTGTCATGAATGTTAAAATCGGTGACAGTCGCACCTGTACCAAGAGTTGATAGGTGGTGGTGAAGTACGGATATTGTTGATAAAGTTGGGGCCACTTAGATTCCTCATGTCCATAGGAATGGAGCATAGTGGTGAGTGCAACCACGGGAGGTTGATTGAGGTAGTCATTGACACGATTTGAGATCCTTGTATTATACTTGAACTATTGTAGGTAGGTGGACCACTTTTTATGGTGGTCGTTCTACAATTTCCCCTGTGTCTGTATGAACTGCAAAGGCTTGTGATTAGTGTGGATGATTCTCTCCTTTCCTAGAATGTAATGTTTCGATTGACGACAATCTTGTACTATGGAATACATTTCCTTTTCATAGGTGGGGTATTTACGGACATTATTTGAGAGTGTCTCACTATGGTATGCCATCGAATGACCATTCTGAGTGAGAACTGCACCTATAACATAGTCAGATGCATCAGTCTCAATCTCGAACGATTGTTTCATATTGAGCAAGGAGAGTAATGGAGTTGAGCACAAGCGATGCTTTAGATCATCGAATGCTCGTTGTTGTTCCTTCTCCCACACAAACGTTTCCCTACCATCGACCTTGGTCACCTGGCTGAGGGCCCATGCAATATGGGAGAATCCCAACACAAACCGTCGGTACAAGTTGGCCAGTCCCAAGAAGATCTGAATCTTGATTAGTGTGGTTAGGGTTGGCTAGTCACGAATGACTTGGATCTTAGTTGGATAAACATCTACCCCACGCTCATCAACAATGTAGCCCAATTATTGGACCCTATTCATGCCAAAAGAGCATTTTCCAAGTTGGCATATAGCTTGTGTCGCCGCAGAGTGTTCAAAACCTGCTGAATATGCCGCATGTGATCCTCCCAAGTTCTGTTAAAGATGAGGATGTTATCCAAATATACCACCACAAAAGATATGGTGAAGGGTCTCAATACACCATCCATCAACCTGATGAAAGTGGCTGGTGCATTTTTTAATCCAAATGTCATGACCAACCATTCAAAGAGACCTTCTTTAGATTTTAAGGCTATCTTCCATACATCGGTTGGTTCGATGGGAACTTGGTGGTAGCCAGACTTTAGGTCAATATCATTGAAGAAATTTTCCCCCTTGAGTTGGTCAAGAAGGTCATCAATCCTGGGATTTGGGTACCAATTCCTGACTGTAAATTTTTTTAAGGATCTATAATCAATGCAGAGTCACCAAGTCCCTTCCTTCTTCTGCACCAGTACAATCGGGCTTCTACAAGGGGAGGAGCTAGGTTTGATGTGCCCCTTTTGAAGAAGCTCTTGGATATGATGCTTGATTTTGTTATATTCCATTAGCGAGTGATGATAGACCAATACATTAGGTATATGTGCACTAGGGGTCAGATGAATTGCATGCTTGACTTGGCAGTGCATCGGTACCTCAGTGGGTGAGGAGAAGATTTCTTTGTATTCTTCCACGATCCTGTCCACTTGCTTCTACTGCAAAGAGAGGCTCTGTGTAGAGGCCACAAATGTGGAGGAAATTTTCTTCTTATTGTGAGCACAAATCACAAGGAAGATGAAATTTCCAATCTGTGAAATGACCTTACTGCATTTCTTAGCAGATATTAAAGAAATAGCGGTAGGTGACGCTACCTCTGGTATCCTGTACAATTTTCTACCCAAAGTAATAATAAAACTATGGGGTCTAGGCTCATACACAACATGACGCTTCCATAAATATGGTTGTCCTAAAATAACATCACAAACTTCAAGGGGATAAATATCATACAATACCTCATCTTTGAAAGGATTGATGTCATAGGGAAGATGCCACTATTGGCTGACACAAGATATATTCATTGGTGAAGCCAGCTGATGTTGTAGGGTTGCAGGTGTGATTTCGTTGGTAGGTCCAGTCGCTTGATGACCTCTATTGATATTAGGTTTTTCTGATTACCGCTATCGACAATGAAATGAAGCAGATCCCCCTTTACCCACATCTGTGACTGAAAGAGACATTCCCCTTCCTCTAGTTCTTCTGGTTCGCTTGGTTGGAATTTGGTGGTAGTGAAAGTGGCACTAGGTTCAACATCAATGATCTACTTCCCTCCTTTTGGATTTGATTCAGAATCAGAATCGACCTCTGACTTGGAAGCTCAACCATGAGTGACTTCTTGGAGCGAAATTCTTCAGTTTTGTTCCAAGGGATTTTATGGTACTCACACCATTTTTATGTGTCCTTCTTCATCTTCTCATTTCCCTTCTTGTGTTGTGGCTTGGATTGGTTGTCCTGAGAGCGACCATCTCGGCTCAGTCCCCTGCTATGTCGTTTGGGGCCACCTTTTCCCTACTTTGGCTTTGAGGAGTTTGCAGATCTAAACTCTTGCCTCTTCTGCTTAAATTTTTTCTCGATCTTGACAACATATCTATAAGTCGTGCCCAATGAGGCGATGTCCAAAAGATCCATTTATGTTTGAATGTATCTATGCAAAAAACCATGGTATTTGAGCACCAGATGTCACTCAGAGTCTTTGATACCCAATTTGGTACGCAGGGTATGGAAAATGTTGGTGAAATATGGTACTGTCTGGTCCCTTTCTTGACGCAGGGTGGTCCATGTTATGTACTGGACCTCGTAGCTTCCAAAAAGGTATTATTGTTCTTTAATGGCATCTCGGAAGGAATCCCATGTAAGGGAAACCAAAAATATTGCAGATTACTCTATGGCCCTTTGCTCAGAGTAAGTATCCCACCAATCCTTAAGATGGGGGATGACCTTGAGGAGTGAAAAAGTAATATTTTCCCTATCGAAAAAATTGTGGACCGAAAAATTCCCTTCGATAAGATTCAACCATTTATCTACATCATATACATCTACCAGTCCTTCAAATAATGGAATATCAAAATTTACTTGTACCTTGAAGGGGGTTGCATGGCCACTTGATGAAGATGTTTCTCCTGTGGGAAACTGTTGAAGGATCTATGCAAAGTTTTCCATCATTTCGTTCCTTTGTCACATGAGGGCTTCCTCAAGCAACATTTTAATAGGATCTCCTACTCCATCATATTTCTTTTCATCCCCCATGGGTTTTTGTTGGACTCGGAGCGACCGATCTTGCAGTGGCTCAATTGGTTCGAGTCCCAACTTCTTGTACCCAGATCTTGTCGGGGACATGCACAAAGAAAAATAAATGAAGAGTAGACTGCTCTGATACCACTTATTTGGATTTAGGAGAGAAATGAATTGATTAACAGACTGAATACAATAAACACAGAGATATGAATAATAACAAAGATATCTAGTGAACAATATCTTCTATTGAATAAATGAAATAGGATGAAACTGTAAAAATGCATAACTGAAACACTTGCTCGAATGGTGGTAGCTATCTCTAAGAAGAGATGTGGCTACTACGCGCATCTGTCTAAGAAGAATCATTACAATGAGGCTCTCGATTCCTTTTTGATATTACTCATGAATGAAAAAACCCTAGACATCCAAAAACCTAACCCTGGGAGGTGAAACACCAAAATTCATGTGGGCCCCTATGGGTAAGTTGGTACCTCAAATTCCTGGGGTCGCAACTTTTGCATACGACCTCCATTTTAGGTGCGTGATATCCCATTGGAAAGGTATTTAAGAGAAATACACATTACACCATCAAGATTTGACTCTGTCTATAGTTTGACTGTGGAGAGCCAAAAAAACATTGTTTAGGGCTCCAAAATGGCCTTGGATGTACAACAAGATGTGTTGACATGAAAACATACAAAATAAGCCAGTTGGATTAGGTGAGAGGCCACCAGTATGCAGATGAAATATGTGTATGGATTTAGACAACCACAAAAGTATATAACCCACAATTACAAAGAAATGCAGAAGAACATGTTGAACTAAAAGTGGACAAGAGAAGCCTGTTGGAATAGGTGGGTGGCCAACAATATCCACCTGAATCACTAAGTCATCTATTCCCCTAGATATCCAAGGGATCATTGATAAGAATTCCAAAGTATTTGAAGACATTCCTAGATGTCTTCCACCCACTCGTGATCATGATCACGATGTTCACTTAATTTCTAGGAATACTCCTCCTAACATTAGGCCTTACAAATACCCTTATGCCCATAAGAGTGAAATCGAGCATATGGTTGAATAAATGTTAGAGGCTGGCATTATTAGACCTAGCCAAATTTCTTACTCTGCAACAATGGTTATGGTACTCTAGAAAGAGGGCTCGTGTCATATGTGTCCATATTATAGAGATCTCAACAAGATCACCATTAAAGATAAGTTTCCCATTCTCGTCATTGATGAATTGTTAGATGAACTACATGGAGCAATGTACTTCACAAAGTTGGATCTTTGTTTAGGGTTTCATTAGATTAGAATGAAGGAATAAGATATCCCAAAAACAACATTTAGAACTCATGAAGGCCATTATGAATTTTTGGTCATGCCTTTTGGCCTTACGAATGCACCTTTCACATTCCAAGGGTTGATGAATTCCATTTTCAAGCCCTTCCTTCGAAAATTTTTGTTAGTCTTTGTTGATGATATACTAATCTATAACAAGTCTTGGGAAGATCATGTTTGACATGTTGACAGGGTGCTACAACCACTAAAGGAGAAACAACTATATGCCAAACTGTCCAAATGTTTCTTTGGGGTGAAGGAGGCAGAGTATTTGGGTCATATTGTATCTCATGAAGACATTGAGGAATTTCTTTGTGCTATCTCTATTATCCAAACTAATTGGGTAATAGAAGCAAGGGATGAATGGAAGAATGATGAAGAAGTGTGGAATATCATTCAAAGGTTGGAGCAAGATTCCAGTGCATCTGATATATTTACATGGAAAAATGATTCACTATGGTACAAAGATCGCTTATATTTATGTAAGAACTCCCAACTCAAAACAAAGGTACTTTTGGAATTTCACACCTCTCTGGTAAGAGGGCACTTAGGATTTTTGAAAACCTATCATAGGGTAAAGAGGGAATTTTTTTGGGATGGCCTTAAAAATGATGTTCAAAGGTTTCTGGAAGAATGTTTGGTTTTCCAACAAAATAAGGTGGAAACAATTAATACCCCAGGTCTTTTACAACCATTATCCATGTTGAAACAATTCTTAATTTTTTTTTTTTTATCCCTAAGACTTAAACTTTCCTTTTTCGGGTTTCGGCTTTTCATAAAATGCAAGTTTCGTTATCATTCCCAAACGCACAGTACCAATTTCCCGAAGAACTCAATTATTTAAATAATAAAAGGCAAAAAGAGCCTAAAAGTATTATAAGAATCTTGACGCATTTTCTATAAAATTATCTTAATCATGATAAGTTTTAAACCTAATGGATTTAAGGTTAACTTTAAAGAGTTTTCGGGATTCGGGGTTTGTTGAAAACATATTTTTCAATACAAATTGAATCGCGAACTCCCGATCCCCGATTTCCCGAAATAAAGAGAGTTAGTCAAAATGCTAATTAATTAATTCTCTAACACAAAAAATTTAAGTCTTAAGTTAATCATTTTGCGATTTCGGGATTCGGGGTTCAGTGATAACACATCTCTCGACAACATGATCCCCGAAATCATGAATCGCGAAATCTCGACTCATAATTTGTGCTAAATCGAACTAACTCTGTTTTGTCCTTAACCCTGATTAGTTAGTTAATTAAGCTAAAACGTTTAAGTCTTAATCAACACGTTGCGATTTCGCAACTTCGGAAATCGAGATTCATCAATGACATACTTCTTGTCAAAATCATCCCCGAAATCCTGAAATGCTTAATATCAATCAATTACTTTGCTAAAACGTTTAAGTCTTAATTAACACATCTCGATTTCGTGATTTCGGAGATTGGATTTCATTGATGACATACTTCTCGACAACACGATCCCCGAAATCCCGAAAAACAAAATCTTCATTCTTAATCTATGATTAGCACAAATTAACCTTTTTCCAAAGCATGATTAATGATAATCATTTTTTAAGGTTTCATTCATGTTTCGGTTTCCGATTGAGTAAAATGTTCTGAGTTTTCTTTAAAATCCAAAGGCGCCAAAATACGACCATTTAAATAATGAATAGCTGGTGATACGTGGTACTAATGTGTATCTCAGTAAAATATCTACTGCATTAAATGCCTTGAATTCTTGTCAGCTGCGTCAATCCCGTCACTGTTAAATGAATTAAAAGAGCATTTGAATGTCTGTGTTTTCATTTGATCAAGCGCAAGAAACACTCAACTGAGCTCCTTCACTCCTTTTCTATGACAGGTTTTCCATTTAACGTAAATTCATGGCACTGAAAAAGGCACCGAAGAAGAGTGAAGATACACAAGAAGGAGATATCATCTCCGACACCACGCCACACACTATAGATTCCATTAAATCTTGGACTCAAATCTATGAATTTCTGGAATGTGAATTCAAGAATGCTCATCCTGATTCTGAGAATCACTATCGGGACATAGCAGAATCAGAGCTTCATAAGATCACCGCGTGCCCTCGGCTCGTGGCATACAATGATATGATCAGTTGGGCCCTGGAAAAGGTCAATATCCCGATGAGGAGCATCTTAAACGATCAAGGAGTCATCATCAACTCATTCAGGCCAGAACATATACAAGTACTGTATAAACTCTTGCCAAATCCTAAACATACTTTTAATGCCAAGTTTTTAGCAGAGTTTCAAAGGAAAGAATGCACTGAGGTAGACTGGACTTATCCTTATATAATTAGAGAATGGTGGAGGTGTCCATCAAAATTTAGAGTCGATACCCATGGGGTTTATGCTACAACATCCTTGAATGAATACATGGTCTACATAGCCATTATGTTGTGTAGACTTTTCAGGAGAAAAGACCCCTACCATTTTCATGTAGATTGGGTTCCCTTTTTAGAAGAAGATTCATAAGGATATGCTTTTAACTGGAGTAAGATTTTGTTGGATAACCTAACAGAAGAAATCTCAAACTACAAAGTTGCAAAATCAAAGGGAAAACCAGTGGCCTTTTACATGTCAACATACATTATGGATGCAATCTGCTATGTGACTCCTTTTCCCTTAATGAATTGGAGTTGGAACATAACCTGTCCAGAACCCATTCATGAATATCATTCTACCCTTTGGGAAGAAAATGCTAAGGATGCATTTTATGAAATTTGTCATTTTGTTATAATTCCGATGCATAGAATATTTTTTGGATGTGAACCTCCTCGCATTTCTGATACAGTCACAGAAAATCTTAAAGAAATAGCCGACTGGTTTATTGACAAGAATTTTTCTTACATTAGGGTTTATGGTTGTTCTATTCCCCCTCATGCACTCCCTAAATTCCTACCGGACAAATTGGTGTGTAGAGAGGTAGCCCACCAAATAGTAAAAGGTGGCATTGGATTAGAGCTAAAGGCAGCTCAGAAAAAGTCATGCCCAACCTTCCCTATACATATCAGGAAATTTTCATTACTGAATCTAGGCCATTCTAAAGTAGAGGCTGAATCACTAGAAGAAGTAAAATTGGTAGATATTGAACACAAAAATCATGACCCCTATCAATTAGTAAGCAAACATTTGCTGCATTGTAATTTAAAAGCCTATGAGCACGAAATATATGTTTATGATAATGTATTCAAGGAGGTTAAATCCTATGAAGAGGTATTGAACAGAGTACAGGACCTGCCACCTGATTCATAGATTGGTTTCGTGTCATTCCAGAGCCATAGGCGAAGCTGTTTACCCAAAATTTTGTAGGGAGAAGCTACGACCCCACCTCCAGAGCAGGAAGGGCCTCCCCTAGGCTTTGAAACAAACATACAGGACAAATAAAATACTAAAGGCAAGATGAAGGATACTGGAATACCTTCACAAGACACAAAAATTTCCCAGACAAAAGAATCAGAGGCAGGGAAGGGAAAGGAGCTAGAAACACCCCCAAAAATCCCTAAGGATGTCCCAGAAAAGACAGGAGGAACAACATCGATAGAACTTGGAAGTCCCATTACTTCCTTGACTCCATTGCAGTCTACTTATGGAAACCCCCATGAGGGAGCTCTGTATGTCAGTGATCTGGAGCCCATTTCTAGAGATGAGATTCCTTCATCATATTATTTTTTCAGTAAAAAGAGAAGGGAAATCTTGAAACAAAAAATCCATCTAAGAGGAGATGGTATGGTTAAAAAGCATAGGGTCATTATAGATGGAAAGAAACTTAAAGATGGAGAATTTGCTACAGAGATAGCAGGCACGGTGGGAGCTTTAGCGTCAACAAATTTATATTCTGTGGGCAGTTTGACAACCATGTTGGAACAAAAAGACCAAATGATAGATCAGCTACAGGGTAAATTGAAGGAAACTGAAAGAAATGTCAGTTGGGGAATAAAAAAGGGTCTAGAACAAGCTAGATTAAAATATATTCAAGAGATTCAGAAAATGAAAACAAGCTTAGAGGAAGCAAATCACATGATACAGGTCACCCAGGCACAGGTCCTAAAGTAGGAAGAAGCAAATAAACAATTACGAGATAAAATTTTCACTATTTCAAATCAAGTGGTAGAGCTTGAAATTTTCCAGGCTAAGGTATTGGGAATACATTTGAAAATAGAAGAGGAACAACATAAAGTATTTTTAAATCTGGAAGTTGTCCATAATTACTTTCAGGAAACAAATAAATCTTTGGAGAATGTTCTCCCGAAAGAAAGAGAAGTGAAAGCAGCCAGAACGACTTTTCAAAAAGCAGTAGCCCTTTCAACAAAGGAAGAGGTCGGAAAGATTCAGAAACTATCCATTTTAGAACAAGTTAAAGGAGATGTAATACTCAAAGTGTGGGAAGCAGACCTGGCCGAAAATAGAAGAATAACCAAAGATGTCAATGATGATTGTCAAGGGATTTTTGATCTCTTAGAAAAGGCTTCATTGAATATTGGAAAAAATGAATGTCCTGGGTTATTAGGAGAGATTAACATTGTCAAGCACCAGCTAAGGTTCAAGGAAGATTTGGAGGAAATGAAGGTAGAGATCCCAAAAATTAAGGTAATCAATATCTCTGCAATCGACAAGTGGATGGTGATACCGAACTTAAAGTTTCAAACTATTAAGTTCACAAGGAAGATAATAGAAGATCGTTTGCTTGAATTACAGAAAGGATTATTCATATTTGAGGCAAAAGAGATACCAGACGTTCCCAGAGTTTTGGTGAAGTTTTTGGGAAAATGTATTCACTGTCTTGAGGTGGAAGAAGGAAGTTCATCAACACAAACATAAAAGTACTCTTTTGAATATTTTCATCATTAGAAATTAAAAAAGAAATGTAAATGGTTTGACATGATTTATCCATGTAACCGTAGTCTTAGGAAGTTGGTTAATCACCAACGGGAAAATATTTGATGATCATGTATAAATATATTTTGAGAAGACTGAGAAAGGGCTTTTGTTTTTTTGAGAGAGCCGATTGTATTAAAAGTTTTCCAATCCATTGTGATATACAATACATACGAGATTCTGAATCCTGCCAACTTGTAGCTATGTGTTCTTTAACCTTGTTTACCATATTTTTCTATGTTTCCCTTTCAATGTCTTTCTAATGAATAATCAATTTGAAGTTTATTTTATACATCTTTTATAGTTTAGATTTATTTGGTTATCAAATTATTTACAACTTTTCCTCTAAAATTGCTATCAGTAATTTTAAGACCTGTGGATCATTTGAACCGTGATATTTAACACTTCATTAGAAATCTTGTTTTCTTCTTTATTTCCTGTTACAATATGAGATTCTTTCTTGATTAAAGCCTCATATTTTTAGTAGTATTTCTTTGTTATTTTACGATTCTCAAATTGTTTCAAGTCCGGGAAACAACCTCAACTGTATTTATGTTATTATTTTGAATTTCAAAACTATTTTTCCTATTCTCATCTCTTAAAAAAATGAAGTAACAATTTATCAAATTCTTTCATAACTAAATAAAATTTTACTCCCCATGACTGTCCCAAATAACATACAACCCAACATAGAACCTAGTCTCCAAGATCAAACCAATATTGCTTTAAACTTATTTAATACTATTATTCTAACTGCGACTAACCGGGTTGAATTAGAACGTTCATGGGCTGCTATCGAGAGAGATATTAGCATCCAAGAACAACGAGAAGCTAGACAGAGACAGTTGAGAAACCGATTCTACTTTACCCTTCTTTTTTATTCTTACCCTTTAATTACCTTTACCTTTACAGATGCCTTGACGATATACTTTACAGCCTTAAAGTATAAACTCAGGAACAACAATCCATTCCAAGTTAGCGCTGGGAGGAGGTTTCCATGGATTTCATCATAGGGTTACCACAGTCTAAAGGAAAATATGTCATCATGGTGATTGTTGATAGACTTTCCAAGTACACACACTTTTGTGCACTCTCTCATCCTTTCAAATCCAGTACATTTGATATTTCATTCTTGGAGATAGTTAAAAAGCTACATGGAAACCCAAAGATTATTGTAAGTGACAGAGATCCCATCTTCACTATACATTTTTGGACATAATTATTTTATTGTTTGGGTACTCAATTGGCTCATTGCTCACCTTATCATCCTCAATGTGATGGACAAACTGAGATAGTGAACAAATGTATGGAAGGATACCTTCGTTGCTTTGTCTATGATAAACAAACACAATGGTTCAAGTGGTTACCCTTGGTAAAATGGTGGTATAACACTTCCTTTCATACTGCAACAAAAATGACACCATTTATGGAGCTTTATGGATATCACCCACCATCCATCACTTCTTCTCTAAAATAAAACTCTAAGGTTCAAGCAGTGGAAGATCACATAAAACATCAACAACAAGTTTTCCAAATCTTAAAGGACAACCTAACCATGGCACAAAATCGCATGAAATGACATGCATATCAACATCATAGTGAAAGAAATTTTGAAGTAGGGGATTGAGTATTTTTAAGACTACAACCATACAAAAAGATGTCCCTCAAGTGAACTAAGAAGGATAATAAATTATCACTGAAGTACTATGACATACAAGTTGGAGCTTCCTGCATCTTTGTGAGTACACCATGTTTTCCATGTTTCATGCTTAAAGAAGGTTATAGGTGACAAGATCCTAGTTCAAACTATATTGCTAAAACTTGACAAGGAAAGAAAAATCATATTGGATCCTGAAGCTATCACTGACACAATAATTCGCCAGCTGATGAATAGATCAATTTTAGAGTATCAAATTAAGTTGAAGAAACTACCTACTGAATATTCCACGTGGGAAGATGAGTCTTTTATACAGAAGCATCCAGAACTACTTAAGTGTTGAGGACAACACTTGTCTGAATGGGAGGGGCATGTTAAGCCCTAATTCATGGAACATTACCCCTTAATTGGGGCATATTACATTATTACTTTTATTTTATTTATGTCGGCTTGGGTCCATTAGTTGTAATTGTACCTCCTAGTCTCCTATATATACCAATGAGACCTTTTCATTTGGAATCATCTTGTAATTGTGAATTCATATAATGTATAATGAGGTTTCCCCCTTGAAGAGGTTGATTATCTGAATTTATCTCTTTTTCAAGGCGTTGAGTACTCATTCTGAGGTTTTTATGCTATTTTGATATTTGGCTCTTAACATTTGGTATAAGAGATAGAAAATCCTCAAGACTGGGTTCTTCAAAACAAGTCTTCTTGTGATTTTTGCTAAAAAAATTGTTTTCGAAGGTTTTAGGCTCTAGAATTTCTATGGTGTAGACGAGACATATAGAGTTAACTTCGGTCCAAATTTCATATCTTGGTTCATTATATTTTTGGAGATACAATATGTTCAAGTTAGGGTTTTTTACTAGTTCTGAAACTAGTCTGAAACAAGTCTTTTTGGCATTTTCTCTCCCAATTGTTTTTGGTTTGGTTTCAAGTTCTAATTTTTTTACAGTACAAAGGAGGATTTGAGCTCCCACGTACCTATAATATATTGAGAGACCCCCTAGAATCCTGATACCAACCGAGTAAACCATTTGGCCTTCTTGTTTCGATAGTACACTGAGAACAACACTCGGGGAGATCACTCTCTAGTACCTAGGTAGTCAGATAATACGACTAAGGGAATAATCAAGCCTCCTTAGTTAGTGTCCTCAGATATTGGGCCAAGTAATATTGTTGGACTCTGGACGTATATCAGAGAGATATAGCACCTGACACTCCCTTTTCTGTGAGGACCTATGCCTACGCCAATTAGGAATTCCTACCTTGCAATGATACTTGGAAAACACGCCACCAAAAAAGGGAAATTCCACACCAAATAAGCCCTAAAAAATTCCTACTTGGACTCTTGATGAAGGTGAATAAATTCGTAAGGACATAGATGATTTACAAAAGAAGAAAGTAACAAAAAATGAACTACAAATGATGATGGATTCAACTGAAGCTAAATTGGAAGTGATGATGGATACTAAGATGGATGGATTAAAAGAGGAGATCATGGAAGGGTTGAAAAAGTTGCTAATAGAGAGGCCACCTAAAAGTGACAATGTATTCTATGAAATTCATGATGAGGACATAAGGAAGATGAATCAATACTAGAGAAACTCCATCATTGGGTTGAAGACCAACCACTTTCCTAATATCAATATGGGAAAGTTTGATGGCAAGAATCCAATCACATGGATACTCCAGATGGAGCATCTCTTTGATCTACATGATGTGCCTCAAACACAAAAAGGTAGGAATTGTGTCCTTATATTTAGAACTTAATCAGTTTGTGTAGTATTGATGGCTTTGTTCTCACAAATCACTTGTCACTTGGACAATTTTCATGGAAAAAATGATAGCACACTATGAGTATATGATGAGCGATACCTTCTTCGATGAATTGATAAATATCAAGCAAAAGGGTTCAGTTGCGGAGCACAATGAGAAATTCCAAAGATTGAATATAAAAGTAACATATATTCCAGATGAGCACTTGATTGATGCATTCGTATGAAATTTAAAGGATAACATTAAACATGAGGTTTGCCTTTGGGAACCCAAATCATTGGAGAATGCGTTCAAAGTGGCAATAAATGTTGAAAGTAAAAATATGGCTATGGCTACTAGAACGACCACCCCTAACATCTATTGAGAGAATAATGTCCCTTCTTCTAAACCACCTCAACCTATTGTTAGGATATTTAGACACTTAGGAGTTAGTTAATATCTACTTGGTCTAATGTGTCGTTAGGTAAAAGTTTGTTTCTTAGTGTGTTTATTTAGTATGCATTAGTATGCATTTGTAGTTAGGAAATCCGACGGTCACGATATGTTCCCGACATAGAGTGATTTGACGGTTCATGTTCTCCTTGTTCTTAACGACCATTGATCTGTGGCTTAACACCTAATTGGTCCATGATCTCTATTTAAATAGCATGGAGGGTCATTTTCCGATGATCGATTGTGAGAAACTCTCTTGTAAAATCTCCATGTAATCATTTTCTTTTGCATTAATAAACTGCTCCAAGTTGTCACGTTGGCTGGGGCTGTGGATGTTTCCCCGTAGGGGTTTTACCATGTCAAAAAATCAGTGTGTTGATCTTTGATCTGGTTGTGTGAGTGGATACTAAAGATGTTTATCCTCTGTTGGAATGTCTATGTTGTCGAACATGGTATCAAAGCCTGCTTGAAGACTCGCTCCTATTGTAGATCGAGATCATGAAGCCGAGTTTCCTCATCTCTATTTTCTACCATTTTCCTACATTTATGGGCTGAGAGGATTGTTCCATTGCATCCAGAGTGCTCGTTTAAGTCAAGAACATTTTTCGTTTCACTCGAAAAGGTTTCTGTTTTCCCAAGATACAGTCATTTCAGTCAGATCCGGAGGTATAAAGCCTGAATACGCCATTTTAAATTTTTGTAGAGTATTATTTTGGTTTTGCATTATTTGTTTTTGGGTAGTTACTCTTTTAGATCTGCGTATGCTCTTTTCCTTGTGCCTTGTGCAATCTCAACAAATCAGAAACATATAGGAAAATGTGCATTTTCCGAGTAAGCTAACCGAGATCTAACCGTTGTTGTCATTGAGAAGCAAAATTTTTTTCTTGTGTGAAAAGAGTTTTTTTGAGCACGCTCTCTAAGGCCATCTTCAACAACAACAAAAACCCTCTTGTTAAACAATACAATATGTTTTTCTATACCATTTGGTTAAAATTTTCGTTATTAAGTAAGAGGTCTTGAGTTAAAGTCTCTCTTTTTGTTACTTTTTTTGAAAAAGTTCATGCTCCATTGTAAAGTGTATTTCACTTCAAGTATAAAAGTGAATCACTATAAGTAGCTTTAATATTTTAGAGTTATGTATTTTGCATACAATTTTTCTTTTATAAAGTAACTTTATTGTAAAAGTGATCCCCACTTCTTTTTATAAAAGTGGGCCACTTCATAAAACAACTTACACCATCACGTGGTCATTTGGTTATCGTTTATGCCTTTTTTTAAAATGACATAACTTTCATATACGAAGTCTGTTTTCAGTGCCTTTTTTTTTTAAACCGCCTATTTTTTCGAGATCTTTCCATCCAGATCATCAGTTTTATTTTTTAAATCCATATTATCTACATATTTAATATGGTTTCTTCAAGTAATATTTTGCTTACCAACACCAACTACTTCCAATGGATATCCCATATGGAGAATTTATTAAGAAGTAAAGGATTGTACCGGATTACCTTGGGAAGGAAGCAACACCCACTGATGTTGATAAGAAAGTAAAATGGGATAATAACAATGACGAAGCACGTGGATTAATCAGAATTTTCATCTCTCATGATTTAAGGTTCCACCTTCAATCAATTGATAAACCTAAATAAGCTTGGGAAAACATTGAATATGTGTTTGGTAAACACAATATTATTTGAGCACAATAGTTAGAAAATCAAGTAACGAATTTAATTCCAAGTGATTTTTCTTGCATTGAATATTATCTATCTAAGTTTAAAACACTCAGAACTTTATGTGAAGAATGTAAGATAAAGATAGATGAAGATCGTCACATCTATCTTATTCTTTCTAAGCTAGGTAGTGCATATTCTTTGTTTGTATCTACCTTTTATGCCATGCAAGAGGCTCCAGGGACAATTTATGTAAAACCCACTCTTGAGAACTTTTGTGATGCTTTGATTAGAGAGAAATATAAGCTTGTACAACTTGGAGTGATCAACACTGTAGGTGTCGCCAACAAAGCCTTAATCATCCATCAGAAAGATAAACCCAAGAATCCTAAGAAGAAACATCTTCACCACAACAACAAGCAATATAAGGGTCCCAAACCCACTTAGGCAACTTCAGCTCCTAATGGTGACAAAGGAGCAAAATATAAAAATAAGAAGACTGACATGCATTACAACTTTTGTGATAAAGATGGTCACGATGAGTCCAAATGTTTCAAGAAGATGGTAGCTTTAGAAGCAGTGACAAAGAAGCACAACATCAATATTGATTCTACTTCTTCTTCTTCTTAACACACACTTTCTGCTTCTGGTTTCTCCTTCAATATAATTTCTACTTATACTTCTAATGAGTGGCTTATTGATTCTGGAGCATCTTATCATATGGATAAGGATAGAGACATATTTTCTACTCTAAATGAATGTAACACCAAGAAAATATTTGTTGGTGAAGATAGATCTCTTAGTGTTGAGGGATCTGGAACAGTTCAAGTAGGAAATGGTCATTTCAATGATGTATTATGTGTTCCAAGTCTTTCTTGTAACCTTCTATCAGTATATCAAATCACTCATTCAAGTGAAGGTAAAACCATAGATTTTTCACTTCACCAAGTTGTAATCAAGGATCTAAAAGATCCTAAGCATGTTCTTGCAACTGGAATTGTTGATGATATTACCAGGTTGTACAAGTTTGACAACTTTGGGTCATCATCTTTTTCATCAGTTTTTGTTGCTCATAGCGATGACTTGAGAAAACTTTGGCATGAGCAGTTTGGTCATCTAAACTATTGCTCATTGCATCAACTATGTAATCAACATATGGTAATTGTTCTTCCTCCTGTTTCATGCAGAGATGATGTTTATGTTGGTTTTTTTCTCGACAAACATCATCGGGATAGTTTTGACAAGCGTGCCTCTTAGCATGCCTCGGGCCCTTTGCAACTTGTTCACACTGAGTTGTGTGGTCCACTTTCATCTCCTTCCTTTTTAGGGTGCAAGTATTTTTTAACTTTCATTGATGACTTTTACAAATGTACTTGGGTTTACTTATTAAAACTTAAGAGCGAAGTTTTTGACAAGTTTTTGGCCTACAAGGCCCTTGTAGAAAATAAATCTGGACATCAAATTCAAAGGTTAAGAACATATAATGGAGGCGAATGTGTAAACAATAATTTTACAAGTTGTTGCACTACACAAGGAATCCAAATGCAACACATTGTTCCATATACACCACAACAAAATGGTGTTGCTGAGAGAAAGAACCACACATTAAAATAAATGGTTAATTATATGATATAATCTAAGGGATTAAGTCTAAAGTATTGGGCGAAAGCTATCAACTGTGAACATTACATAGCAAATCGCACTCCCACAAAGGCTCTTACAAATATAACACCTGAAGAGGCTTGGACTAAAATTAAACCAGATGTAAGTTAATTCCATGTATTTGACAGTATAGCATGGGCTCACATTCCTGATGAAAAAATGAAAGCATTGCAGCCTAAAAGTGAGAAGTGTATATTTGTCAGTTATTCTGAAGATGTCAAAGGTTATAGAATTCTTCAACCACATTGTAATGAAATTATTATTATAAGAGATGTTAAATTTAATGAAAATATCTTGGCCTGTGAGCCTAATTCGGCATTTGTGCCTTCTTTAGCCTACGAGCCTAATTTGGCATTTGTGCCTTCTTCGACCTGCGATCCATCTTCAACATTTGTGCCTTCTTCTATTCTGGTTTCTTATTCAAATGATGACAATGAGGATGAAAATCCACCTCCTCCTTCTCACCTTTCTCCATATGATTCCTTTGAACCAACACCAACTCCAACTTGATCGCTTCCTAGATAGGTTTGTTCAAAATGAGAAACAATTGGTGATATTGTCGATGATACTTCAAATTAGAGTAAAAAAAGTTCACATTTCCAGCCAGTCTCTTCTCTTTTGGCTCAATTTTTAGAGACTCATGATCCAAGACATTTGTAGAAGATTCAGGTCATCCAGATTGGGATACAACAATGAATGAAGAGTATCATTATTTAATGGAAAATGATACTTGGGATATTGTACCTCTTCCAAAAGGAATAAAACTTTTCAGATGTAAATGGGTCTACAAAACTAAGTATGCATCAGATGGAAGTGTTGAAAGACACAAGGCTCGGTTAGTTGCCAAAGGATTTTCCAAAGTTGAAGTAATTAACTATAATGAAACCTTTGCCTCTGTAGCCAAAATGAATTCCATCCACCTTGTTCTTGCCCTTGTTGCCTCACATAAATGGGAGGTCCATCAGATGGATGTTAAATCATACTTCTTGCATGGATATTTGCAAGAAGAAATCTACATGGAACAACCTCCTGGCTATGTATAGAATGACTCTAGCCTTAAGAAAAGAAATCTCTTTATGGTCTCAAGCAAGCTCCCCGAGCTTGGTATGCCAAAATGGACAACTTTCTTATTGCCACTGCATTCTCTAGATGTCATTCTGATCTTAATGTTTATACCAAGAAAGTAGGAAACCATCTCATAATCCTTGTCCTTTATGTTGATGACCTTATCCTTACTGGTAGTGACTCAAAACTTTTAAATGATGTGAAAACTAGCTTTAAGAAGAAATTTGAAATGACAAACTTAGGATTTTTGCACTATTTCCTTGGCCTCCAAGTTTTGCAAAACAATGAAGGAATTTTTATTTCCCAGTCTAAGTATGCTTGTGACCTTCTTCGTTGCTTTCCCATGGGAGATTGTAAACCAACCCCTTCTCCCTTCTAGTCTGGAGTCAAGCTTTCTTCCACCTGTACTTCTCCTGAAGTTGATGCCACCTTGTATCGTCAGTTAGTTGGTAGCCTCTTATACTTGACTCATACTCATCATGATCTTTCCTTTGTTGTTGGTCTTGTTTCCCGTTATATGCAAACACCCCATGAAATCCATTGGAAAGAAGCTAAACGGATACTTCACTATGTTCGTGGTACAATTCAGTTCGAGATACATTACAGATCAAGGGGGACTCCTTTATTGAGTGGTTTCACTGATTCAGATTGGGTCGACGACCCTGATGATCGGGACTCTACTGCAGGTTATGTTTTCAGCCTTGGTTTAGGACCTGTCACTTGGGCCAGTAAGAAACAACAGGCTATTGCACTTTCTTCAGCAAAAGTACAGTGACAAACAACAGTAAATGCAAGTCAGGAAGCCTTATGGCTTTGACGGATTCTTTCATAGTTTGGCTTCCAGCAGCAACATCCGACCAACCTTTGGTGCGATAATAAGAGTGCCATCAAGCTCGCCAAAGACCCAGTTGAACATCAGTGCAACAAACACATCGAGATACACATGCACTTCATCAGAAAGCTCATTCATGATAAAGTTATTGAAGTGCTCTTTTTCCCTACAGAAGATCAAGTTGCAGACATTTTCACAAAGTCTCTTACAGAAGCGAACTTTTCCAAACTTTGATCTATGTTAGGAGTTTAGGAAGTGTTCATTAAGGAGGGATAGGCTCTAATGCCTCCTTCCTTCTCCTATCATGTCACTATTGTAAATCCTTCAATCCTATCCCAAGTTGTTCTTAAAGGGGGATGTTAGGATATTTAGACACTTAGGAGTTAGTTAAGATCTACTTGGTCTAATGTGTCATTAGGTAAAAGTGTGTTTCTTAGTGTGTTTCTTTAGTATGCATTTGTAATTAGGAAATATGACAGTCACGATAGGTTCCCGACATAGAGTGATTTGATGGTTCATATTCTCCTCGATCTTAACAACCATTGATTTGTGGCTTAACATATGATTGGTCCATGATCTTTATTTAAAGGGCATGGAGGGTCATTTTTCGATGATCGATTGTGAGAAACTCTTTTGTAAAATCTATATGTAATCTTTTTATTTTGCATTAATAAACTGCTCCAAGTGGCCGCATTGGCTGGGGTCATGGATGTTTCCCTGTAGGGGTTTTACCACGTCAAAACATCAATGTGTTGATTTTTTATTTGTTTGTGTGAATGGTTACTAAAGGTTTATGTCCTCTGTTGGAATACCTGTGTTGTCAAACACCTACAAGGTTAACACCTCAACAACTGAAGGAAAGAAAAACAAAAGGTTTATTCTTTAATTGTGACAACAAGTACAGTAAGGGACATAAGTGTGGTGAGAAGAAATTATTCTACATAGATTGTGAAGAGGAAGGAGAACAAGAACAATAACAAGAACCATTGCAATATGAAGATGTAGAAGAGATTTATTTTGAAGAAATGACTCCCACCATATCATGTCATGCATTGGATGGAATTAGCACTCCTGGTAGTACTCATAATTTCATTCACTGTGAATTAGCCAAAGCTCTCAATTGCTTTATATATCCAGTGCCAGAGTTTCTAGTGATTATTGTAAATGGAGGAACTATCACTGCTCGGGAAAATTCTATAAGATCAATCTTACTATGGGGGGATATGTAATGAATAGTCCAATGATTTCTATACCCATGGGTGGTGTTGATGTCGTACTAGGGGTCCAATGGTTACAATCGTTGGGAACCATGGATTTTAATTTTCAAAAACTTTTCATGAAGTTTTTATTGGAAGTAAAGGAATTTGAGTTAAAGGGTATGACAGGTAAACCCATTAAGGTGGTAAGCTCTAATGGCATGACAAAATTATTGAAAAAGGGGCATCAGGGTGTAATTGTACAACTATTCTCACTAGATGTTCAAATATCTAAGCCATTTATTCCCCTAGATCTCCAAGGTATCATTGATAAGCATTCCAAAGTATTTGAAGATATTCTCAGAGGTCTTCCACCCACTCATGATCATGATCATGTTAGACATGTTGACAGGGTGCTACAACTACTAAAGGAGTAACAACTATATGCCAAACTATCTAAATGTTTCTTTGGGGTGTAGGAGGTAGAATATTTGGGTCATATTGTATCTTATGAAGGTGTCAGGGTAGACCCTAACAAGATTAAATCCATGATGGACTGGCCAATTCCAAAAACATTGAATAATATTAGAGGATTTTTGGGTTTGACAGGTTACTACCACAAGTTTGTTCGTAACTATGGAATAATAGAAGCACCTTTAACTGCATTAGCTAAGAAGGATGAATTTTCATGGACTCCAGAGGCAACTCAATATTTTGAACAACTTAAAGAGGCAATGTGCAAAGATCTTGTCTTGACCACACCAAACTTTAGAAAAACCTTTATTGTGGAATGTGATGCCTCGGTAAATGGAATTGGTGTTGTTCTAATGCAATAAGGAAGGTCCCTTGCTTTTGAAAGTCGGTCACTCAAGGGAGGAAACTTACATGAACCCATTTATGAGAAGGAAATGATGGCAATACTACATCCATTGAATCAATGACGCCCTTAACTAATAGGTAGGCACTTCAAGGTCAAAACAGATCATCAAATTCTTAAATAATTATTGGAACAAAGACTATCTTCAGAAGAGAAACAAAAATGGGTGACCAAGATGTTGGGTTATGAATTTGAAATCATCTACAAAAAGAGGAAGAAAAATGTTGTGACAGATGCATTCTCAAGAAAGGATGAAGATGTTGAGGCATTTCTTTGTGCTATATCTATCATCCAACCTAATTGGATAATAGAAGCAAGGGATGAATGGAATAATGACGAAGAAGTGTGGACTCTCATTCAAAGTGTACAATAGACTTCCAGTGCATATGATATATTTACATGGAAAAAATGATTCACTATGGTACAAAAATCGCTTATATTTATGTAATAAATCCCAACTCAAACAAAAGGTACTTTTGGATTTGCACACCTCTCTAATAGGAGGGCACTCAGGATTTTTGAAAACCTATCATAGGGTCAAGTGGGAATTTTTTTCGAATGGCCTTAAAACTGATGTTCAAAGGTTTGTGGCAGAATTTTTGGTTTGCCAAAAAAACAAGGTGGAAACAGTTAAGACTCAGGTCTTTTACAACCATTGGCCATTCCAAGTCAGTGTTGGGAGGAGTTTCCATGGATTTCATCACAGGGTTACCAAAGTATGAAGGAAAGTGTGTCATCATGGTGATTGTTGATATACTTACCAAGTACACACACTTTTTTTCACTCTCTCATCCTTTCAAAGCCAGTACAGTTGTTATCGCATTCATGGAGATAGTTCAAAAGCTACATGGAAGCCCAAAGATTATTATAAGTGACAAAGATCCCATCTTCACTAGACATTTTGGGACATAATTATTTTCTTTTTTGGGTACTCAATTGGATCATAGCTCATCTTATCATCCTCAATCTTATGTACAAACTGAGATAGTAAACAAATGTCTAGAAGGATACTTTTGTTTCTTTGTCTCTGATAAACAAACACAATGGTTCAAGTGGTTACCCTTGGCAGAATTGTGGTATAACACTTCCTTTCATACTGCAACAAAAATGACACCATTTATGGTGCTTTATGAATATCACCCACCATCCATCACTTCTTCTCTAAAAGAGAAATCTAAGGTTCAAGCAGTGGAAGATCACACAGAGCATCAACAACAAGTTCTCCAACTCTTAAAGGACAACTTGACCATGGGACAAAATCACATGAAACAACAAGCAAATCAACATCGCAGTGAAAGAATTTATGACGTAGGGGATTGGGTATTTTAAGACTACAACCATTAAAACAAATGTCCCTCAAACAAGCTAAGAAGGATAATAAATTATCACCGAAGTATTATGGCCCTTATAAAGTGTTGCAAAATATTGGTACTATGGCATACACATTGGATTTTCCTGCATCTTCGCGAGTACACCCTATTTTCCATGTTTCATTCTTAAAGAAGGTTATATGTGACAAGATCCCAGTTCAAACTATATTTCCAAAAATTGACGATGAAGGAAAAATCATATTGGAGCCTAAAGCTATCACTGACACAAGAATTTGCTAGCTAAGGAATAGATCAATTTTAGAGTATCTCATTAAGTGGAAGAAACTACCTGCTGAAGATTCCATGTGGGAATATGAGTCTTTTATACAGAAGTATCCAGAACTACTCAAGTGTTGAATACAACACATGTCCGAAGGAGAGGGGCATATTAAGTCATAATTTGTGGCACATTACCCCTTAATTGGGGCATATTACATTAGTATTGTTATTTTATTTATGTCGGCTTGGGTCGATTAGTTGTAATTATACCTCCTAGTCTCCTATATATACCAAGGAGACCTCTTCATTTTGAATCATCTTGTAATTGTGAATTCATATGATGTATAAGGAGGTTTCCCCCTCGAAGAGGCTTATTATTTGAATTTCTCTCTTTGTCAAGGCGTTGAGTACTTATTCTGAGATTTTTATGCTATTTTGATATTTGGTTCTTAACACATATGCACATGGATATAAATTGTAATCATACATATAATCAAATGAAATTATGTTGGTTTCATGTTTCAAGGAAATAATGCATGAAACAACACTTATAATCACAATCTTGAAGAGCTTATACTATTAATAAATGGTAAATGTTTATACAAAACCATAATTCTAGGTTCATGAGGACAGGGTTGCAGACAACCCTTATTCAAATCATTTCCAAACCATGGAATTTTCAATTGTTAATCATGTTTCATGCATTATTTCCTTGACATAATACACCCATAAGATTTCAAGAAACCTATTAGCACAATAAACTGCACAAGATCATAAATCCTCTTCTTTATTCTCACAAGTTTTAGGCTATCATAAGAGACATTTCTAACTTGAATATAAGCTTCAACTCTACCCAAATGAAAAAGAGACTTCATTTTATTATTTTCCTGAGCTTACAAACTTCTTTCAGGACCCCATGTTTCTCATACAATCATACATACATAGTACAATTTCCCAAAATCAAGCTTTTTTTTTTGCATTTCACATGTCATACAATCATCTAGATTGTATTATGAATGCAATACCTCAATTTTTCAAGAGTGAGATCTCACCCTTTTTCAATATCTCATTTAGGGAATATCTAAAATACACATTCTTATTAGTTAACAAGAATTCAAATTCAGTTCTTCATACAATCTCGTCTCTATCGTCTAATCTCAAATGGAACTAAATTTCATCATGCTAAACACAATCTTTCCATTAATGACATATAAAACTTGACACCAACTTTTTACATATTACCTAGGCACACACTCAATCATTATTCCATCATCCATATTCACACATGTTTTCTATCTTTGTATCTATGTTTTTAGCCTGTATTGGTGGCCATTTAATCTATATCATCAGTTTTTTCTTTTTCTTTTTTAATCCATCTTCCATCATCTAAACAATTGATATACTAGTAATTCACAAACTTCAATTTAGGCCCAAAACTCAAACAAACTCAAACAAGTTGTACCCATATATCCATCCATAATACACATACCAACCCCAAAATTTCAACATCATGCATACAAAATCCAATTCAATGGTCATAAGAGGTCTAACCATATTCAACAAAAAGATACACATAGATTATTCCATAGTTAACAAGAATGACTTCCCTCCATTACCATATATTTTTCACGAAACTTTAATTCTAATGATGAAATTTTAGGGTTTAAATATAAACCTGATATCTTTATCAAGTTTTCAAACTAATGACCCAATGGTCAATCCCACACAAAGACAATTAAGAGGTCATATACCCAAGATGTCTATTTTTGTCTCAAATATAAGAGGTGGAATTTGATAGTTTACTTGGATACAATAATAACCTTTTATCGGGTTATATACACACAACTTTATGCCAAATTCACTATGATCAAAAGATTGTTCATATTTAAACATACATCCATAATGATTGCAAAATTTATAAAATGGATTGCTTCCTAGAGTTATATTTATTTTTATACTTGAAACTTAATTAAGATTAAATCACATGAGAAAGATCTTTACTTGAAACAAAACCACCTTAGTTCCTAATACAACAAGGGATTCCAGGTAAACTAGAATCCTTCATTCATCATGCTTACCCTCGCAAATTTCAAATTTGCATAAGCACCTTCTAATTGAAGGTAAACACTAGATAACAAATCCATTAAGTTTGTTACCACAATTTAAAAAAAATTGCTTTAATATAGAGGTAAATAGATGATAGGATTCATTCTTTCTTCCTAATACTCTCTCCACATACATTCTTCACTTATTCACATACAAGTTGTTCAAAATCTCTGGTTTAACTCCAACTATACAAAACACATCCTTTTGTAGCATCCTTGCTACCTCACCTTAGAACAAGTTTCAAGGCTTTATTAAGAAAATTAAAAATTAAAAAAAAAATCATTTCAATAAGTCTATGTAATCCATACTCATTTCCAAGTTTTCCTTCAAAATCATATATGCATGCAACAATAACTAAGCAAAAAGGCATTTTCAATAAAAGAGAAGCAATAAACATATGAATATAAGTTCCTCAACTACAATTTCCAATTCTAAATTAACACTCTTCCCAATCATAAAATTACTCATGTAAGATATAAGAGCTAGAATTTTACTTTAAGGTCAAAACATATCAAAAGACATGAGATTTCAATAAAATTAGAATCCTTGTATTTATAAATTTTATTATTACCTTCTTACCCAACCTACAAATGCATCAATGGTTTAAGTTAATATTTGTAATTCCATGTAAGGTCTTTAACAAACTCTAAACAATTTCACTTACTCACATTACAAGGGAATGTAAGGAAGCATTTCTTCTTTCTTATAGTTCCTTAGTGACTTCGATACAATAATCACAAAAACAACAACACACGTAACCACATGAATCAAATTCAACATACACAACAATTCAACATGCATAAAAAAAATTGCATGCTTAAATTAATCTACCAGCAAACATGCGAGACCAAAAGGTCCTAGTTTTGTAGTTGGCTCTGATACCATATGTAATGACCCAACATTACTTTCGTTAAACAATTCTAACTAAGAGGATTGTTTTTTCATTACAAATAATTCCCTAATTGTATTTCATCTACATTTAGCGAGGTATTCCTCACTACTTATTAGTAAGTATGGAGCATTTCACATTTTTTTACCAAAAACCATGCATTTAAAAAAACAACAACCCTACTTGATACCATATCAATCCATCTTATTCACTATGCATATTTATGCATTGCTCCCAAGTCCCAAGATAGTGAAACCCAACGTCATCGGTGGACTCATATATCATTTATTGGTCATTATGGTTATGTACAAGACCTTAAACGTACTTATGAAGGAAGTGACCTCATGATTTAGAAGAACAAATTAATAAACACAAAAAGTCACAGTAGCCACTATGTTGTTGATTGTTGTATCATGATCTTAATGCAACATGTTTGTTACAAGGACCTTTCGTATCTAATCCTTTAACATAATCAAACCATTTCATTCCACAAACACATTCAAAGGATTACAAAACAACATCACAAGAATACCCAGATACATGGCTACAACCCTTATTCCAATACATATCCCAACAATAAGAGTCTAGGTTCTTTATCTAAATCATATCCCTTTCGTATCTAATCCTTTAACATAATCAAACCATTTCATTCCACAAACACATTCAAAGGATTACAAAACAACATCACAAGAATACTTAGATACATGGCTACAACCCTTATTCCAATACATATCCCAACAATAAGAGTCTACGTTCTTTACCTAAATCATATCTATCTACAACAAGAGCCAATCATTTTTCCATATATATATATATTTTTAAGAATAGATACCCAAATTGGGCAACAACATGGCATTACATTATTTGCAAGGCACTGTCATAGAAATAATAATTAATAATCTGTTGTCATTAAGTCTTCTTTATACTCGAGACTGGTTGGCTGAAATGTCTGTATTAACTCTTTGTATAACAAAAAAATATGAACTATGAAATGAATCCAAAGTATTCAATAGTTGAAGAGTTTTCTCAAACAATACGCATACAAAAATCTGAACTATAAAATGAATTCAAGGCATTCGAATTCAAGGCATTCAATGGTTAAAGTGTTTTCTCAAACACTTTGCATACCAAAAATCTGAACTATGAAATGCATTCAAAGCATCCAATGGTTGAAGTGTTTTCACAAACACTTTGCATACCAAAAATTTGAACTATGAAATGAATTCAAGGCATTCAATGCTTTAGGTGTTTTCACAAACACTTTGCATATCAAAAATATGAATTTCCAAATACAATTTAATTTACAGAATTAACATAGCTATTGTTCCAATAAGAGTCCATCCTTCACAAAGAAATAATCATAAGTGTTATCACTCTTTTAAAAAGAGACAAAACTCTTTTCTTGATATAAGAAACACAAAAGGATATTATAAATAACAACAAAATTTTATGCACACAAGCACTGAGTAATGTAATCTTTCATATACGACAACCACTTGCTTCTGAAGCAGGCAAGTAGCAAAACTATTAGATATTTTCCATGCATAATGTATGCATGGCATATGCCCAAATTTATTTCATGACGAAGAATTTGTTTCCATCAAATTACATAAATTTATATGCTTTGAACATAGAGTCAAACTAACAACAAAGATAACACATATTAGAGAAAAGGAATTGATATGCAATGGTTGTAATTTGTCATTATATGCTTTGAACATAGAGTCAAACTAACAATAGAGATAACACATATTAGAGAAAAGGAATTGATATGCAATGGTTGTAATTTGTCACATATTAGAGAAAAGGAATTGATACGCAATGGTTGTAATTTGTCATTATATGCTTTGAACATAGAGTCAAACTAACAACAGAGATAACACATATTAGAGAAAAAGAATTGATATGCAATGGTTGTAATTTGTCATTGCTTAAATTTTTATTGTTGAAACATTTCCTCAAACACTTTGTGAATCACTCCATTTTAGCATGTGCTTCAAAAGGAATTTCATACAACCATTAAAGCCAATGTTGGAAAGCATTCCAATCCTCACAATTTTCTTTATACAAATCTAGAGTTAAACTAACCAATACTTGGCACCAATCAAGTAAACAAATCAATCTTGGTCCGTAACTTTCTACAAACACATGACAACAAACTAAAATGAATTCAATGAAGAGAGCATTAAGGTTACTCTTACCAATTTTTCATGTTTACCCAAGTCATACATTTCAAGATAAGAGAAAATATGTTTGAGAGACCTATATTTATTGGAGAACTTTTGTCAAACAATTGACAGACAAGAATTTACAACTCTATAGTTAATAATAAAATAGAATATCTCTTAAACCCATTTGAGATTACATGTAGAATTTCCTACAAGGTAACGAGTTCCTAAAACTCGCCCAGATCACAAAATTGTTGTCTGAAAACCTCATAGACAGACTCAAAATGGGGGTTACAGGTTCATAAGGTACAGATTCCCCCTAAAGTTAATATGAAACTAAATATAAACATATGAAAACTCATTTTTAAAAAACATCACCTCGATACTCAAAGTTAATTGGTTTAATTTTTTTCAAAAAGATTCTATGCTAGTGTCACATAATTAGGTTGGTAACAAAATAGAATAAACAACAATAAAGGGTTCATATTTTCCATAAATTTCTTAGAACCTCATTCAGGCATTTTAAAGAACACATTGCAAGCAATTTCATAACTTCAACCATACAAGGAGAAAGCAATCCAGCTAAGTTTTTTCTTTTTCTTTTCCAAACACTCGGCACACAACTCCAAGCTATAGAAAATGTGTATCCAGATTTATAATAACTCACTGGGAATCAATTTCCTACTAGGAATACTCATTGTTTCATCAACATATTAATAACTAAGAATTCCTAAATTATTTTCCCCATTATTTTTGTAAAACAAGCCATATATCCTATTCAAGGATTTTGTCAAAAACACTTGGAAAACATTCTTTGAATATTTATATGACATTGACTCACTATCAAATTTATTCTAAAGATGAAAGAGTATTGAACTAATTAAAATAATGTAAAGAGGAAACACAATTAAATGGTAGCTACTTTCAATGTATCTTTCTTTCTTGTTTGGACATGTTACAACAAACCTACTTCTATAATTCTTAGGTAAACAAAAACAGATACCTCAAAGACATATGAGGTCCACACTCCTCTTTAAAGGATAAATTTGAAGTATACTAAACATAATTTTCATACCAACACCCTAGTTAGTATCATTCAAATACATATACCCAAAACTATATTCATAAAAGATCAATTCAACCGAAGTAATCGAAACAAAAATAATTCTTAAGAAAATACATTATACCTTTCATAGATTTAATTGTAGTAGCTCCAACATTATTCCATGCCTTGGCCAACTCTCATAGTGCCAACCAGTTTCCTCCTAGCCATACTCAGGGAAAACTTCTTTTCGTGAGACCCCTGAGTTGTGTGGGCTCATAACCAATTTGGACGAAGAATATAATTAGTATGGATTTTACCATCCGTTGGAAAATACATATTAGTAATACGTTGTTCTCGATCTCATCTATGACTCCAGTTGAGTGAGTCACGCTAGTAGAATTTTTACAATGTTTCTATACTCTCTAGGTCTCCCGCCCAGCATGAATTTTCATTTATATTATAAACTCCCTAAGGCTATACACGTCAACCCCTTCATGCAAAATTCTTCATTTCTTTATGCAAAATATACATATGAGCCCCCTAAAAGTGGTTAATTTATTTATGAATTAATTCACCATGGGGTTTTTTAATTTTTATACCTTAGCTTAATTCAACACCTGGAAGAATTAGCTGCTAGGGAGTAAGGTCATCCTACCTTACTACGTGCCCCCCCGCCCCACAATTATAACAATCCATATATTTTGAAAATAGAGACTCCCTGCCTCTATTGAGTCTCCACGCCTTAGTTGAGACTCAACATCTCCATTAAGAATTTACTGGTTATGGCCCACATCCATTTGTTGGCAAGTTGGAAAGGCTTTGCCCTATACCCTGCACAATTATGCACACATGCATATCAATATATCAAAGCGTAATATAACTAAATAAACTTCAAGTGACATGTTACCCTTAAAATTTTTGTAGTTTTGCAAGTGGACTTCCACAGTCTCTCCAGGTTTAGTCAAAATAATTTTTAATTTTGGACTTAATCAAATTTCAATCATTTTTATATTTCCTTCATCATCTATGGTTCTTACTATCAAAATCCCACCCTAGAGTTCTCCTAAACAGGCATATGGATTTGTGGCATCCTTCAAATGACCCATTACCTGCACCACTCACAATTAAATGAAATAATATTATAGCATATGCACATGGATATAAATTTTAATCAGACGTAGAATCAAATGAAATTATATTGATTTCATTAATATTTTGCAACATTTAGTTCAGCTTCGACAACCTTCCTCTTATTCAATCAACTGCACCTAGAAATCATGTAGGTTTCGTCAACCTGTCTTAGTTTAAACTTGCTTAATAACATCAGTAATCATCTATCAGCATATGATCAAAGAATTTCATCCAAGCATCCTATCTATCATTCATTAATCCATCACAATAAGCAATCATGTCGTCATTATGTTACACAACCACCTACTCGATAATACAAAATAAATAAAATTATCCTTAGAAACCATTCCACACATCAAAAGTACAAATATCCATCATACCTATACGGTTAAAACCCATGAACACATTAATATAACATTGATCTCATTATATTACAAACAAAATTAGGCAAGGAGGGGCATTACAATTTCCATTTTAATAATTAGTGAGATTTGTCAAAGTTTCTACACTTAAACATAAGCGTGGATCCTTAAAATTTTCCTTGTAAATTCCACTAGTTTTACTTTTGAGAATTTGAAATTCTTATACTTTCCTGTCTTGGCATTTTGTAAGAAAATAAACTCCTTAAAGAAATAAATCTTCAAAAACAAAATCCCAAAACAAGGCCTTACCTCTTAAATGCCCTATCTCCTAGCTCTTCTAACAAACAATAATTATCATAGTTTCTACCCCGTGGAGCTTAATTCTCACCTTTAGCGAAGATTTTTTTCTCTTGGCAACATCTTACTCCAAGGGAACATATCCTATCCCTATAATTTCACTAACAACTCCTTTCCAGTGAACAACCTCAAAGATATCACCATTTTGGCATCTTCTCCTTCCATTGTTTCAAAAAAATGTTCTTTGATATCCTTACCAGATATGATGTTAGGAACAATATAAATGGTCTCCTCTTTAGTATTGAATTTATGCTATCTCTCTTCTCATACCTTCTAGTTACTCGAAGAACCATAACTATCCCAAGAATTAACCTATGCTTCTTAGTTATTTCTCATGTGTTCCACAACCATGTCTCCAACACAATTCTAGATCTGAAGTTTAATTTTAAAAGTTTCACCAAAAGATGTTCATATTCTTAAACTTACCACTTTTCCAGCATCTCCATGTTGTAATGTATCACTATCCACATGCATCTCACTATACTTGGTACTCTCACTACCCAATGTTACTTTCCTTATTGTCAACCTTGTCCATGCCCAAGCCACGCACGACCCCATCACATTGTCTCAAAATCCAATTTTTTTCTTTGTTGTATTTGTCCCTTTCATCAACTTGCAATGATCGTTGCTTGATGTTCAACCTTGTGCACAAATTATCAATCAAACATAAAAACATTATGCACTAGAAAGAATCCTTATAATTCACTAAGTTATTAATGCGCATCCAGTGCCAACCTAATTCCATGCCATATGTGGTATGCACCCATGTCTATGGAACTATGAACCATAACATGCACCTATATTAATGAAATATTGAATATGAAACCACAAATTGTGAATTGTATAGCGTGAACTATGCATTGTGAACTATGGAACCATGAGGTTGCGTAAGGTTCGCCATGGAACCATGATATATATTTAGGGATTGAATAAAAAAGGTTGTAAACAACCTAATACTTCCATGGTTTATGGTTTACTTTTCATGATTCACAACTATGTAAAAATTCTCATGGTTTGATGGTGCACTCTTCACAGTTATGGTTAATGGTTCATTGTTCATAATTCATGGTTTTGTCAGTGTAAGTGCATGTCAAGGTTCATAGTTCCATCTACATAGGTGCATTTTGTATATGACATTACATTGAGTGGGTATCCATGACACAAAATCATCAGGCTTATGTCTATTTCATAATAGTTTCCAAACTTGTAAACTCATGCTTCCTCCCACCAACTAGCCTTCCCTTTGACCTATTTCAGTAAGAAAAAAATCTCCTAATGGACATGGTTGTTGATATCACCCACATAGAACAACACATATAAATCTTAAAGAAAATTTCAACAAAATTTAATGTCTTAAACTAAATGCAGCGAATATTTTTCCCATTTGTCTATCATGCCCATGTTTGAGATCTCATCTCCAGTGTCAAACTAATCTTCATCCTCTGCAAAATCAAGAGGTCATTGTGTGAAAAATCATATCCTGGAATCATTGACATCACCCTACACGTCTACTCTCTTCCCTAACCACAAAATTATGCTTAACTTCCATGCAAATCTAGTATTCTCATTACTCTATCCATAACACCTAGGCATCATCTATTAACCACACAAGTAAGCCATAATATGCTTCTAGCTTGAACATAGTTACCTACTTGATGAGAGCCCTCCAAAGTTATCATTTTTTTAGATGTTGCATTTAGTGGCTATGTTTACCCCCATTTTGAAAAGTGGTGTTATGTGTAGCACCCTTTTTTGAGGTTAATATTACCACCTTTTGCAAGCCTTAAAAACATCATAATGTTGCCAACAAAAAACTTAAAATAAACCCTCAAATCCAGAAGTGACACTAACAGTAACACCATTATTTTTCGAGGATAAATTAAAACTTTTTCAAAGCCATGGAATTAACAACTAGTACCGTTGCAACCAAAATCTTAAAACCAATCCTTGAATCGAAAAGTGGTACTTGATGTAGAACTCCCATTTTGGGGGGGGGATAAAATTATAATTTTTTTTAAATCATGACCTTGACTATCAGTGCCTTTGTAACGGAAATCTTAAAACCAATCCCCAAATAAAAAATAGGTGATTTCAGTAGCACAATATTTTTTCTTCGAGCCTAAGATTAAAACATTTTTTAATTTGTAGCCTAAAATCCCGATACTATTGCAAACAAAATTATACAAAAAAAGGAAAATATAAATGAATAAATAAAAAGAAAGAAATTAATCTAAATGGAAAAAACATGGTTTTTTAATGAATTAAAAAAAACACACTAAAAGGGGAATTAAGAGAACATAGGTAAATAAAAATGGGGGGAAAAGGAATTTAAATAAATAAATAAATAAAATAATAACAAAAAACCATTAAAAGATGGAAAAAATAAAAAATTAAAACACATGAAAATGTTTTGGGTGGCAAGGGGGAGGGGAAATTCCTAGAATTGACCATGTTATCCCCCATTTTAGGGATAACTAAGGAGATTATGTCTCGACGCCCAAAGGTCCTAGACATGGAGTACCGAGAGCCAGATCGACTTGAGCATGGCCCTGGAGGGCCCATATTTGCTTTTCTTCAATGCCTCCACCTTGTCAGCAGCAACAACATCCATCACCTCGGCCTGGTCCTGTAGCAGAAGTGGATCTTGCTCCATGAGGTAATGAGTTCGGGTATCATGGTATGTGTCACTCTGATGCTCAAAACCTTTGAATATGTGCATTTAGTTCTTTTTGTTTCTAATGGGTGCTTGGATATTATAATTATCCACTTGACCATGTCTGGGGGGTATGACAGGATTCCCTAGTAAGTTTGTGCCCATAGGTTTTGAATTTCCATTGGGGGGATTTCTGAAAAGTCATCGTCTGCTCCTGTCATACTTGCCACTTTCCATCTTACTTCCCGCTCATCCATCCCTTTACACTGGTCTGGGCATTGGGTTGGCCAATAATATAAGGGTTGCACCTTACCTTGTGGGAAGAAGGGGTTAAAGGCCTAGAAGGTAAAAGCAACTGGCAAAAGATAAAACCCTAAAAGTAAAATCTCGAGATGCTTCCCCTAGGGATCCCTGAGAAAGTAGTAAAAGGCTTCTCAGTAAGAAACAAGAGGGACCCATAAAAATAATAAAAAAAGACCTAGTCAGATGATAGGGGGTCTCATCATGAGCCAACCTATTAGGTCCACGGGCATCTAGCGGTATGACACTACTAGCAGTTGGTTACCATGCCAGGGTAGTGGCTCTTTGTAGCATAGCCAAGAGAAATAGGGTCTCATCATGAGCTAGCCTTCTCATTTCCGTGAAAGTACTTGTGGGTAACATTGCCACCACTGGTCACCACGCCAGGAAATGTCCCTTGATTAGCTTCTTGAAAATAAAAATAAAGAATAAAGACAAAAGGCATGAATGGGCTTGGAAACATTTGCATCCAGTACAGGTGCAACTCGCCTTCTACAAAGGAACCCACATGTAAGCCATGCATTTCCCTGCTATCACTACACCCCTTTGTCAGGACATCCCTTATCCACCCCATCCATAAACATGACTTGGATTTTATTTCTCCCAGAAAATTCTCACATCCAGTGAACACTAGCCCAATAGGATGCCATGTCACTTCCTCCAAACTTGGCTTGCAAATTTGTATAATGTTTTTGAGCATTTGACTGAGTAAAAGGGGTTTTATGCACATGTTTAATAAAATAGATGATTAGCTGTGATTGACATTGCTATGATCCCTGTGAATTATGAGCCCATGGAGGGTGTATTTGTTGATGTGCAGAATCATACTCGATGGATAGGTACCATATTGGACAGGTACACATGGAGAGATGATTAGTTCAGACCTCCATGGGGCTGAAAGCCCACCAGATGGATGTTGAGACCCAAGCAGGGGGCGGAGACAGGTCAGAGGGGTTTGCACCGGAGAAGAGGAGGACGTTCCACAGAGGCATCCTGGTAGAGCCTTACCCAGGGGGGTTGTGCCCTTTCCACTTGGACGTTGGCCTTGGAAATCCATGACATTGTGCCCTTGCCATGAAATCCATGACCCAGGACATCCTATGACATCATCCAGTGATATGGGAGCTTTGGGAGGCAGTTGAGGCATGTTTGGCAAATGTGGCAGCTTCTAGAGGCCCAAGGAGGGATAATGTTTTACTCCAAGAGGCCCATGTTTCCCTAGAAAGGGATAACATCACCCTAAAAGGGAATGACGTATTCACTCTTGCTTGATTAGGGTTTTAAATTATGACATTTAGTGAAAAACAATATTACTATGTATTTTGGCCTTGTCGGCCTTTTAGTGACCCAAAATTAAATTAAGGTCATTGCTATTATATAAATAGAGATCTAAAACTCTCTTATTTTCATCATCTTTCACTCACTCTTGGTGAGGTATGAAATTTGTGCCCTCCTTTAGGGTTTTTGGCTGAAATATTGATGCACACTTGTTGAAGGAGGCTTTTCTTGGCTATTTTCTGCATTTTCTTGGTGGAAGGTTTACAACTAGGGTTTGGCTTAATTAATGCTTGGTAAATATAAGTGAATTTCTACAATCCTTCTTTATTTGAATGGTTATGGTATCTTTTACTTGCATTTTGATGAAAATTTTTGGATTAAACCCTAGGGAATAAGCATATGTTGGTGTCCTTGTTTCAAGTCCCTACTAAGTTATGCTAAGAGCCATTTTATTTGTTGAAGATAGATGTTAGAGCCTTGCCATAGAAACACTCTACCTTTTACTCTTCAAGCTAGCCATTTTTACTTTTCCCTTTGAGCTAAAGAAGGAGGAAGATGCATTAAGGCCTAGGGTTACTACACCTTAGTGAGCCGTCTTCCCCTAGGGTTGATAGGTTGAAGCCTTTCCTTAGCAACACTTCAACCATCATATCCCTCTTGTCTTTGGCCCTATCACTATCATTTCGGCCCTTCAACATTTGCAACTAGTTTGACTCCATTTTCCCTAATAGCGCACTGATCTAAGACCTTGTACTTGAGTGCTTTTGATCACAACTTACAAATACTCTTGAACAATCATTAACTCCTTCTAACCCTAGCTTAGACTAACACTTATTTACCCTATTTTTGTTGTCATCTACTTGTGTTATAACCATATCCATGCAACATTTGTTGTATCTTTGAAGCACTTGAAACATTGGCTAAAGCGTTGCTTCTAGTGTTGGTATTGTTACATTGATGATAAATTTCCATTTGCTCATAGTGAAGCTTCTTTAGTGTTTATTGTGAAGTGATATATTGTAATCATTGCTATTGTACATCATTGAATTGCTTCATAAATATTGTCTATCAATTGATTTATATCAAAAAGTCCTTGATTATATGAAGTGCTAACCAAGCAAGTGATCTTGCACATGTATAGTGTTTTCTTGTTGCTTTGTCTTGGGCAGGTACACTTTTGGTTACCATTTGTACTTTCGGTTATCTTTATTTTTATTGGCTGATTAGCCGAACTTTTTGATCGGTGGTGACTTGTGAGGGGGCAAAAAATTCTACTTAGCCATAAGCCTTTGCCTTCTCAAAACCCCAGGTCACTGGGGATGTCTCCTCTAGGCCTACCACCATAAATAGAAAGATTTATTCTATTGAGGGGAGAGTGGTAGGATAGTCTCAGTTTCGCCAATTTGCCTTTCTTCCATCCATCCTTTACTCCAAATACAAACTATGCAATATAATTTTGGCATTGTTTTCGGGGAACACTGAGTCAATTATCCTAAAATATGACACTTTTTCAGTAAGCCTTTCCTCAAGAGTCTTTATCTTACAAATATTACCTGGTGACTCCACAAATGACGACTCGTAGTGGGCATCAGTACATACCTCCTTCTACCACTATGGTCTCTACTACCTCTACAAATCATGTTACCTCTGCCAGTTCTCCCAAATGGTTTCACAAATAACTCTTTGGCTCTTTAGAATTAGCTAACACCCAAGGGGGAGTACATGACCTACCAAATAAGTTTAACTCCTGGATACCTAGGTTTTCAGGAGAAAAGGGATCTCGTGGTAACTCTCATTGGACTAATTTTTGTGAAGGGTTTCAGTTTCACTAATCCGGACAGGAACACCCCGATGTAATTATGAGGATTTTTGTAAGCTCACTCACCGAGAGTGCCAAAGGCTGGATTAATAGTCTCCCAAATGGAAGAATCAAAACCCCTGAAGACCTTGAACAAACTTTTAAGAACAATTGGTGTGAAAAGGAAAGTATGGATTCCCTTTACTCTCAATTCCTTGAAGCTTGCAAACAAATAGACAAAGACATTGGGGAATTCAATGATAGGTTCAATACTCTTATTAACAAACTTCAGCCCAATTTCCTCCCAAATAGCATTATTCTCCAACGTTACCTTAACTCTTTTGAAGGAACTTTACAACTCACCCTCAAGAATTGATTTCTTGCAAACCTAGAAGAAGCTCAATATGTTGCCTACCAAATTGAACAGAATCTTAAGTTTAGCAGTCCCACCCATAAGGTCAACCTTTTGAACAATGATGACATCTCAGAAACAAATAAGGAAAGCATGGGAGGACCAGAGCATGGCCTCCTAGAGATTCTAGATTTAGAAAATCATGATTTCCATAGGAAATGGAGCACATGTTTCTCAAACATGAAAGATGCCTTAAATTTTTCAAGACAACATGAACCATCTGAGGATATGAGTATGGCTACTCATGAGAAACCTAATTTTGTAGATTCCATATTCATCTTGATCACGCCAAGTCAAACCCAAGAAAATCAAGACATGAGGGAGCCTAGGTTTGAATACTTTGGCCAGACAGATGAGGACTCAAGGATGAATTTTGAAGAGCCCCATGTGTATACTAGAAATCAATCCCAACGTTTCCCAAAACCTGGAAATAATAGCACCAACTTGAGCATTATTTTGGCCTATATCTTGCAAAAGGTTAAAAGGATTTGTACAATGTTGGAAATCCCTTTTCTGACAAAGCAAATCCTAGATGACCAACTATCATTCGAAGGAACTTCCACACTATTACAAACTGGTTATTTTGAGAAAAATGAGAAAACACCCTTTTCCTCGCTAACAAATGATCATGGACCTAGTGACTATAACTCAATAGATTTGTGCTTATTCCAATTTTGGCCCACTCTTCCCTTGACAAAAGAAGATAATATTATCAAAATAACATGGACTAAGGGAGAGAATGACCAAAGTATTTCTAACAACCACGAGAACAATATTGCACTAGGTGATGACGAGTTGTTACATTTTCAAGAAACATTCATAAGAGATAGTGCTTTAATAAATCCCTGCCCCACCGTTCTGGAGCAAGAAAGAGATACAAATTGGGGTGAGTGTCCTGATGATGCCTCTGACAACTCTAAAGATTGGAATGATTATTGTTCTACACAAGGAGACTACCATTTGATAAAAAGAGGAGTTGGCTTCATCAAATGGGAAGGAGATGATATCGGAACTAATAAATCCCTTGACCAAGTAAACAACATGGGTCATGTTATAGAAGGCCCCCATATTTTCCTCAATATCACTCCTAAGGAACACCGAGAAGGCATAAAAGAGGCATCCAAGAAGGCTAGAATGGAAGTAATAAACAACTTGGACCAGGAAACATAGGAGAAGTTGGGGAAACGAGAATTTCAGGTTTATAGACAAAAGAAGCTAAACCAACCTATCCCTACCATTCTTGCGATAACTCAAACAAAGCCTTCACCTTTGAACATTCTTCTTCCTAAAACACCTAAAACCGAAAGGGTGGACTTGAAATTTGACTTCGAAGGGGCACTATCCAAGATGCACATGACCATCCCTCTAAGAGAAGTCATTAAGGTATCATTTGTTAAAGAAAGATCTGATAATTTCTTCAAAGGATCAGATGGACCTATGGACCCCCCTATTATGTTACAAGCTTATTACTTTAGGGTCTAGTATGATGAACACCCGCCCTTTTTCATGACCTTGCTAATGAATAATAAGAGCCTCAACAATTGCATGTTGGATTCAGGGATCGGTGCTAACATGATGTATCTCAAGGTCATGCAACAATTGGGCCTAAAGGTCACACGAACTTACATAAATGTGTGTGGATTTGAGTCTAGATCCATACTCACACATGGGGTAGTTGAAAATGTGGAAGTTTTCCTTAAAGAATACCCTGAGAAAGTAATCCACATTGACATAGTGGTAGTAGACATCCCATATGTGTGGGGGATGTTGTTGTATAGGACGTTTGCCTCAATGTTGGGTGGTACCCTTGAGATGGACCTCACTTATGTGAATATACCTTTGAACAATGGAGCAATAGGTCATCTCCCAAATGTGCCAGTGACCAGAACCCATGTGAAAGAAAGCAGTTACACCGTCAAAAATGACAAAAAACATTAGTAAATCATGGAAAATCTTCCTGAATTTTCTCCAAAGGATATGCCCTTTGCAAAAAAGGAATATCATATACAATGGCCCACGAGAGAAGAATACTAGCACATCCTAGACAAGTATGAGAAAAAAGAAGTTCGAGATGTAAAATTACTAAAGAAGCGAGAAAGCGATATATTGATTTGGCCTTCCCAGCAGGAAGTCTTTATGACAGAATCCCACCCTCCTCCATTTGCAAAATACACCAGGGTTGTTCAAGGAACAACCAAATTCAAAAATCAGAGAGTACATGGAGGGGGACGTAGTATGGATGTGGGATACCAACAAAGGGGAGCCTACTAATGTGAAAGGAAGTACTCAGTTTTGGCTTGGTTCTTTCAGAGTTGGAAGAAAGTCAATTAATGACTCTTATTACCTATCTACATTGGAAGGATGAAGGCGCCCATTACCAATCAACGTAAACCTCCTCAAACCCCACCAAGGTGGGGGAACTTGAATTCACGGGTAAGTAGGCATTTGCATTCATTTTATATACCATTTTCATTTCATACTAGAGTAGTTTTCTTTCACACGTGTACATATGATTGCTTTCATTTTATTTATATGAGATGGGGGTGATATCACCACCCCAAATGATTACTAATAGTTTCTGTTGATATCAAGCAGGTTATAGTTTATGCTAGAGATGTTGAGGTTCTCATGTGCTCTACAGTGAACACATGTCCCCGAATTGGAGCCAAATGTTATCCCCCATTTTAGGGATAACTAAGGAGATTATGTCTCGAGGCCCATAGGTCCTAGACATGGAGTACCGAGAGCCAGATCGACTTGAGCATGGCCCTAAAGGGCCCATATTTTCTTTTCTTCAGCCCCTCCACCGTTTCAGCAGCAGCAACATCGATCACCTCAGCCTGATCCTAGAGTAGAAGTGGATCTTGCTCCATGAGGTAATGAGTCCAGGTATCATGGTATGTGTCACTTTGATCCTAACGGGTGCTTGGATCTTATACTTATACACTTAGTTATTTTTGTTTCTAACGGGTGCTTGGATCTTATACTTATACACTTGACCATGTATGGGGGGAATGACAGGATGCCCTAGTAAGCTTGTGCCCATAGGTTTTGAGTTTCCACTAGGGGGATTTCTGAAAACTCATCGTCCTCTCTCGTCATACTTACCACTTTCCATCTTACTTCCCCTTCATCCATCCCTTTACACTGGTCTAGGCATTGGGTTGGCCAATTTAAGGGTTGCACCTTACCTTGTGTGAAGAAGGGGCTAAAGGCCCAGAAGGTAAAAACAGTTGGAAAAAGATAAAATCCTAAAAATAAAACCTCGAGATGCTTTGCCCAGGGATCCCCGAGAAAGAAGTGAAAGGCTTCTCAGTAAGAAACAAGAGGGACCTGTTATAACCCTATAATTTATACAATCAACTACTGATTGTAATTTTGTTACTTTAGTGTTTTTGACTTGCATATATTGTTGCATTCTACAAAAGAAAAGAAAAGAAATGAAATGAAATAAAAAATAAATAAAAAATGAGAAAAATAAAAAGAGGGCATAAAAGAAAATGGATAAAGCCCCATGAAATGATAATGACTTGATCCATACAGTTTAAACATGGCCAAGTCTTTTAAATTTAAGTATTTAGGATTAGTGAATAAGCTTGGCTAAATTGTCTAATCTTAGCCAAGTAATTAGGTTAGCTAGTGAATAAATTTGACCAAACAGTCTAATCTTGGTCAAATAGCCCCAAGGTAGAGTATTTTCTTAGCCCAACAATCTAAGTTGGGCTAAAGGTGCAAATGAGTAGGTTAGGACATAGGTTAGTTAGTTTCTCTTCAATAAAATATGTAAGATGATCGATGAAATATGCATGATATTGATGGTGAAATGTTTTTCTAACCCCATGGTGACAAAAGCAAGGGAAGCAACGCACAAAACCCATAAAAAGGTCATTAAGACTAAGTTTTACCTCATATACGTAATTGCGCCCCGGAGATTAAATATCGGGCCTAGATCTACGAATAATATTTTAGCACCCCGATCTACGACTTTGATGAGTTTTCGGACCCCCCCCCCGATCGTTCTACCTTTAACGTCAAGGGGGGGGTCTGAAAAAGTGATTAAAGTGTGCGCTCATATCTATAGTTATCCTGTCAGCGCGCAAATGGACGGTCCACAAGAGATTCCAGACCTCCCCGACCATTCTACTTTTAACGGTGGGGGGGGGTTTCCGGAATGAAGCAGTGTCTAGGCGGGCCCCATCCCTACGTGGCATCATCTCATTGCATATTACCTCCCCACTCCAAAAATTTACCGATCACCATTTTTCCAACTCACCACTGTCATCCAGAGATGTCACACCCCAAAACCACCCCTTGCAAGTCCCATTTCATGACCCCATCAACATGTCCCCTCCATCTAATCGTTACGGGTCATATCATTTTCGTTCATTTCCCAATCACCATTTTGGGTGTCAACCGGGTACACACGTCCGATGTCCTTCACCTTACCCCTCACGCTCTAAAGGACCCATTGGCCATTTATTACTGGCCACATACCCGTTGTTCACTTGACCTATCCTTTTTGTTTTCGCCCAATGGATACCCATTCACTAAATTCCAACCTCATTTCGGTCATTCACATTCCACTCACACTCCCTGCGTATCAGAGACTCATTTTCCTTCGCCTCTACAACATCTCATCCAGCCATAGTTTTCACCTACTAACATGTTTCAGTGTGTAGGTATCGACGGAAATCAATGGCGCCCAAAAGTAAAAAGTCAAATGTGGAGGAAAATCCTTTTCTCCCACCTCCTGTCGATCTCGATCGGATCCCATTAGCATACAAAGAATATTTAATCTCATAAACCAAGTCTGAATTTGACTTCACTGAGCTACAATCGTGGTTTAAAGACACCTTCATCGATCAGAGTGATGAAATTGGGCTCTGGGAGTCAAGTTTCCCTCTGTATCTTTTTCCCCAAGTCCATCATTTTCCCGAATTCTCCCTCAAATGCCAAGCGCACTACCCCGTTCTCCCTCACAATTGAAATTTTGATAGAAATGTATCAGAACCTGTCTTTTCCCCAAAGAGCACAAATCTTTGAGCTTTTCCTCCCACAAGATGCCCAATTTCCTAAGAAGAATCCTCCTTACCATTCCTCCACATTTTCCGAAAAGGGAAATGATCTTATCTCAACACTGTGTTGTTTGCTCGGTTACTTCTCGGATGAATGGGTGGATGAACCTATCCTAGGTTTCCTGTCCATTTTCTCCGTTGAAGAGAAAGTTTCCACCCAGTTTGATTACAACGATATTTTGGCCGAAAACCTGCACGAGCAACTGGAAAATTTCCCTACAGAAGGCATGTTCTGGTATTCTTCAATACTGGCCTACATGTTTATGTTCTATCAAGCAGACAAATTTTCCTTTCTCATGCATAAAATGGAAAAGGACGAAAAACCGCAAGCAGTAACTTTATGGATGTCGTTGCTCAGAAGAAACTCCACTGAGTTCAGTTTCAAACAGTTCATCGAATTGTTTTATCAACTAGTGGTAAGCATGCTCTCTGGAAGACCAGAACCAAGGATAAATGAAGAGATCCAAAGAGTTCTGCACCTTTCGGATTTCGCAAAGATCGAGGACTGGTTCCTATATCAGAATCACACAGAGATCAGAGTGTATGGGTGTGAACTAGCTCCATACAAATTGCCCAAGTATGTGCATGTTCGAATATTTGCACTCGAGTATATTTTTCGGATGATAAACTCAGATGACATTCATTTTGTGTCTCTGAAGAAAAAACAACAGATGAGGATTAAAGGGCAAATAGGACCATTTATGTGCAACAGTCGAGCTGCTGGGGAAGAGGCAGATAAACTATTAACGGAAATGAAATTCAACACCAGTTTCATTTGGCATTACAATCCAAGTGGGATCATTGCATAGATGAGATCCAAAAACAAAATTTCACCTTATGCTCACACCCTCAAACCATAAATTGAAAAGTATGTGAACTAGACAGAGTGGGAGGAAAATACTCTGGTAGATACTAAACAACAGGAACCTCCTTTAGTCTCTATTTCACAGACTACCACTCCATAGGTACCAAAGGAAAAAGGCCAAGAAAGGATGCCTCTCCTTCAGTCACTGAGGTATCAACAAAAGATTTTCAGGTATACAGAAAAAGACCCAAAACCACTCATGCTACTCACATGTCTGGTGAGGAAGGGCCCTTCTCTGTCAAAGTGATTGAGGGAAAACATCAGGTGGTGTCCACTTATTCTTAAAAGAATAAGATGGATATAGCTGTGACCACCCAAACTCCACAAGGATCTGTACCTCTGAACATTTTTGAAAAATATGACATGATTAAAAAGAAGAACCAGATGCTGACAAACAACACCTACGCTCAGTTCTGGAAGACAACCTCCACAACACAACACATACTGTTGTCAGATTTTGACACAGAGAAAGGAAGAATGCATCTGGCATTTCTGCAAGCACAGGAGCCTCAACCCAAAGAGATCACTGACTACAAAAGATTAACTATTGTTTTTGACACCAAACAAGTCAATCCTGCTGACCAGATGGATTTGCACAGACAGACTAGAGAAATGGTTTTCTCCACATTGGCACATGCTTCCTCTATGACAACAAAATTACAGGTATCTCTAAACAATGTTCAAACTCAATTAAAGCTGGAAAAGATATCCTCTTTTGCAAAGGATAACAGAATAAAATCCTTAGAGGAGTTGGTGCTCAAGATTGGGTATGATCCCTCGAATGTAAAAGTTCCAGAGGAGATGTTAAAGAATAAGAATGTTGACATTGCATCTCTGAGAAAGCAGCTGAAATTTCCACCAATAGAGGATTCACAAGCTAAAGAAATAGCTGAGATAGAAGATGAGAAAGAGGAATTGTTGAAGCTAATCATGCAGCAGAACGCACAGATAAAGGAAATGGAGGCAGAATTGGAAAGGTTATTGAAAGAGAAGGAACAATCAACCCCGATGGAACTCATTCCATTGAGTGTAGTTCCCCTTGTAAAAGTCAGTACAACAGTTGTGCTAACAACCACTACAACAGAAATTCCATCGACAACTCCATTGACAGCACTGGAAAAAAATGTGGAGCTAGAAAAATCCATGGAGGAGATGACTCTACAAGGAACAGAGATCAATAGGCTGAAAATGGAGGTTGAAATTCTCCAGGAACTCAAGTCTTCCTTCCAAACAAGATACAACATTGAGAGACAAGTATCAGAGAAGCTCAAGCAGGAAATACAACAGCTTCAGAAACAAACAGTGGAAGGTAAGACATTAGCAAAGGCTAAGGAAAATATCTGGACATATATCTCCAACTCCATAAACGAAATTTGGCCCATGGTGCAAATCATGTTCGAGAAACATGATCTGGTGTTGAAGAGTAGGCAGGCCATCGATAGGATAAGAGGAGAGATGGGTGATATTCCCTCGACAGCTAACAAGATCATCAAGTTTCTAAATTCAAAAACCAAGGAAGAGCTTGAAAACCTGAAAGTTGAAGATAGAACAGAGATTATCCTCGAAGTCAAAATAGTGTTGACCAAAAGAGGATTAATGTTGCAGTTGGAGGAGAAAGCTCAGAACATGGACATTGGAGTTCAGAGGTTTTTTAACAAGCTTGAGGCCTTACAGAAAAAGGGCCTTCCTGGCTTACTTATCCTAAATGATAAATTGACGGCCTTATCTGATTATAAGCAAAAGATTGCCACTATGGCCAAAGACATTTCCAAGTTCTCAAGGGGCAACATCACAGACAAAGCGTTCTTGGATGCTTTGCAGCCTGACCTCAACATACAACACAAAATCAAGTACATTTTTCTCACCAAGACGACTTTTGCTAAGTATACCGAGATGGATGAAATCTACCGCCGACTATTGAAAATTACCATCCCCGGTACACAAAGATGGGATGAGCTGTGCTAATTGATTGAGTAAAGATAAAGGTCTCGTGCAAGTCAGCATCCAGCGTAGTCAAAGTCATATGAATGAATTACCAATGGTCTTCCCCAAAATCAACATGAGAGATTCGACGCATCATCATTAGTTCCTATATTTTTGTATCTTGTTATCTAGATAGTTAAAATTGGCATCTGCCACGTCCTGATCATTGATGACAGGGTCGCTTGTAATTTTGATTATTAATACTTCAAACTTTGAAGTACTGAGGGTTTATCTTTATGCCCAAGCAAGCTGTAATTGTTGTAATTTTTATCAAGAGGTTATTCCAGTAACACAAAGAGACGTTTCATAGGATTCCTATGTGTTAGCTGTTGGTGAAGTTTCCTCTGTCTTCGTAAAAAGTTTTCTTTCTCAGTTATCATGTTGTTTTTCTAATCTAATCTTTAAAAGAAGTTAAAGCTGTAGAATTTTCCATCGCGTACTCTGTTCCTAATCTTTTACAGATTTAAATGTTTTCCTTCTGATGTTATAACAAAGAAATTCTTAATTTCTTTTTTGTTTTAACTGATATCTCACCTTTTTCAACAATCCATCATTTTATTTCTAAAGAATCCAGCAGTTGCACTACCTTGCCCTGTAAAACGAATCTTCTAAAAAACTATCCTTTAATCTCCATTTTTATAAAACAGACCCCATAGCCCAATGGAAGCGTAAGTGACATTCAACCATTTTATTAAAAAAAACAAACAACTCGATACTATTCTTTTTAACTAGCCTAAGATCTGAAAATCCAAACAAATCTAAATCTTACAGAGAGATCCCTCTCTGAAACTGGTAGGGCTAGATCCCAGTTTTGAAGTGGTTGGTTAAGGTTACCTCTTGTAAATTTCTTCTGCCCATTTACAACCTCTGGGAATTTACAGAGTGCTAACATAATTGGATACCATACTGGGGAATCTGAACAAATTTCCAATCCTACGATTTATTTTTTCTATACAAAGAAAACCTTATTTCTGAACAAGTCATAAAATCTAAATATATTAAGAGATAATGTTCAGAGGTTGTTAAGATTTGTATATAATTAATTTAAGTTTTTCTTAAAAGAAAAATAAAATAAAAATTAGAATTCTTGCTCCCAAAAGAATTTTTACTAGATCTCATCCAGATCTAGAACCTGCAACTGCAATAGACAATCCCGAGAAATTACTCAGAAAGAAAACCATTACGGAAGGTTCAGGAAGTCACGGTCCCTTTCACAGATCTCCTTCCCTCCTAGAGAAACATGTTTCCCTTCAGGATCTTGAGTTTGATATCCCTTTTGAACAAAGCCTGTTTACAACAAAATCAGATAGCTTTGTAAGTGAAACTATGTTGGATCAAGCCATCCTACAACCTAAGACTCCTGAAATTCTCTCACCCAGGGTAGACGTTGATCAATGTTTTCTCCAGGAATTTGATAAATAAGAAGATTTGGTGGCAAATATTAATAAATCCTTGGACAGAGCTCATTTCCAGTAGTCGGTCAAAAATTTTTCCTTAACGATTGTTGCAGCCTCTACGAAACCTCAAACAATTCACTCTGCACCCCATAGCCCTTTGTCCTCCACTACATCTGTTACATCCCCTCCAATCATACAGGTTACTGTTCAAGCTCATCCACCAGCTATGGCAGCAAGATATTCTCCCTTGGTGTTGGTTGCTCCTTTGCATGCCATGCCTCAAGATTATCAAACTAGACTCCCTCAATATGACAGTACTAGTTCTATTAATGCACAACAACATGTTGACAAAATGAATGATTATTTTGATCTGCAAGAAGTAGATGAAGGTGATGTACAAATGAGATCATTTGCACAAAGCCTAACTGGGGACGTTAAAAAGTGGTTTAAAGCCTTACGTCCTACTTCGATAACAAATCTTGCCGCTTTTCATAGAATTTTTCTGGATAGATGGGAGGTTAAGAAAAATCCACTCCAGATATTATCAGAGTATGAGAACATCAAGAGGAATCAGGGAGAAACAGTGCAGAATTACTGCACCAGGTTCAATAACCTTTACAATGCCATCCCTGCTGACTTAAAACCCCCTCAAGGTTTAGCACTAATTAAGTTTCCATGTGGATTTGACGTTGATATGTCATATCAGCTAAGGGAAAGAAATTCATCTACTCTGGAAGACATGCAAAAAAGTGCAGTAAGCGTGGAGGCTAACCTACTAGCTAGAAGGGCCAGGCAGAGAATAGAGAGGAGGATCACAATCAAAGAGGAACCTTCCACATCCTCTTCAGATGCCAAATTGGACTCTTTAGCCAGAGTGATGGAGAGAATGATGGAGAGACTTACTATAGCTAAAATAAATCCTCCTAGGGATAACCAAGCTACTCCTCCAATTGGGAACCTAAACTTCAGAAGAAATCTGCCCCAGATCCGACAGAGAGATCTTAGGGATCAAAGAGAACAAAGGGGGCCAGATCAGTAGATCAGACCACCCCTCCAGGAGAATTACGCTGATGATGGGGAGAAGGTACTCGAGGAATTCGATGACACTCATATAAACCTCATGGGCGTTCATGATGATGAATCTATTTTCCTCACCCAGGAAGAGCACAAGATTTTTCTTCTTTCACAAACAAAGGTAAATGAGGAAGCAAATGAAACAGAACATGAGGCTTTTGAGAATGCTATTATGGAGGTACACAGGCAGTATAACTTGAGGATCAAGAGAGCAAATGACAACCCTCCAAATAATACTGCTGAAACAAAGAAGGGTAATGAAACAAAGAAAATAGTCGAAACCAAGAAGACCTTAGAAAACCCTCTCAAGAATCTCCTTAAGAGAAATAATGATGAATCTTCTACACCAAAATCTCCAGAGATTCTACAAAGAGAAAATCAGACTGAAGTTTCATCAATCAGTCAAACAAGCCAACCAAGGGCATTTGGCTATAGAGTTCCAACAGATAAACCAGAAGTACAAACCTTAAGAAAAGTTTCCACTGCATTCAGCCTTGAAGGGGAATTAGCTAAATTGAAAATTCCCATTCCCCTCTCCGAGTTAATGAACAATAATGATTACAGGTCGTAGGTGATTAAATCTTTAAGCATCGAACCTGAGATAGGTACTAAGGCTTTGAATGTTGGATCTGCAAATCATTCAGACACAATAAATCTTGTTGATGACCGACCAGAGCTCATGTTTGGTCCTGAAGTAGATGGTCAGACTGATAATGGGGTCGTCACACCTTTTTACATCAGCCTAAATATCCACGACTTGATATTACACAACACTATGTTGGATTCAGGTGCCTCTCATAACCTAATGCCCAAGGAAGTGATGGAAAAGTTGGGACTCGAAATCACCAAAACCTACAAGGATTTGCATTCTTTTGATTCCAGCAAGGTTAAATGTATAGGCCTAATCAAAGACTTATGCATCACCCTAGCCCAAATTCCAGCAAAGAGTATGGTAATGGATATAGTAGTTGCAGACATTCCCCCAAAGTACGGTATGTTACTATGAAGGTCATGGGGAGCTAAGCTAAAAGGAACTCTACAACTAGACATGTATTATGCCATTGTTCCAGTCTTTTGACAAAAAAGAAGACTGTACAGGGAAACTTTGATGAAATACATGGTCAGTAGTCAAGAAAAACCTCATAATTACCCCCTATAATCGACACACTCCGACCTGGATTCTTTCATCTTATACAATGACGGTGACCTGGAAGGACAAATTGCCCAGCTGGAAAGTGACACAACTGATCCAAAGGAAAATAAAGAAATCATTGAGGCAAGAGAGGTCGAAACTGTGGAAAGTGAGGAACTGCCAGCAAATTTTTGGAGCATGGACTTCGATGGTGTAGTGAGAAAAGAGGGACCTGGAGCTGGAGTTTGGTTACATAATCACAGATTAAGATATTCAGAGAGCCATTCCTACAAACTGAACTTCCAATGCACTAACAACATAGCCAAGTACAAAGCTTTGATGCTCGGCCTTAAACTATTGAAGAAAGTTGGTGCCAAGAAGATAATGGTAAGGGGTGATTCTGAATTGATTATCAAGCAAATCAAAGGTGAGTATGCATCAAAACATCCCGGGCTTAGAGCCTATAGGAATGTTGTTTGGATGCTCTTCAATGCTTTACTGATATTGACTTGCAGGTAATGCCTAGGGGACAAAATATACTCACAGATGGGTTGGCTACATCAACAGCTACCTGTAAAATCCCTTTTCATGCCACTCGCAAGTACACAGTGGAGTTGAAGTGAAGACCAATCGTTCCTGACAAAATCAGATATTGGCAGGTATTTGGAAATGACGATAAGATATAAGATTTTCTACAATGTAAGAATGATTTTGAATGTACAAACATAGATTTAGAAAATGATGATGAATTTGTAAATAAATCTGTTTTTGAGAATGGTAGTGTAAATAAAATAGATGCTGAAGAATTTAATGAAAATGAGGTAGATTCTGATATTCTGTAGTTGAAAAATAATGTGTTACGTAGAGGTTTAGTTCCATTGGAAGACTTGTTTGATTTTAACGATGTAGCCAAAAAACCGAAAATTGAAGCTAGTGGTAAAGAGGTTGAAGAGTGCAACATAGGAACAGATGAAAACCCCAAAATGATAAAACTGTCTAAATCTCTGCCACCGGAGAAAAAAATCAAATACATTGAACTTTTTAAGGAATATATAGATGTTTTTTCCTGGGACTATGAGGACTTAAAATCCTATGACACAAGTATCATACAACATCGGATTCCCATAAAAGAAGAACACAAACCTTATAGGCAGAAACTTAGGATAATCAATCCCAAGTTGCTTCCCCTGATAGAGAAAGAAATCAAAAAGATGTATGATGCAAAAATTATAGTTCCCTTGAGATTTTCCAAATGGGTTTCTAACCTAGTTCCTACCAGGAAGAAAACCGGTGAGATCAGACTTTGCATAGATTTCAGAAATCTGAACAAAGTCTCTCTTAAAGACAATTACCCATTGCCCAAAATGGACCATATTTTGCAAAAGGTAGTTGGGTCTAGTAATATTTCTTTATTAGACGATTTATCGAGTTACAACCAAGTCCTAGTTCACCTAGAAGATCAAGAGAAGACAACATTCACCACACCCTGGGGAACCTTCATGTATGTGAAGATGCCTTTTGGCTTGATGAATGTTGGTGCCACTTTCCAAAGGGAAATGGATATTTCTTTTGTGGACGAACTAGGAATATTTATAGTCATATATCTGGATGATGTGATTGTATACTCCCAGTCTGACGAAGAACATTTGCAGCATCTCAGACGCGTGTTCGAGAAATGTAGAAAATTTAGCATTTCATTGAATCCAAAGAAGTCTTTGTTCGGATTAGAGGAAGGCAAGTTATTGGGACACATAACATCCAAGGATGGAATCAAAATCGATCCCAGTAGGATAGAAGCCATTCAGAAGGTGGAACACCCTAGGAACTTAAAAGAACTACAATCATTCATAGGAAAAATAAATTTCCTTAGAAGGTTCATACCCAACTTGGCCGAACTTCTTATGAACATCACTAACATGTTGAAAAAGGACGTAAAAATCAAATGGAACACTGAATCCAAGCAGTCTTTTGAACAAGTAAAGAATGCACTTACCCAAGCTCCAGTTCTGATCAACCCAGACTATTCCAAAGATTTTTATCTTTTCTCTTTTGCATCTGAGCACACTATAGCAGCAATATTGTTGCAGAAAAATAGTGAAGGGTACGAGCAACCCATAGCGTTTTTCAACAAAGCTTTAAGAGACACCGCGTTGAATTATAATATTATGGAGAAACAAACCTTTGCTCTGGTAAATGCTATAAAGGATTTTAGCGTCTATATTCTCCATTATCACACAATTGCATACGTTCCAAACGTAGTGGTAAAAGATATCCTGACTCAGGATAATCCAGATGGAAGAAGAGGGAAATGGATTGTGGTCATTATGGAATATGACATCGAAATAAATCCTACTAAATTGATCAAAGGACAGGGTTTGGCCAAACTAATGGCAGAAACAAATTGTAATGCTCTATATATCAATTTCTTGGCTGCAGTTGATGAACAGGAAGAGAAGGCGACTCCAAAGGTAAAAGAGGTATTCTTAAACTCTCCTTGGTATGCAAACCTCATTTTTGTACTTCACAAATTACAATATCCTCCTAGTTTAACTAAGACCAAAGCTAGATTTATCAAACTGAAAGCATTAAAATTTTGTATTCTAGAAGCTAATCTTTATTGGAAAGATCCTGGTGGTATTTTTCTTAATTTCCTGTTGAAAGACGAAGCTGACAAAGTTATGCAAGAGTTCCATGCAAGAGATTGTGGAGGACATCTGAGTTGGAAGACCATAGCAAACAAAATCTTAAGAGCTAGTTTCTATTGGCCTACATTGTTCGCTGATGTTCATAACAAAGTCACTTCTTGTCATAAATGCCAGGTTTTTTAAGGTAAAAGGAAGTTGTTGCCTCTTCCCATGAAACCCATATCAGTTGAAGCCCCTTTCCAACAATGGGGTTTGGACTTTATTGGAGAAATACACCCATCCTCCTCAGGCCAACACAAGTGGATCCTCACAGCCACAGACTATTTCACCAAATGGATCAAGGTTGTGCCATGCAGGCAAGCTACTGACTCTATTATCATAAAAAATTTAGAAACTAATATCTTATCTCGTTTTGGGTGCCCCAAGAAAATTTTAGCTGACAATGCAGCGTCTTTCAGATCCAAAAAACTCATAGATTTTTGCAGCCAATACCACATTATGTTGGGGCATTCCGCAACCTATTACCCTCAGGGAAATGGGCTAGCTGAGTCCTCAAACAAAATTCTGGTGAATATCCTCAAGAAAACATTACAAGAAAACAAGAAGTCCTGGCATAATAAATTGGTTTTTGCACTATGGGCAGATAGACAAAGTAATAAAAGATCAATTGGTATGTCTCCATATCAATTGGTATATGGCACTGAGGCAATTTTCCCTCCTTCTCTGGGAGTTCCAGTTATGAAATTATTGCAGGAAGCTCAGGCAAAGCCTAATGATATTCAAAGAAGAATAAATCAAATGATTCAGTTACAACAATCCAGAGAAGAAGTGTACAATAGAACTCAAGTGATCCAGGAAAATATAAAAAAGATTTATGACAAGAGAACCAAAGAGGATAACTTTGAATTGGGTGATCTAGTTTTGAAATGGGACTCCATAAATGAAGATAAAGGTAAACATGGAAATTTTGATAGCTTGTGGAAGGGTCCTTACACCATTCAGGCCTACATAGGAAATAATGCTTTCCTTCTTAGTAATAATGATGGATCAGACCTTCTAGGGGGACCTGTAAATGGCAGGATGCTGAAGCATTGTCTTCTGCCTCAATAGAGAGATCACCATTCCATTTCCATTGTACATATCATTTATTTTACAGACAGTTTGTGTGTAGGTGCTTTTGTTTAGGTGTTTGAATCCCGCAGAGAAGGCCCTAAGACACTGAATAATGTCATCAAAATTTTAAAAATAAAGCAATTCAGATAGCAAAAGAAGCTCTAGAGGAAGTTTTTCAAGACAACAAGAAACAAGATTCTTGGCACCTCACAAGGAGGGTACCATCCCCAAGTGGAGCCACTGTTATAACCTTATAATTTATAAGATCAACTGATGATTGTAATTTTGTTCCTTTAGTGTTTTTGACTTGTAGATATTGTTGCATTCTACAAAAGAAAAGAAAAGAAATGAAAGAAAAAATAAATAAAAAATGAGAAAAATAAAAAGAGGACATAAAATAAAATGGATAAAGCCCCATGAAATGATCATGACTTGATCCATACAGTTTAAACATGGCCAAGTCTTTTAAATTTAAGTATTTAAGATTAGTGAATAAGCTTGGCTAAACTCTCTAATCTTAGCCAAGTAATTAGGTTAGCTAGTGAATAAATTTGACCAAACAGTCTAATCTTGGTCAAATAGCCCCAAGGTAGAGTATTTTCTTAGCCCAACAGTCTAAGCTGGGCTAAAGGTGCAAATGAGTAGGTTAGGACGTAGGTTAGTTAGTTTCTCTTCAATAAAATATGTAAGATGATCGATGAAAAATGCATGATCTTGATGGTGAAATGTTTTTCTAACCCCACGATGACAAAAGCAGGGGAATCAATGCACAAAACCCATAAAAAGGTCATTAAGCCTAAGTTTTGCCTCATATACTAAATTGCGCCCTGGAGATTAAAGATCGAGCCTAGATCTACAACTAAGCTTTTGGCGCCCAGATCTACGACTCTGATGAGTTTTCGGACCCCCTTGACCGTTCTACCTTTAACGTCGAGGGGGGGGTCCAAAAAAGTGATTAAAGTGTGCACTTAGATCTACGTTTATCCCGCCATCATGCAAATGGACAGTCCACAAGAGATTCCGGACCTCCCCGACCATTCTACTTTTAACGGTGGGGGGGGTCTGACATGATGGTTAAACAATGCATTTGGAACAACGACTAATCTAGCATTGTTCATATCAACGGTCAACAAGAGATCCTGAATCCCCCCAACCTTTCTACCTTTAACGACCTGGGGGGGGTCTGAAATGAAGCAGTGTCCAGGCGGGCCCCATCCCTACATGGCATCATCTCATTGCATATTACCTCCCCACTCCAAACATTTACCGCTTACCATTTTTCCAACTCACTACCATCATCCAGAGATGTCACACCCCAAAACCACCCCTTGCAAGTCCCATTTCATGACCCTGTCAGCATGTCCCCTCCATCTAACCGTCACAGGTCATATATTTTTCATTCATTTCCCAATCACCATTCTACACGTCAACCGGGTACACACGTAAGATGTCCTTCACCTTGCCCCCTCACGCTCTAAAGGACCCGTTGGCCATTTATTACTGGCCACATATCTGTTGTTCACCTGACCTGTCCTTTTTTTTTTCGCCCAGCGGATACCCGTTCACTAAATTCCAACCCCGTTTCGGTCATTCGCATTCCATTCACACTCCTTGCGTATTAAAGACTCATTTTTCTTCACCTCTACAACATCTCATCCAGCCATAGTTTTTTCCTACTAACATGTTTCAGTGTGCAGGTACTGGTGGAAATCAATGGCGCCCAAAAGTAAAATGTCAAATGTGGAGGAAAATCCTTTTCTCCCACTTCCTGTCGATCTCGACCGGATCCCATTAGCAGACAAAGACTATTTAATCTTAGAAACCAATTTCGAATTCAAATTCACCGAGCTACAGTCATGGTTTAAAGACACCTTCATCAATCAGAGCGATGAAATTGGGCTCTGGGAGTCAAGTTTCTCTCTGTATCTTTTTCCCCAAGTCCATCATTTTCCCGAATTCTCTCTCAAATGCCAAGAGCACTACCTCCCTGATCAGAGAGCCATAATATCTTCGTATGGAGAAACCTTTTTCCTTATTACACGGGAGGCCATCGATCAAATGATGCAGGTACCCAGAGCCAAACCTCGTTCTCCCCTCACAATTGAAATTCTAACATAAATGTATCAGAACCTGTCTTTTCCCCAAAGAGCACAAATCTTTGAGCTTTTCCTCCCACAAGGTGCCCAATTTCCTAAGAAGAATCCTCCTTAGCATTCCTCCATATTTTCCGAAAAGGGAAACCATATTATCTCAACACTGTGTTGTTTGCTCAGTTACTTCTCAAATGAATGGGTGGATGAACCTATCCTAGGTTTCCTATCCATTTTCTCTGTTGAAGAGAAATTTGCCACCCAGTTTGATTACAACGGTTTTTTGGTCGAAAACCTGCATGAGCAACTGGAAAATTTCCCTACAGAAGGCATGTTCCAGTATTCTTCAATATTGGCCTACATGTTTATGTTCTATCAAGAAGAAAAAATTTCCTTTCTCATGCAGAAAATGGACAAGGATGAAAAACCGCAAGCAGTAACTTTATGGACGTCGCTGCTCAAAAGAAACTCCACTGAGTTCAGTTTCAAACAGTTCATTGAGTTGTTTTACCACCCAATGGTAAGCATGCTCAGTGGAAGACCAGAACCGAGGATAAACGAGGAGATCCAAAGAATTCTGCACCTTTCGGATCTCACAAAGACTGGGGATTGGTTCCTATATCAAAATCACACAGAGATCAGAGTGTATGGGTGTGAACTAGCTCCACACAAATTGCCCCAGTATGTGCCTATTCAAATATTTGCACTGGAGTATATTCGTCAGATGATAAACTCAGATGAAATTCGTTTTGTGTCTCTGAAGAAAAAATAGAGATGAGGATTAAAGGGCAAATAGTACCATCTATCTGGAGCAGTCGAGCTGCTGGGGAAGAGGCAAACAAACTATTAATGGAAATGAAATTCAGCACCAGTTTCATTTGACGTTATGATCCAAGTGGGATCATTGCAGAGATGAGATCCAAAAACAAAAGTTCACCTTATGCTCACACCCTCAAACCAGAAATTGAAAAGTATGTGAACCAAACAAAATGGGAGGCAAATACACCGGTAGATACTAAACAACAAGAACCTCCTTTAGTCTCTATTTCACAGACTACCACTCCACAGGTACCAAAGGAAAAAAGGCCAAGAAAGGATGCCTCTCCTTCAGTCACTAAGGTATCAGCAGAAGATTTTCAGGTATACAACAAAAGACCCAAAACCACTCATGCTACTCACATGTTTGGTGAGGAAGAGCCCTACTCTGTCAAAGTGATTGAGGGAAAACATTAGGTGGTGTCCACTTCTTCTTCAAAGAATCAGACGGATATAGATGTGACCACCCAAACTCCACAAGGATCTGTACCTCTGAACATTTTCGAAAAATATGACATGATTAAAAGGAAGAACTAGATGCTGACCAACAACACCTATGCTCAGTTCTGGAACCAAACCTCCACACCACAACACAGATTGTTGTCATATTTTGACACAGAGAAAGGAAGAATGCATTTGACATTTCTGCAATCACAGGTGCCTCAACCCAAAGAAATCACTGAATACAAAAGTTTAACTATTGTTTTTGACACCAAACAATTCCATCCTGTTGACAAGATGGATTTGCACAGACATACTGGAGAAATGGTTTTCTCCACATTGGCACATGCTTCCTCTACGACAACAAAATTACAGGTATCTCTAAACAATGTTCAGACCCAATTGAAGCTGGAAAAGATATCCTCTTTTGCAAAGGATAACAGAATAAAATCCTTAGAGGAGTTGGTGCTCAAGATTGGGTATGATCCCTCGAATGTAAAAGCTGCAGAGGAGATGTTAAAGAAAAATAATGTTGACATTGCACCTCTGAGAAAGCAGCTAAAATTGCCACCAATAGAGGATTCACAAGCTAAATAAATAGCTGAGACAGAAGATGAGAAAGAGGAATTGTTGAAGCTAATCATGCAGCAGAACGCACAGATAAAGGAAATGGAGGAAGAATTGGAAAGGTTATTGAAAGAGAAGGAACAATCAACCCCGATGGAAGTCATTCCATTGAGTGCAGTTCCCCTTGCGGAAGTCAGTATAGTAGTTGTGCCAGCAACCACTATAGCAGAAACTCCATCGACAACTCCATTGACAACATTGGAAAAAACTGTGGAGCTAGCAAAATCCATTGAGGAGATGACTTTGTAAGGAACAAAGATCAATAGGCTGAAAATGGAGGTTGAAAGTCTTTAGGAACTCAAGTCTTCCTTCCAAACAAGATACGACATTGAGAGGCAAGTATCAGAGAATATCAAGCAGGAAATACAACAGCTTCAGAAACAAACAGTGGAAGGTAAGACATTAGCAGAGGCTAAGGAAAATATCTGGATAGATATCTCCAACTCCATAAGCGAAATTTGGCCCTTGGTGCAAATCATGTTCAAGAAACATGATCTGGTGCTGAAGATTAGGCAGGCCATCGACGGGATAAGAGGAGAGATGGGTGAAATTCCCTCGGTAGCTAACGAGATCATCAAGTTTCTAAATTCAAAAACCAAGGAAGAGCTTGAAAACATGAAAGTTGAAGACAGAACAGAGACTATCCTTGAAGTCAAAAGAGTGTTGACCAAAAGAGGATTAATGTTGCAGTTGGAGGAGAAAGCTCAGAACATGGACATTGGAGTTCAGAGGTTTTTTAACAAGCTTGAGGCCTTACAAAAAAAAGGGCCTTCCTGGCTTACTTTTCCTAAATTATAAATTGATGACCTTTTCCGATTATAAGAAAAATATTGCCACCGTGGCCAAAGACAGTTCCAAGTTCTCAGGGATACAAGCCAACATCACAGGAAAAGTGTTCTTGGAGACTTTGTGGCCTGACCTCAACATACAACATGAAATCAAGTACATTTTCCTCACCAAGCCGACTTTTCCTAAGTATACCGAGATGGATGAAATCTACCGCCAGCTATTGAAAGTTACCATCCTCGGTACACAAAGATGGGATGAGCTGTGCGAATTGATTGAGTAAAGATAAAGGTCTCATCCAAGTCAGCATCTAGCGTAGTCAAAGTCATATGAATGACTTACCAGTGGTCTTCCCCAAAATCAGCATGAGAGATTCGATGCATCATCATCAGTTCCTATATTTTTGTATCTTGTTATCTAGATAGTTAAAATTAGCAGCTGCAATGTCCTGATCATTGAAGACAGGGTCGCTTGTAATTTTGATTATAAATACTTCAAACTTTGAAGTACTGAGGGTTGATCTTTATGCCCGAGGAAGATGTAATCATTGTAATTTTTATCAAGAGGTTATTCCAGTAATACAAAGAGATGTTTCACAGGATTCATGCGTGTTAGCTGTTGGTGAAGTTTCCTCTGTCTTCGTAAAAAAAATTATTTCTCAGTTATCATGTTGTTTTTCTAATCTAATCTTTAAAATAAGTTAAAGTTGTAGAATTTGCCATCGCGTACTCTATTCCTAATCTTTTATAGATTTAAATGTTTTCCTTCTGATGTTATAACAAATAAATTCTTAATTGCTTTTTTGTTTTAACTGATATCTCACCTTTTTCAGCAATCCATCATTTTATTTCTAAAAAATCCAGTAGTTGCACTACCTTTCCCTGTAAAACAAATCTTCTAAAAAAATGTCCTTTGATCTCCATTTTTATAAAACAGACCCCTTAGCCCAATGGAAGCGTAAGTGACATTCAACCATTTTATTAAAAAAAACAAACAACTCGGTACTATTCTTTTTAACTAGCTTAAGATCTGAAAATCCAAACAAATCTAAATCTCACAGAGAGATCCCTCTCTGAAACTAGCAGGGATAGATCCCAGTTTCGAAGTGGTTGGTTAAGGTTACCTCTTGTAAATTTCTTTTTCCCATTTAATACCTCTGGGAATTTACAGAGTGCTAACAAGTCCCATAAAAAATAATAAAACAAGACCTAGTCAGAGGATAAGGGGTCTCATCACGAGCCACCCTATTAGGTCCATGGGCATCTAGCGATATGACACTACTAGAAGTTGGTTACCACGCCAAGGTAGTGGCTCTTGGTAGCATAGCCAAGAGAAAGGGTCTCTCATCACGAGCCATCCTTCTCATTTCCGTGAAAGTGCTTGTGGGTAACATTGCCACCACTGGTCACCATGCCAGGGCAGTGTCCCCTGATTAGCTTCTTGAAAGAAAAAGCAATAAAGAATAAAGACAAAAGGCACGAATGGGATTGGAAACATTTGCATCCAGGATAGGTGCAACTCTCCTTCTACAAAGGCACCCATAGGTAAGCCATGCATTTCCCTGCTATCACTGCACCCCTTTGTCAAGACATCCCTTATCCACCTCATCCATTAACATGACTTGGATTTGATTTCTCCTGGAAACTTTCTCCATGAGGTAATTGAGCAAGTTTCCAGGAGGGAATTCAATGATAGGTTCAATACTCTCATTAACAAACTTGAGCCCAATTTCCTCCCCAAGAGAATTATTCTCCAATGTTACCTTAACTCTTTTGAAGGAACTTTACAACTCACCCTCAAGAATCGATTTCTTGCAAACCCAGAAGAAGCTCAAGATGTTGCCTGCCAAATTGAAGAGAATCTTAAGTTTAGTAGTCCCACCCATCAGGTCAACCTTTTGAACAATGATGACATCTGGGAAACAAATAAGGAAAGCATGGGAGGACTAGAGCATGACCTCCTAGAGATTCAAGAGTTAGAAAACCATGCTTTCCATAGGAAGTGGAGCACAGGTTTCTCAAACATGAAATATGCCTTAAATGTTTCAAGACAACAAGAACCATCCGAGGATCTGATTTTGGCTACTCATGAGAAACCTAATTTTATAGATTCCATATTCACCTTGATCACGCCAAGTCAAACCCAAGAAAATCAAGACATGAGGGAGCCTGAGTTTGAATAGTTTTTCCAAACAGATGAGGACTCAAGGATGAAGTTCGAAGAGCCCCAGGTGTATACTAGAAATAAACCCCAACGTTTTCCAAAACCTAGAAATAATAGCACCAACCTGAGCACTAGTATGGACTATATCTTGCAAAAGGTTAAAATGATTCGTACAATGTTGGAAATCCCTTCTTTGACAAAGTTAATCTCATATGACCAACTATCGTTCGAAGGAACTTGCACACTATTACAAACTGGTTATTTTGAGCAAAATGAACAAACACCATTTTCCTCGCTAACAAATGATCATGGACCTAGTGACTATAACTCACTAGATCCATGCTTATTCCAAGGTTGGCCCACTCTTCCCTTGACATAATAACATAATATTAGAAAAATAACATGGACTAAGGGAGAGAGTGACCAAAGTATTTCTAGCAACCACGAGAACAATATTGCACTAGGTGATGACGAGTTGTTACATTTGCAAGAAACATGCATAAGGGATAGTGCTTTGATAAAACCCTTCTCCATCGTTCTGGAGTAAGAAAGAGATACAAATTAGGGTGAGTGTCCCGACGATGGCTCTGAAATATCTGAAGTTGGGATGCTTATTGTTCTACACAAGGAGATGACCATTTGATAAAAAGAGGAGTTGGCTTCGTCAAATGGGAAGGAGATGATATCATAACTAATAAATCCCTTGACCAAGTAAACAACGTGGGCCATGTTATAGAAGGCCCCCATATTTTCCTCAATCTCACTCCTGAGGAACATCGAGAAGGCATAAAAGAGGCAACTAGGAAGGATAGAATGGAAGTAATAAACAACTTGGACCAGGAATCAAAGGAGAAGTTGGGGAAACGAGAATTTCAGGTTTATAGACAAAAGAATCTAAACCAACCTATCCCTACCATTCATGTGATAACTCAAACAAATCCTTCACCTTTGAACATTCTTCTTCCTAAAACACCCAAAACCGAAAGGGTGGACTTGAACTTTGACTTCGAATGGGAACTATCCAAGATACACGTGACCATCCCTCTAAGAGAAGTCATTAAGGTACCATTTGTTAAAGAAACATTTGATAATTTATTCAAAGGATCAGATGGACCTATGGACCCCCCTATTATGTTACAAGATGATCACTTTAGGGTCTAGTATGATGAACACCTTCCCTTTTTCATGACCTTGCTAATGAATAATAAGAGCCTCAACAATTGCATGTTGGATTCAGGGGTTGGTGCTAACATGATGTCTCTCAAGGTCATGCAACAATTGGGCCTAAAGGTCACACGACCTTACAAAAATGTGTGTGGATTTGAGTCTAGAGCCATACCCACACATGGGGTAATTGAAAATGTGGAAGTTTTCCTTAAAGAATACCCTAAGAAAGTAATCCACATTGACATAGTGGTAGTGGACATCCCAGATGTGTGGCGGATGTTGTTTTCTAAGAATTTTTCCTCAATGTTGGGTGGTACCCTTGATATGGAACTCACTTATGTGAATACACCTTTGAACAATGGAACAATAGGTCATCTCCCAAATGTGTTAGTGACCAGAAGCCATGTGCAAGAAACTAGTTACCCGGTCAAAAATGACAAAGCACATGAGCAAATCATGGAAAATCTTACTGAATTTTCTCCAAAGGATATGCCCTTTGAAAAAAAGGAAGATCAGATACAATGGCCCACGATAGAAGAATACCAGCACATCCTAGACAAGTATGAGAACAAAGAAGTTGGGGCTGTAAAATTACTAAAGATGGGAGAAAGCGATATACTGATTCGGCCTTCCCAACATGAAGTCTTTACGACAGAATCCCACCCTCCTCCCTCTGCAAAATACACCAGGGTTGTTCAGGGAACAACCAAATTCAAAATCAGAGAGTACATGCAGGGGGACATAGTATGGATGTGGGATACCAACAAAGGAGAGCCTACTAATGTCAAAGGAAGTACTTAGTTTTGGCCTGGACCTTTCAAAGTTGGAAGAAAGTCAATTAATGACTCTTATTACCTATCTACATTGGAAGGACGAAGGTGCCCATTACCAGTCAGCGGGCACCTCCTTAAACCCCACCAAGGTGGGGGAACTTGAATTCACAGGTGAGTGTAGGTAAGTAGGCATTTGCATTCATTGTATATACCATTTGCATTTCATACTAGAGTAGTTTGTCTTCACACGTGTACATATGCTTGCTTTCATTTTATTTATATGAGCTGGGGGTGATATCACCATCCCAAATGATTACTAATAATTTATTTTCAGATCAAGCAGGTTACAGGTTATGCCAGAGATGTCGAGGTTCTGATGCGCTCTACGGTGAGCACATGTCCCCGAGTTGGAGCCAGATGTTATCCCCCATTTTAGGGATAACTAAGGAGATTATGTCTCGAGGCCCACAGGTCCTAGACATGGAGTATCGAGAGCCATATCGACTTGACCATGGCCCTTGAGGGCCCATATTTGCTTTTCTTCAGTGCCTCCACCTTGTCAACAATAGCAACATCCATCAGCTCGGCCTGGTCCTATAACAGAAGTGGATCTTGCTCCATGAGGTAATGAGTCCGGGTATCATGGTATGTGTCACTCTGATGCTCAAAACCTTTGAATATGTGCATTTGGTTCTTTTTGTTTCTAACAGGTGCTTGGATCTTATACTTATCCACTTGACCATGTCTGGGGGGAATGAAAAGATGCCCTAGTAAGCTTATGCTCATAGGTTTTGAGTTTCCACTCGAGGTATTTCTGAAAGTTCATCATCTACTCCCGTCATACTTACCACTTTCCATCTTACTTCCCACTCATCCATCCCTTTACACTGGTCCGAGAATTAGGTTGGACAATCATTTAAGGGTTTCACCTTACCTTGTGGGAAGAAGGGGATAAAGGCCCATAAGGTAAAAGTAGTTGGAAAAAGATAAAATCCTAAAAATAAAACCTCGAGATGCTTCGCTGAGGGATCCCCGAGAAAGTAGTAAAAAGCTTCTCAGTAGGAAACAAGAGGGACCCATAAAAATAATAAAACAAGACCTAGTCATAGGATAGGGGGTCTTATCACGAGCCAACCTATTAGGTCAATGGGCATCTAACAGTATGACACTACTAGCATCTGGTTACCACGTCAGGGTAGTGGCTCTTGGTAGCATAGCCAAAGAAATGGGGTCTCTTCACGAGTCAACCTTCTCATTTCTATGAAAGTTCTTGTGGGTAACATTGCCACCACTGGTCACCACGCTAGGGCAGTGTCCCCTGATTATCTTCTTGAAAGAAAAAACAATACAGAATAAAGACAAAAGGCATGAATGGGATTCGAAACATTTGCATCCAAGACATGTGCAACTCGCCTTCTACAAAGGCACCCACAGGTAAGCCATGCATTTCCTTGCTATCACTCAACCCTTTGTCAGGACATCCCTTATCCACCTCATCCATTAATGTGACTTGGATTTGATTTCTCCCGGAAACTTCCCACATCCAATGAACACTAGCCCAATAAGACGCCCTGTCACTTCCTCCAAACTTGGCTTGTAGATTTGTATAATGTCTTTGAGCATTTGACTGAGTAAAATGGGTTGTATGCACATGTTTAATAAAATTGATGATTAGATGTGATTGAAATTGATATGATCCCTGTGACTTATGAGCCCATGGAGGGCGTATCTGTTGATGTGTAGTATCATACCCGATGGACAGGTACCATATTGGACAGGTACACATGGGGAGATGATTAGTTCGGACCTCCATGGGGCTGAGAGCCCACCAGATGGATGTTGAGACCCCAGCAAGGGGAAGAGATAAGTTAGAGGGGTTTGCATCGGAGAAGAGGAGGATGTTCCATAGAGGTAGCCTGACAGAGCCTTACCCAGGGGGGTTGTGCCCTTTCCACTGCGACGTTGGCCTTGGAAAGCCATGATGTCACCCATGACATCCTATGGCGTCATCCAACGATATGGGAGCTTTGGGAGGCATGTTTGGCACGTGTGGAAAATTATAGAGGCCTAAGGAGGGATAATGTTTTGCTCCAAGAGGCCCATGTTGCCCTAGAAAGGGCTAACGTCACCCTGAAAGGGCACGATGTCTTCACTTTTTCTTGATTAGGGTTTTAAATTATGACATTTAGTGTAAACCAGTATTATTATGTATTTTGGCCTTGTCGGCCTTTTGGTGACCTAAAATTAAATTAAGGTCATTGGTATTTTATAAATAGAGAGCTAAAACTGTCTTATTTTCATCATCTTTCACTCACTCTTGGTGAGGTCTAAAATTTGTGCCCTCCTATGGGGTTTTTGGCTGAAATATTGATGCACACTTGTTGAAGGAGGATTTTCTTGGCTATTTTTTGCATTTTCTTAGTGGAAGGTTTACAACTAGGGTTTGGCTTAATTAAGGCTTGGTAAATGTAAGTGAATTTCTGCAATCCTTCTTTATTTGAATGGTTATGGTATCTTTTACTTGCATTTTGATGAAATTTGATGGATTAAACCCTAGGGAATAAGCACATGTTGGTGTCCTTGTTTCAAGTCCCTACTAAGTTATGCTAAGATCTATTTTATTTGCTAAAGATAGATGTTAGAGCCTTTCCATAACAACACTCTACCTTTTACTCTTCAAGCTAGCCATTTTTACTTTGCCCTTTGAGCTAAAGAAGGAGGAAGACACATTAAGGCCTAGGTTTACTACACCTTAGTGAGACGTCTTCCCCTAGGGTTGATAGGTTGAAGCCTTGCCTTAGCAACACTTCAACCATCATATCCCTCTTGTCTTTGGCCCTATCACTATCATTTCGGCCCTTCAAAATTTGCATCTGGTTTGACTCCATTTTCCCTAATAGCGCACTAATCTTAGACCTTGTACTTGAATGCTTTTGATCACAACTTCCAAATACTCTTGAACAATCATTAAGTCCTTCTAACCCTAGCTTAGACTAACACTTATTAACCCTATTTTTGTTGTCATCTACTTGTGTTATAACCATATCCATGCAACAATTATTGTATCTTTGAAGCAATTAAAAGATTGGCTAAAGCGTTGCTTCTAATGTTGGTATTGTTACATTGATGATAAATTGCCATTTTCTCATTGTGAAGCTTCTTTAGAGTTTATTGTGAAGTGATATATTGTAATCATTGCTATTGTACATAATTGACTTGCTTCATCAATATTGTCTATCAATTGCTTTATATTAGAAAGTCCTTGATTATATGAAGTACTAACCAAGCAAGTGATCTTGAACATGTATAGTTTTTTCTTGTTGCTTTGTCTTGGGTAGGTACACTTTTGGTTACCATTTGTACTTCTGGTTATCTTTACTTTTACTGGTTGATTAGCCATACTTTCTGATCGGTGGTGACTTGTGAGGAGGGGGAATTTCTACTTAGCCAAAAGCCTTTGCCTTCTCAAAACCCCAGGTCACCGGGGACATCTCCCTTGGGCCTACCACCCTAAACATAAAGAGTTATCCTATTGAGGTGGCAGTGGTAGGATAGTCTCAGTTTTGCTAGTTTGCCTTTATTCCATCCATCCTTTACTCCAACTATAAACTGTGCGATAACATGCCCCACCCCCCAACTCCCCTCCGAAATCAACCACGCTTTCCTCCCACCCCCACAAACAATACTTCCTCCTCTCGCCTAATTCTTAAAGGAGTGGCTTGTTGCTCCTCCTTTAAGTAGCAAGTAAGGGATTTGGGAGGGGCGAGCAAGAGAAGAGGGACATAATGCAACACTGGGGGTGGGTAGGGGGAAGAGGGAAGGATGCAAAACTAGGGGTGGGCAAGGGAATGAGGGGGGAAGTGGAAGGGGAATGATTCTATGAATGGTAAAACCCTTCCCCTCTGTGCCCACCCCCCCCACTCGACCTTTTCATGATTTTTTTTTTAACACATATTTTCAAATTTTTCATGTCCTTTTTAAATTACATTTTTCAACTTTTAATTTTTTATTATTTTTTGTGTGTTTTTTATTTTTATTTTTTAAATGTTATTTTCCATTTTTTTTTCAAAATGTCTTTTAGAAAAACAAATTCCTCTAATTATTTCCTTTTTACTGCACTTTTTTAAACATATTTCTTTTAGTTCATTTAAAAAGCATCTTTTTTCTCATTTAGGATTTTTTCCCTTAAATATATA